>JAVLUX010000065.1:4972500-5572500 GCA_032164185.1 Moxostoma hubbsi
ATGCTTAGTTTAAAAGAGCAAATTTTCATCTTATCACGTCACACTGTTGTTCAAATTAAACTATTGGATGGTCGGACTATCTTAGAAAAGTTTGGACCACATTGCAGCTTATTTTGGCCAAGAACTGGCCACTTGGGCAGCATTTACCAACATGATCACACTGGAAGTCTGCATGTTGTTTCCGAGAGTTTCTGTATTATAGGATCGTCCACATTATGCCGACTAACTGACAAGCAGGATCTCCTTTCAGACATTTTTGCATTGGCCCAAGAGTGTTACCAGAGACTATTTAGCGGAGACGGGCCACTTCTATTCAGATTTATTTGGAACGCCCATTCGGTCAACGGGTGTTATTTGTCCCCCCTAACAAGTTAAAGAGCCAATCACTATTTATGTAGATACAAACATCGCCTGTCAGTCAACTCGAGAACACGCATGCACATTAGCTATACAAGCTGGGGAAATTGTATTTTTTTAGTATAATCTTAGGTAAAGGAGCACGATTTTACTGCTGATTTGAAATATGTTCTTTGATCGTAATCTTGACCAACCGTTTTGGAGATTTCTGTCTTTCCCCATTCAAGTAAATAGGAGCTGCACTTGTATGCTGCTTGTTTACATAGAAAATAGCTTCCCGAGAGGATTCCAAAGATGGCCACCAGTGAACTGACTTGCTAGAAAGACTTATTATTGGCCGATAACCTTGAAAATATTATTATAACGACAATAATGACAAGAATTATGTCTTTATTTTCTGTAATAATTTATTATGGTTTATTTGCTTGCAGCTGAGAATCTCTGACTCTCTGCAATGTCTTTCCTTCAGACACAGTGTGTCTGGGTGAGTGTGCGCCAACCTCATGTCGCTCTGTGAGGGTTATTTCAACATCTCTGCACCTTGTTACGTTGTTTTCAGTCTGTTTTTAATTCTGAATCACCTGCTGTAAGTAGCAACTTTCTATTTCCATATTCTGTTTGTTTCATGAGGCAGTACATGAAAACGTGACCAAAACATGTATGTATGTTACTTGGGGCCGATCATTTTCACATATTACCTGTGGAACATAAACAGAATGTGTGAAATTGCACATCGTTACTTTCAGCAAGGCATTACGATTAAAAAAAAATCCCCAAAACAACCTAACACTGTTCATAGATCTTGAAAAATGTTCACAGAGTGACTCAAGATGGCTAAATACACTAGTTTGAGTGAAACTAGTGTATTAGTTTTATAACGTTTCGACTCATATGACTCGTTACCTATTCCCATTATGATTGTTGTGTTAACATTTCATAAGTTGCACAGTGTAACTGTTAAGGATGAGTGCTGTAGTGTCTGTGAAACACACAAACCACCCCTGCACACACAGTCTGGCTGCTATAATAAATATTAGTCCTACACCATGTGTATAAAGTTTAGGGTTCGTATTGTGTGTTTTGTTGTTTTAATGTTCCTTACATGCTGTTTATATCCTCATTCTGGTTTATTGCATTATTACAGCTGTTTGAAGTTCATTATTCTCTCTCTGTTAGTGAGTCATCAGCATAAACACTCATATAAATGGGCTCCCTACAATTTAAGCAAGTGTATTTTTATTTATCATTCAAATCAGTATACATTTGTTTTATAGGCACATTTCTGGTTCATGTTACATCCGCCAAACCTTAAATAGCAGTCCAAATTCCAAGCTTATAAATGACACATATTTTTTCAGATGAGAAGCTTTGAATTGAATTAGCTAGCAGTTTCAGGTTAAAGGGTTAAACATTTAAACTTTTGTTTTTTTACAATATCGGTTATCGTATCGGCCACAATGAGCTATGAGTTTCTACTGCTTTTGCCACTGGGGGCAGTGTTTCAATTTTGGTAAGCACAGACCAATTTCTATTTTGGAAAATTCCACCTACTGTTTCCGATTTCACTCTAGCACTTTTTGGTGCACACCCGGGGTCAAATGATGTCAAAGTTCGGTTCATTTGGGTCTGCTTGAAAACTTTGGTCTGGGGTACAGTTCGTGTGAACTCCAGTATGGTTCGGTGCTGATATGAACAATCGTACCAAATTGCGGAAGTGAACCCACTTGTGATGAAGTTCAATTTTCTTCTGATTACAATTATTATGGAATAATGCATTTCTCATACCTGCTGTGTCCAAATAGACTGCCTTCAGAGATGCATCCACGAGCATGCGGCAGACAAACGCTAATATTCATCACATCATTGCACATTCAATGCATCTTCGGGCAGGGTTGGGGAGTAACAGAATACATGTAACGGGATTATGTATTTAAAATATGAAATATAAGTAACTGTATACAATTTAAATAATTGGTAATTAGAATAGTTACATTTAAAATGCATTTTGAATACTGAAGAGATTAACCCTTGTGTACATTGTCAGATTTACGCTAAGCTAAAATGCTATTTCTAGCCATTTAACATGCACATGTTAACAGACACGAAAGACCTTTGATATTAGGGCAAAAATCTTCATGGTGGTGTAGTGAGTCTGGGTGGCAGAGGACGAATCTCAGTTGCCCCCACATCTGAGACTGTCAATCCGTGCATGTTGTACACAGACACAGACACATTTTTCTGTTGCACTCAGTGTCCGTGTTTACATCCGCTTCTACCGCTGTACACATTAGTTGCGCTCCACTTGCAAACACCAGCTTGGAAGACGGATGTCAGGCAGGACCCCTGGGCTGCAGACCACATATACCCGTGGATTAATGCATCCCTGATCAGCACAGCACCGTTGCTAAACAGCAGTGCAGGAAATGCAGAGAGAGAGAGATATCTAGACGAGAAGAAGCTAGTAATAAAAGGATTCACGTTAATCAGACCCAGTACACAAAGATCGATCCATTGCTTTTCAGAATGGATATTGAATCGACCAAATAAAAAAAACAATTTAAAACAAAAAAAAATGTTTTTGCCCCAGCCCTATTATGGATAAGCTAAAATGCTCGTTGTTTTACCGATATTCTCTTATTGAAATACTATTGAGGCTTGCCCTTGCCATTTATTTGACTGCATTTTGCTAATCCTGCACATGTAATTTAACAAAATAATTATTATAGATGTGATTATGGTAAAGTGTGCCCACAATCGGACTCGAGTGTATCGTAAATCTTTATGATAGGCATTTACCCATTTGTATTTGCTCATTTCTTTTTAAGTTTGAAATGTCTCCTTACTGCAGTTGCATGCTTGACATTTCATAATTGCTTGGCATCTTGTTAAGGATGCACAGGTATGAAAATATTTGTCAGAGACTGATTTTAACAAAAAAACTATTGGCCAGATACCGATGCAAATATTGATATTTTGCCACTTCCCTTATTTTGTCATCAGATCACTGTTTTGCTCAGGAATTATGTTTAAAGAGCTACAAAAGCCTTTTCTCTGTTCTAACAATAAATAATTTTCATTGAACATGGATTGGATCTGTTGAACACATGATGGGCCAAATTTTTAAAGAGAGACACAGTAAGATAAAGATAAAAAGAATATAAAAAGATTAAAAAATATATTTAAAATTTACAATATCATTGCATGAAGATTGATGTGAAAAAAAGGTTATTTTGTACTTCAAAAACATTGTTGTACTTCTGTTTTATTTTCAGTTAAAACAAAACTCACATTTTACACATTTGTATTGTACATAATAGAACATCACAAATTTATAATATGCATATGTTGGACCATTTCATGGACATTTCAACCACATCAAAAGTTACCAAAGGAACAAAACATGTTTAAGGCATATTGTGGTGTAATGGATAAAGTAAAATGCTGTCCAGACCGCTAGAGGGCGCCACTTGCTTACACAGTGCTGAATGAAGCGCTGACTTGAGCACTGATTGTAGTAAATTTTTAAACGCAGCCTTTCAAACTTTCGTAATCGTGCGAGACTATATTGCGATTTCAATCTTAACTCAACCAATTGTGCAGCCATAATGGATATCATACCAATTTCACAGAAGTCAAAGTTTGCTGGTTTCAAAGCATTTTGGACAGGTACGTGTCGGTTTCACAACACAATGTAAAGCGACCAAACATATACTTTGACTTATTGTTACATGCAATTTATGGCAAGTTTATCTGAAATAACGTAAATGGTTGTACAGAAATTTACAATGCAACTGTCGATTTCAGCAAGCGCTTCCTTTTTTTGTGTGCAATATGCAGCAGATGGTCAGTGAACTGACTGTGGGCGGTCCGTAGGCGTGTCGTCTGAGGCTTAGACGAATCATATGTTGACTGCATTACAGGGGTTACATAAATGTCTTCTTTATGATAATCAGAGACTTGCCGGGCTGGGATGAACCCTCTGATTACCCTTCTCCACTTGCCTGTGAAGGGTGGTCTATAGGATGTATACATTTATATAGTTTGTGTGTGTTAAGTTAGAGATGTGAGATTTATCTTTCATCAGATGACTACTGTGTCCATCAGGCTACTGAACGTTGCTTAATCTGTGAAGCAAAACATCTTGGGCTTCAGTGGAAATCTCTAGTAGAAATAGTAATCAGACCACATAATTAAAGGCCACATTTTAGACATATGGACTACTTTTATGGTGTTTTTAAATCTCAGACAAGATGGTGAGGAAATAATGACCGACTATCATATATTTGCAAAAACTACCCAATGTTTTAGTAAGCATGGTATTTGAAGTAAATCCAGAATCACAAAATTAACCATGATTACTACAGTCATAGTTACTGCAATATTATTTATTAAACCATGGTTACAATAAGGATTCTGCAGTATTACTGTAGAAAAATCATTGTTGTGACATTTTTACTATAGTAAAGAAAAAAAAAGTTTCTAAAGACATTGATAGTACAATTAATATTACTGTAATGAATCCTGAAGAAAAGAGCGTCGCGAGGATGAAAATCTGAAAGATGTGCTAAAATAAATGGGATGAACTGAATTATTAATTGCAGACCTTTGAATGCACAACACATGATGGTGAGTTGATCCGTCATCAAATATTGCTTATTTAATATGATAAAAAATAGTTTAAAAAGTAAATCGCACATTTCACAGCATAGTCTACTGTAGAGTCGTGTTTCCTGCGGTTTAAACCAAATTGCATCATTCGAATTCAACAGACAAGTCTTTAAAGTAAATGTAACGCCTATAAAGCCTTGTAGAGATCGCTCAAGAGTAGGGCTGCAACTAATGATTACTTTGATATTTGTCTAATCTAACGATTATTAGAACGATTATTCGACTATTCGGGCGATTATTGCAATGATTAATCATTAGCTCTTAACCGATTATTCAGGTTGTGCCCCAACTTATAAGGTTGTATTAAACATGCTTACTAACAATAAAGAGGACAAAATCATCTCAAAATACCTGTAAATGACATTCACTGAAAAAAATCCTATTATTATCAAGTGTTTGTGTCTTGTTTTCCATTTCAATTAGTATAAAAATCCTTAAAACAAGATACATTTACTTGAGAAGCAACATACACTGGCAGCCAATAATGTACATATTTTGCTGTTTCGGAAGGAAATTGGTTCTTTAAGTAAAGTGACATTCAACTGATCACTGATCAAGTATAGTCAGGACATTAAAAAGTCATTTTTGATAAAATCTAGACAGGCCCCATTTCCAGCAGCATCACTCCAACACCTTATCCTTGAGTAATCATGCTAAATTGCTAATTTGATGCTAGAAAATCACTTGCCATTATATCAAACACAGTTGAAAGCTATTTGGTTCATTAAATGATGCTTAACATTGTCTTTGTGTTTGTTTTTGAGTTGCCACAGTATGCAATAGACTGGCATGTCTCAAGGTCAATATTAGGTCAGAAATGGCATAAAAGAAACAGCTTTCTCTAAAAACTCATCAGTCTATCGTTGCTTTGAGGAATGAAGGCTCAATGCTTGAAATTCCCATAAAACTGAAGATTTCTTACAAATGTGTACACTACAGTCTTCAAAGACAGCTGGCTCTAACAGAGCAGAAAGAGATGTGGAAGGCCCAGATAGTAATTTAATTTATTAATGTCCTGACTATACAGTACATTGTGATCAGTTGAAAGCCACTTTGGTGAATTAAAGTTCCAATTACTTTCCATAAAGAGGAAAATCTGTACAGTATTCCAAACTTCTGGCCTCCAGTGGATATACATAAACATTAATGCCAGTTTCTGAGTTTGTAGTTATTAACATGACCTGCTTTTTTATTATTTGATGGAGGGAACGAGACGTTGTGTCGAAGAAGCGACACTAGGGGTCTCTCTTGAGCGCCTAGTGTCGCTTCTTCGACACAACGTCGAAGTGAGCGACAGACGGGGAACCTAGACAGCGTAATAGAGCACCGCTCCCCTAATGGGACACAACAAGGCATGCCCAAAATTTCCTCTTTCAAACTTGTCAGGGCAAAAATGTGAGATTTTATTTGTTGTGGTCTTGATTTAAGTTGATAAATCTTGGGGCTGTTTTGGGGTTATGGAAAGATGCTTACTCTTGACTAATAACATTTTTTTCAAATTGCATTGCAAGAAAAAAATGCCATGCAGTGTGAACTTCTAAGGAATATTTTTTTTCCCCTTATCCTTGATGTCTTAATGTGGTTCCTGTCTACAATAGTTTATGTATGCAGTTTTTTTTCTCTCTCTGATGTGTTAAGGCTGATATATGTTACTTTTTCAGTGTTAAAATACTTTCTTCTATCCCAGATTAATATGCAGAGACAACTATAAGTAAGCTGTGCATAAACTGTAAACACTGCGTCTCTGTGGCCCACCCAAACAACATTACTCAACCAATGGTGCGGGTTGGTGGTGGGCCTGTCTAATTGTTTAAACAACAGCAGATGAGGGACGCATCACAGAAATGACATACTTTGGCTTTAAAGTGCCTAAAAAAAAAAAAAGTTATATAGGCTACTTTTTTAAAACAAATTTCAAACACTTCCTTTGTATGCCATTGCTTATTTATTTCAAGTGGAGCAGAAATACACACATCACCTTTAAAGATATAGTAAAATTCTGTCATTATTTACTCATTTTTTTCTGTGGAAAGCAAAAGAAGTGACTACAGATGTTGAGCTTCAAAAGCATAAAAAAACAACAGTTCAAATTATTTAAAAGCATTTGAATGTAAATATTGACTTAAATTTCAGTCATCGTATGACTTCAGAAGAATAAGAATATAGATAACCATCTCTTAGAATCACATTACTATACATACATTTTTTGCAAAATGATTCTTGTTCACAACGTGATTTTTTTTTTGTATGTATCACTGCAGTGTTTTTGGTGCAATGAACAGCTGTGACTTTCATTCACTTTCACACAATTCATTGGCAGATTGTCAGGTCATAAGCACCTTTTGCCCTTTTCCTCACACGATGCTGTCTTATGACATCCAAACACCTTTACTATAGCACATCCATAACTTGTAAGGTGACCTTTTACATTTGCATTATATAACCAACTACTTTAACAAGCTTATTGAAATGATAGAGTTTGAGCTACTGCGCAAAATTACATGGTTTCTTCAGCAATTGTTTTTTCAGCTCACATTTAGTCGGCTGTAAAAGTGAACTTAAGTGCTTTCATGCACTCCCGGCATCAGAGCCACTGAAGACGCAGTGGACAAGTTTTGTTTTTGAAGGAAATGTGCCCCAAAACATACAAAAAAAGTGTGTTTGTTTGTGCACATCATTTTACACCGGACTGCTTTGTGAATGAGTGTCAATATAAAGCAGGATTTTCAAAATGTTTTATTCTCAAGCATGGATCAGTACCAACAGTTCATGTTCCAGCTAAAGTTATCATAGTCTCTGATTGTATTCACGGAGTACAGAGTGATGTCGTTATTTTTTAGCTTACTGTCTGTATAATTCATAACCACACCTTTATTATGCACAATACAGTAAGGTGATTGTCTTTTTGAAAACTATGTACGCTTTCTGTGACCATAAGAGAGTTGTACTAAAAGTGGAATGTTTACTTGCAAAGGCCAGCACACCATGAGGGATGTTTTTTGACACACTGACTCACCACAGCTGTGTAGTGTCAATTAACCATTCAGAAACATCCTGGTTCATTCTCACAGTTGTGACTTCTGCCGGAGTCTCTCCTTCATCCGACTCTGGTTCATACTTATATGGCTGAACTCCGGTATTTACGCTGTCAGTCATATGGTTCTGATTTATTGTTGCTATAGTATATGTATTATGCTGTAGTGACCATCATCGGCAAGCCTCTTCTTTTTATATAAAGGTTTTTTTGGCAGTTTCTGAAACTTGCTAAATAAATATTAGCTAGCAACACTATGTACATTTTTAACTAAATATCAATAACTTTTTTGCCAATTTTGTCGCTTGTGAAAAATCCATGAGAGCGGACTTTTTTTTTACGCTGTTCACAAGCTGTATAGACACAGCCCTTTTCCTGAAAGGGGGTGGGGAGCAGAGCTCATTTGCATTTAAAGAGAACCACACGAAAACTGCGTGTTTTTGATTCCACCCAAAAAGAGACATTTACAACATGGTATAATAAATGATCCATGGGGTATTTTGAGCTGAAACTTCACAGACACATTCTGGGGACACCTGATACATATATTACATCTTATATAATAGGTATAATAGGTCTCCTATTGTGGGCGGCAGGCTTTGCTTGCAATTTTGCTGCTTCTCGTTTGTACAGGCGTTTTCCATTAATAGGAGAAGCGGTGCAAAACGCACCAGTTTTGCAGTTTTGCACAGATAAAATTAAAGTATGTGGCCATGGCCCATTTTTATACATTGCAGAGTCGATGTATAAAGTATAAAGAGTGAGTGCAATAATGCCACCCACTGTTTCAAATCCGTTACTGCATCTATGAGGTGATTACTGTAAATATTGTATTCGTTTTCATGTAAGTGATTGCACTTAAAATACCACTTATTTTTTCATAAAACTATAAATATTGTAATAAGCTATTTTTTTTAATTAATGTAGAATTATAGTATCAAGGCTATTATACGTTTTGTTTAATTGCAGAATTTGTACCATTTATTGGTATTTACATTGATTTGTTGAACACATGCTAAAAAAGGTACTGTCTCTTTAAGAAAACTCTGCATTCAGTGTTTAAATGAGTACATGTTAACGAGAGAGACTACGAATTGCTTTATCTTATCCGTTTTATGCCTGATTAGAGTTAAATATTTCTTTTTTGTTGTTTTTAGCAACAACTGACTGTAAAGGACATAAAGGGTATTAAAAGTGACATTATTCAATGACAAATCGGATGCGTGGATCTTGTCTTTGGATATGCATTCCATGGAACAACTTCTGCTCTCAACATGCAGTGAAAGGATCTCGCTGCTGAATACTCTACCGCTATACTACACATTTAATGTTGAGAGAAATCTGAACATGTTCTTGCAAGTTGTCAAATGCATACATTTTAGTCGTATAGCACAAAATTTTGTTGCAAATGTGAGTGATTTCCTCTCATTTTATTTGAGGGTTGCGCATAGAGTAAAAGATCAATCTTGGGATTTAAGAAATGATATCGAGGTTGTTCAAATGAAGATTACGATGCTGCAGGAAATAGATTTTTTTACCCACATCTAGTGGACATTTCACATCAGATCTGTCGCAATATGTGTAATGAACCACGTCATATAATTTAGCAAAAATACCACAATCACATAATTTTCATGAGATCAGGCTGTATATAGATCACAGGTGGTATGGACTACTAATGGTGCTTTTATGGTTGAATGGTATTATGTTTTTGTTTTTTCATCTGTTATGGAGCTTGACAGTATGAGGACAGGATAAATGGTCGTTGAATGGAAAAGAGCCCTGTAAAGATTCTACAAAAATTCTCCTTTTGTGTTCCACAGATAACATAACAGCATACGGGTTTGGAATGACATGAAGGTGAATAAATCATGACGAAATTTCAGATAATTACAGAATCTCACAATTTCTGCTGTTTTTGTTCCCCATCACCCCATTCTTCTCCCACTGGTATATTCGGGATGATCTGTCAGCACCCAGCTGAAACACATTCCCTCCTGTCACGGAATCAGCTCAATGTTTTGGTCTTATCTCAGTGCTCACTTGCAATATTCCTGTCTGATGGCGGCACAGAGCTTCAAAAGGGCCGAGCTTCTCTCCCCAACAACACCGTTCAGCTATTCTTCACATGACTGCCCAGGCTTTTGTACTATCACAGAGTGATTGTGCGGGACACCAAGGGTTCCTGAGAGAAAAACATGGCCAGTCAGGTGTAGGTACATGTGCCGGTTAAAAAGTAATTTTCAGCCAGTCTCTGCCCCTTTTTTTCCTGGCTCTCGTTGTGGTGAGTCATGTTTGTTCCTCAAGATCAATGCCTTCTCTTATTTTAAGACCCATCTTCAGAAAATACTCCCCTGGCCCCTAGCTACACCTAGACTTAGCAGATCAAAGGAGACCTGGTAGTGCACTTTCTCAGCCTGATCTCCTTAAAGCTGGGAACCCACAATTTTTCAGTTTTGAGTGTCAAAGAGGATGTCAGAATAGATGCAGACTTAAAATACCCAACTATTATGTTTATATCTCAAATGTCTTTTTTTTTTTTTTTTTTTTACATTTTTATTCCCTTTTCTCCCCAATTTGGAATGCCCAATTCCCAATACTTAGAAGGTCCTCGCGGTGACACGGTTACTCTCCTCAATCCAGGTGGCGGAGGACAAGTCTCAGTTGCCTCCGCTTCTAAAACAGTCAATCCGCGCATCTTATCACATGCCTCATTGTGCATGTCACTGCGGAGACTCCCAGCATGGGGAGGCTCATGCTACTCTCCGCGATCCACGCACAATTTACCATGCACCTAATTGAGAGCGAGAACCACGAATTACGACCATGAGGAGGTTACCCCATGTGACTCTACCCTCCCTAGCAACCGGGCCAATTTGTTTGCTTAAGAGACCTGGCTGGAGTCACTCAGCACACCCTGGATTTGAACACGTGGTGGTAGTCAACATCAATACTTGCGGAGCTACCCAGGCCCGCTATATCTCGAAGTCTTAAATAAAAGGCATTTGATGTCGCACAGTCTGCCATGGCTTATACCCAAGATTCCACTTGGATTTTATTGTGCTATCTGACAGGCAACATTTATCAAGGACCAAAAAAAGGACCATGTAGCGTACACCAGACTTGAGGCCTGCTGGCTTAGATTTACTGTCAAGCTCAGTTGAAGCTTTTTTTATGGCTTCAGGTTCTACAGTTTCTGTTGGATTATCTACAGTTTAAGTCAGAAGTTTACATACATTTAAGTTGAAGCCATTAAAACAAATATTTTAACCACTCCACAGATTTCATATTAACAAACTATAGTTTTGGCAAGTCGTTTAGGAGATCTACTTTGTGCATGACAAAAGACATTTTTCCAACAATTGTTTACAAACATTGTTTCACTTTTAATTGAATATAACACAATTTCAGTGGGTCAGAAGTTTACATACACTGAGTTAACTGTGCCTTTAAGAGCTTGGAAAATTCCATAAAATTATGTCAAGCCTTTAGACAATTAGCCAATTAGCTTCTGATAGGAGGTGTACTGAATTGGAGGTGTACCTGTGGATGTATTTTAAGGACTACCTTCAAACTCGGTGCCTCTTTGCTCGACATCATGGGGAAATGAAATTAAATCAGCCAAGACCTCAGAAAAAAAAATTGTGGATCTCCACAGGTCTGGTTCATCCTTGGGAGCAATTTCCAAATGCCTGAAGGTACCACGTTCATCTGTACAAACAATAGTATGCAAGTATAACACCATGGGACCACGCAGCCATCATACCGCTCAGGAAGGAGACGCATTCGGACTCCAAGAGATTAATGTAGTTTTTTGCGAAAAGTGCAAATCAATCCCAGAACAACAGCAAAGGACATTTTGAAGATAAGGGAGGAAACGGGAAGACAAGTATCTATATCCACAGTAAAACATGTCCTATATCAACATAACCTGAAATGCTGCTCAGCAAGGAAGAAGCCACTGCTCCAAAACTGCCATAAGAAAGCCAGATTACAGTTTGCAAGTGCAAATGGGGACAAATATCTTACTTTGAAGGAACATTTTACTATGTTTTCTGGTCTGATAAAAAATTGTTTTAACTGATTGGCCAGAATGTCCATCGTGATGGAGGAAAAAGGGTGAGGTTTGGAAGCCGAAGTACACCATCCCAACTGTGAAGCATGAGGGTGGCAACATCATGCTGTGGGGGTGCTTTGCTGCAGGAGGGACTGGTGCACTTCACAAAATAGATGGCATCATGAGGAAGGAACATTATGTGGATATATTGAAGCAACATCTCAAGACATCAGCCATGAGGTTAAAGCTCGGTCGCAAATGGGTCTTTTAAATGTTCAATGACCCCAAGCATACCTCAAGTTGTGGCAAAATGGCTTAAGGACAACAAAGTCAAAGTATTGGAGTGACCATCACAAAGCCCTGAATTCAATCTGATAGAATATTTGTGGGCAGAACTGAAAAAGCGTGTGCGAGCAAGGAGGATTTCAAACCTGACTCCGTTACACCAGTTCTGTCTGGAGGAATGGGCCAAAATTCCACCAACTTATTTTGAGAAGCTTGTGGAAGGCTACCCAAAACATTTGACCCAAGTTACAAAATTTAAAGGCAGAGCTACCAAATTCTAACAAAGTGTATGTAAAGTTCTGACCCACTGGGAATGTGTTGAAAGAAATAAAAGCTAAAATAAATATTTCTCTCTACTATTATTCTGACATTTCACATTCTTGAAAAAAAAATAGTGATCCTAACTAACCGGGAGACAGAGAGAGTTTTCTATTATTAAATGTCAGGAATTGTGAACAACTGAGTTAAATTTATTTGGCTAAGGTGTATGTAAACTTCTGGCTTCAACTGTATATGTACGGTACATTAACTTAGTACAAAAATCTTTCAGGCCAGTTCACATCTAGCAAAGAAGCTGCCAAAGCTTCCCCATGATCTGATTCAGTGTCTTCTGTTGAGATGCCCCCGGTTATTCCATTTCACACCTCCTGAAACAAAAAACCATGTTGTAAAACATGGTATTTACATGGTAAATTCATGCTGACATTTACTGCCTTTTTACATACATGTTTACAACTTACCAACTTGTTCTTTGACTGGATTCTTCTTTCTAGTTCAGTCAGAGTAGACTAAGCAGGATGAGGTTCACGTCTTATTTCCACGGGTGTCTGAAGGTTAACGTCTGCTACTTTTTCATGGCCTTCAACACTTTTCAGTTGATTTGTTAAATAAAAACCAGCACAGTACATCAGCAATGAGCATATTGTCTTTCAATTTGTTGCATGTTATGAGAATTAATAACTCTGCCTGTCTGGCAGACATCTCGGCCTGTATGAAGGAACACCACCTGCAACTTAACCCAGTCAAGACTGAACTCCTTGTATTTCCAGCCAACCCTGATGTTGAACACCGTGCAGCTGGTTTCAACTACAGTGACACCTTCAAAACAGTCAGAAATCAGGGGTAACCACTGATAACAAGCTAAATTTCACAGACCACATCTCAAAGGCCGCAAGATCATCTAGATTTACACTCTACAATATCAGGAAGATAAGACCCTTCCTCTCTGAACATGCCACACTGCTTCTTGTTCAGTCACTTGTAATAACTAGACTGAACTACTGTAATGCTCTCATTGAAGGCCTCCCTGCATGTGCTATTAGACCCCTGGAAATGATCCAGAATGCAGCAGTATGTCTGGTCTTTAATGAACCAAAGAGAGCGCATGTTACACCACTCTTTGTCTCTCTCCACTGGCTGCCACTTGATGCACGTATTTATTTCAAGGCTCTGACGCTGGCATACAAAACAGTCACTGGGTCTACTCCAGCATACCTAAAAACATTTTGCAGAGCTACACACCCACCGGATAAAGAACATCGCCTTGTTGTACCAACACAAAGAGGCACCAAATCACTTTCCCGGACTTTCGGCTTCATCGTACCATTGGTGGAATGACTTTCCCAACTCCATCCGTGAAGCTGACTCACTCTCTGTCTTCAAAAAATTGCTACAAATGCTTCTTTTCCATGAGCATTTAATCAGTCATCTTTTGCAAATCACTTTGGATAAAGCATCTGCCAAATGCATTTAGCCAAGGAGCTACCAAAGCTTCCCCATGATCCGATAGTGTCTTGTCTGTTGAGATGCCCCTGGTTATTCCATATTACACCTCCTGAAGCAAAAAACATGGTATTAAACATGGTATTTACATGGTAAAGTCATGCTGAAATGTATGGCCTTCAACTTACATTTACATACACATTTACTACTTACCAACTTGTTCATTGATTGGATGATTATTTCTTTCTAGTTCAGTCAGAGAATTTGAGGTCATGTCTCATCTATTATCATCTTGTATCATTTATATTTTATATACACAAACAAATAGTCATATTGTATCACAAATTCAGGACATTAAACGTGTGGTTTACAAATGATCAGACATTACAGGTGGTGAATGATGTTCATTTAAATGCAGACATAAAGCAGCCTTATAAAGATCAATCTGAGCCGACTCTTTGCTAGAAGAGACCCAGACCAAGTGGCCTGAGCTGGCCCATCTGTGTTGAGCTGGAATCAACCCAGTGTTTTAATACCATAACTAAAACGTACGTGCTGCAGTTGGCAGCGGGCAGCACTCTGCCCAGATTACACCTGCAGATGCTGAGTATGAGCCGCAGGCGCTGGTAGGCTTCCGAGCTCGGGCCGATTACTACATGCTATCTGGGTTTAGTCTAGCCCAGTAGTTCTCAACCCTGTTCCTGATAATGATAAATGTGGGTGAGTAACAATTTTTGGTTGAACTATTCCTTTATTAAGCATGATGGACTATAGCTTGATAGAAGATTGCTTAAATACTGTACTTAAATACTGGATTATTTTATAACAGGCATCTGATGACTAATGCCTCACAGGTAGGAAAAAGTGTCATATGTTTGTCATGTGCATTATGATATGTTAAATATTGGCTCTCTTTCAGATGCACTCCTGTGAAACAATGTCTTGAGGCGTACGATAAAAGCGGCTACACTTTCCTTACCTGTGCTAAATGGTATTTGAATAATGAGAAAAACCCTGTTGAAGATAAATGCAGAACAGAACCCTGTATTCAGTGTCAGGTGTGTTTTTCTTAAAATATTTTCAGCTTATGAATTCGAAATTTGATACCGGTCCTTTTAATGTATCTGTTTGAATAAAGTCCATGTAAAATATGATTTACTTGTCTGATCAAAAACTTTCTATTGTGAGAGGCTGTTAGGATAGGACTCATTCCAAACTGTGAAATTTATTCCATAATTTGAACTTTGAACAGTTTGAGTCTAGTTCATTTCAGTTGATTAGGACTTTGTTTTTCTAAATAGAATCTGAAGAATTTACATCTCCAAAATGTATGCTGCTTTCATATAATCCATTATGCAAGTCATTGTTGTGTGATCACTCATTAAGCGTCACTTTGCTGTGTATGTCTGGTGTGTCCTGTGTATGAGTTGTGTTAGAATAGCACAGTGCCGCCTCGTTTTTGTTGTGACAGACTGCTGGCAGACACCCCCCCCCCCCCCCCCCCCCCCCACACACCTGAAATCTGTAATTATCTGATAAGGTATGTGCTGCAGTGAAAGTTACCCACAATCCCTCCCCACATTCCAGTGCCCCGCTGTCCAGCAGAAAACAGTGTGTTCTCTGTGAACAGTCTCCACGGTAACTCCTGCGGCTGACCTCTGCACCATTACCTCCGTGCTTTAATAAAAGTATCAGTGCTTCAGGAACTATACCTGACCCCTGGCAGACCTTTTAGAGTGCACTACGAACAAATACAGTTTGTTTACAGTCGCTCATTGTGTCTATTCATACTTGGTATTTAACCTCCCATATTACTATTTATTCTAAGTTAAAGAGAGAGTTCATACAATAAAGAAAATGATGTTAACATTTACTTACCTTAACGCCAGTACAAAGTGGAATGACTTCTGTGGAACACAAAAGGAAATGTAACGGAACAACATGCCAATTTTCCGTGTGATCATGTTGCGAATGATAGCCTCAGTCACCATTCACTTTCATTATATGGAAAGAATATGCTGTGTAAGTGAATGGTGACTGAGGCTATCAGTCGCAACATGATCACGCAGGAAGTTGGGGTGTTGTGAGTGTTCTGGTACCCTAGGATCGGCCACAATATGCCGACTTACTGATAAGCTCCATCTAATGCTCCAGTGTGTTTACCTTCCTCTGTTCTGCTACCAGAAATGTGTTGCATCCACAGCATGGGAGACACAGGTTCAGATCCAGCATTTAAACGAGGAAGTAATCACGCTTGCATAATCAGTGACTAGCAGGATTCAGAGGTTGCATTTTTCTCTGTTGCATAACATTTTTACTCCACTGATGATTAGGTTTGGCTTTGGGGGTACAGTTAATAAATATGCATTCCTCATCACTGTACAGCTGAAAACAGCTCGCTTCACAACTCTGTTTTGGCACCTCTACATGGACATTTTACCCAGAAAATGGAGCTCTCACATTCCAATACGCTTATCAACAGTTATCACTTTGTCCACTGGGGGCAGCGTTTGGCCTTTCGGTAAGCACAGACCAATTTTAGCTATAGAAATGTCAACCTACTGTTTTTGATTTCACTGTGAGATTAGTCTGTCAGTCTCTAACATTCAGCCTAACATTTCATTTTGTGTTCTATGGAAGAAATAAAGTTACATAGGTTTGGAGCAACATGAAACTTTGGTCTGTGCCACCTTTGGCTGGTTTTTTCAATAGCAGTCACACACACCTGTGAGAATCCCAATGAATCCCAAAGTTCTTGGAGATAGTTTAACTTACTTCACTTGGCACTTCATTGAGAGAAAAAAAGTTTGTTTGGACTGAAGATCAGAAAGACTACTGAGGGTGTCTGTCTTTGCATATAGGGCTAAACCAAACTGCATTCCATTAGGTTTTCTCACAAGTGATTTCCTCTAAAGGGAAATTCAAATCACAAACGTGTAAATGTGTTTTAAAATCAAAGCTAATAATAATTGGCATCTGATAGTGTTTCATTAAATTGCCTTTAAAATCCTTTAAGCTGTAGATGACTTTTAGATTACAGGTTGACAAAATACATCTGCTAGTGTTACAAATAAGAGTGTGATGTTTAAGCTGTCAGTAGAGTGGTGTAAGTGCGAGGAATGCCAACTCAAAGGACTGTGCGTTGAGTAAGACTGGGTTCAGATCGAGGATATCATTTTTCCAATTTCCCAATGCTCATGCTTGGCTTGACTCAAGGAAAATTATAGGACAATCCACTGAAATCTGAGAAAGGGATTTACACGTTATCACTTTAATTAATTAAATTGTCTCAATATGGCTGCACAATTATGACAAAAAGCATGTTAAAATCAATAAATCTGTGCATGCTGCAGAATAAATCTCTAATTTACAAGGTATCTTTGTTGATTATAAGTATTCTGTGAGTATTCTAGTTTTGTTGCATCACTCACTCTGTATATATTGTTTTTACGCCATCTACATTGCAAGTAAACGGCAAAATAGAGATGATCAAAAATAATTCCAAATTACCAACTGTGCTTTTCGGGTTTTTTTGTATTGTAAAAAAGTGCTTCACTTATAAAAATGATGATTTTTTTAGCTTTAAAATATGAAAAATGCCCCATGGCGACTTCCTTTTGCAGTTTTGTGCACACCTGTCAACAATTTTTTTCTGGGAGTCTCCCGTATTTCACACCCATCTCCCGCCCCACTCCCGGTTTGTTATTTCTCAGCATTCGCACCAAACAAGTTTTTGCGTTTTTCAATAAGTTTTACATCCACTAGTTCGACGTCTTTGACCATTTTGCCACGTCTCACTATTTTATATAGCCGCAAGGACTCACTTGTGTGAACAGTCCCTAATAGCTTTTTGCTAATGTAGTTAAAGTTAAAAGACACTTTTAAACATGACTGTCTTTATTCTCTCATACTCCCGAGTTGCGACACAAGGATTGAAACCGAAACACGTCTAATGACGTTCTCTGTTAGAAACTTAATAGCCAAATTAAAAATGCAGAAAAATAATTGTAAATATATTGTGAAAATCCAGTATCCCCCATCCCTAACATTTTAACTCTATGGGAGTTGACTTAAATTGAATGCTGTACTCGACACTATTCACGATTAGTAAATTGCATCAGCCGTAACTGAAATCTCAATTATTTTTTCTATTATTGTGCAATAGTATGTTCCAGATCAGTTTGGGATTTGTGAAGTTTATCTGAGGCACTACGTGCTGCAGAAGACCCATGAATGGTATGGTCAGATATTTCTTTCACAGGCTGGCTTTCAGGACATTACCGACTCACTGATGCAGAAACGCCTTTCACAAAGACACTGTCAACAGAAGATAATGGAGGACAAAAGACTTTAATACAGTCACTTAAAGCTACTTTAATGCAGCACGGGCATCGCTTTGAGGATGAAATGACAGTCCACATGATAGATTAAGGGTTAAGGGAAATGTATTTTTTTCCCAGAGTTATGCTTGCATGCTCTCTTTGTAGAGTGTAACAAGGCTTGTCCAACTTAAACACCTCTTTTGGCTCAAGCACTGTTGCATGGAATGGACAAAATGTGAATTCTACGCAGTCGCTTCCATCCGGCACTGTCTCTTTGTGTGGTGATGAATGTGGCTTTTTATGCCTGATTTTTGTTGACACTTTCTGCCGAAGAGATTTTCTTGTCAGTTTTCTAATACTTGCCAAAGATTCGTGTCAATCGCACTTGGCAACCAGGAACTCCTACAAAGTCTTGCTCCTCTGCTTTTGTGGCTTCTAAAAGGGCTTTTGGGCGATGGACAGGGTGCAGTGCTCTTATATGGTCAGGGCTCCAGACGAAAAAAATGACTTTGGGGCCATTGGTTCCCTTACATTAGGGTGCCAAATGACTGTTTTTAGTTACAAAATCACAGAATTGCTCAATTTAGATTGCTGTTCAGAAACAAGATAGAGAAGGAAGACAGCTGATATCCCATTAATTAGAGGTTTAATAAACATATATATATATATATATATATATATATATATATATAGTTCATATAATTCAATGCATAGTTCCTGATGCATTGTGGGATAAGAAAATGTTCAACCGATCCACACTTTGGATTTCCGCCGAATGAAGTAGGTCATCCGGACATTTCTCACTTACTGTCTTAATGAATACTACGGATTCGGACATACTACTCCGCTGGCATTCCAGATTCCAGAAATTTGGGAATTGATTCTGATGGAGTTTTGGAATCGTTGGAATGTATTACGAGAGTTGATTCTAGACATAGCATGAAGGACATTTACTATTAATAGTTCGATTCTAAAATGAAATCAGGGCATGTATACACATACCAATCCCATGAGATAAATTTGAGGGAAGTTTGAGTAGATAATAATAATACCTTTTATTTATAATGTGCTTTTTTTGCACTCAAAGTACTACAAGATTGAATAAGCACATAACATACAACAGCAACCACCATAACAACAAATTTAAAGACACTAAACACAAAATTGCTAACATACAACTGCAACCACACATAAAACTAATATCAATAAATATTAAAAGACTACCTTAAATAAATGAGTCTTAAGTAACTTCTTAAAACAATCCAAGGTTGGGGCATTTCTAATAGTAAAAGGAAGAGCATTCCATAGCTTAGGGCCTCTGAAAGAGAAAGCTCTTTCCCCCATAGATTTAAGTTTGCAGGAGGGCTGCTGAAGTGCAAATGAATTGGCAGAACGAAGAGAACGGGAGGAAGTGTAGGGCACAACAAGACTGCAAAGATACTCTGGTGCAATACCATGAACTGCTTAATACGCTAAAATGAGAGTTTTAAAATCAATACGAGCATGAATGGGAAGCCAGTTTAACTGCGAGAGCACAGGGTTAATGTGTAGACATGGTGAGGTATGTGTAAGAACACGAGCAGCAGTGTTCTGAATATACTGAAGCCTATTTATGGTTTTTGCCTGTAGGCCAAAAAAGTGCTCATTGCAGTAATCCAGCCTAGAGGTGATAAAGGCCAGAGAGAGGAAGGGCCTAAATCGGGCAATATTTCTAAGGTGATAAAAGGCTGTTTTGGAAATATTTTTAATGTGTGCATCAAATGTCAACTGAGTGTCAAAGATGACACTTGGGAGGAGAGAGGAACAAGGCTGTTGTCAACCATCAATTTGAGATTTAAGTCTACTTTACGTTTAGCAGCCAATGTACCAATGAGCATGAGCTCAGTTTTGGAACAGTTCAGCTTCAGAAAGATTTGCTTCATGCAGGTACTAATTTCATGCAGACACTCCATCAGCACAGTTAAAGTGCAGATAATATCAGGGCCAGTACTAATGTAGATTTGTGTATCATCAGCATAGCAGTGATAACCAATGTCATACTTAATAATCTGGCCGAGGGGAAGCATATAAATGCTGAAAAGAGTGGGGCCCAACACTGACCCCTGTGGAACACCCCGATGCACAATTGATGCGCCTGCATTTCCAAGAACTACCGAAAAGCCTATATTAAAATTATTTGTTAGCACTCATAAATTAGAATGTACAGTAATTGTCCACTACCTTTTGTACACTTAATAAAATGTCCAAACAATACACTTTCAAAACACTTCAGTTTTATAAAAAAATCCACATTGTTGTCCTGGTTTATTTCATATAATAAAATAATATATATAAATAATAAATAATATATATATATATATATATATATATATATCTATATATATATATATATATAGATATATATATATATATATATATATAGATTATTAGTTTAATCCAAAGTAAAATACTGGCAGACTATTCAGGTCTAGAAAGCAGATTGTAGGGCTTGTGTGAGTCATTTTATTATAATTTTGTAAATTGTATTAGTGGTTTTAGGCTTCTAAAATGTGTAGTATTTCTGTGGTCGAGGAAATAATCTCAGTCCTCAAATTTCAACCGTTTTCCCTGGAAGGAATCAACTCAAAAGCTGGAGTTTCGACTCGGAATTGAGGAAGCAATTATTTTTGGAATCGATTCCCAGCCCTATTCGTCACCACAACAGAACAGGTGAAAAGCTGCATAAGACACACTGGTGTGCGCTCTAAAGAGGTATTCAATAACTTGCAAGATGATATCTGAAGAAACAGAATATGAATGCACACAATCCAACTATTGTGGCGACTAGATTTAAAATGATAGTCGCAATCAATTATTTTTGGTTTCATTTGCGACCATTTTTGTCGCAGTCTGGAGCCCTGATTGTGCATCACATTTGGATTGATTTGCCGCATTGTTGATGTTGGTGATCACACACGACGACTAGCACATATTTGTCAAAATTGACTAATTCCACATAGCAGTCTTTCGGAAGCCCAGTATAATTTTGGGTCTTGGTTTAACCAGAACCTGATCAGATGTGTTTCTTGGAGTTGTTTACATAAGTTTATTAAGATTCAAGGAATTTTCAGGTTCAATACATAAAAAGTTAAGCTTAATCGACAGAATTTATGGCAATGTTAACACAAAAACGGAGGCACAGCATGCTGTCAGCAAGATAATTAAAGCATTGTTGCTAAAATGTTGAAACTAAATGAAAAAATAAGGAAAAATCTAGATCAGCTAGTCAACCTTGCTAATTACCCAGTCAGGTACTAGTAGACTAGTTGGACATTGTGAGCAATCCCTAGAACTTTTGTAGCCATAGTGAGGATTGTTAAGAGGAAATTTGTGGGGCATAGCCATCCAGGTTGGGCTCATGTGCTTTTTACTTTGGTAGAGGGTTGTTTTTCTGAGGGATTGTAATGTATCCCTTGGTCTGACATGCTGCATTTACTCTGAATACTCACAGGAAGAAAGCCCCAATTTTTTCCTCCCCAATACACGCCAAAGTTTGTAACAAGCCAAGGCAGATAATTGTAGTGACTTGCACAAACTGTTTTTAAAGGATAGGCTTACACACTTCCACATTCCATGGAAGAGGAAGTATGTATGCACAATGTCCTTGTGGACTGTGAGAAATACCAATGATTGGAAATACAATCTTATACAAAAATTCATAAAGACACTGTTGGTTAATGCATGGCTGCTGATAATGTCCCATTCACCTGACAGACGTCACTGAAATGGTTGTCCTGAGAAATGAAATGTCACTCTGTGACAATGCTACATTAAGATACTTTGTGTATCCAATCAGAACACTTAACCTCGTGCGACCTCACACACACATACGTGAGCATTGTATATTGTCTTCACTATATGCAGCGCATAATTTAAATTAATTTAAACCAACTGATCTCAGATTGGATATTGCTGGCCATTACTTTGAATCAGAATTAATTATGTTAATTTCTGATGCAATGTCTGTAACTTCTCAAAACATGAATAACCAACACACCTGGAAACATAATTTGATAAAAAAAAAATCTGACTTTCTATAGCTTGATGGTATTTAAAATGTCACGTCATGGTCACGCTGTCCACATATGTTGCCATTCATTTTTAGGAAAATATCATTTTATAGTGATATAGATTTGAAGGATATTTGTATCAAATTAATGAAAATTCTTACATCATTTATTCGCTTCATGTCATTACAAACCTTTATGATTCAGTCACCATCCACTTTCATTGCATCTTTTTTCCATACAATGAAAGTGAGTGGTGACTATGTCCTTCTATATCTCTTTTTGTGGTCTACTAAATAAAGTAAGTCATATGGGTTTGAAATATAATGACAGTGAGTAAATGATGACCAAATTTTTATTTTTGGGTGAAATATTCCTGATAGGGACATCAGTACTGAGACTGCCGTCGCCAAAGACTCCAGTGAGACTGCCTTGTTCTTCATCACTGTGCTAGGGTGTGGACTTGCTTGGGTGGTGTGTTTGGAGACTAAACAAGGATTATCCACATTCATTACGGCTTAGATGCCAAACTGAATCAAGTTACGTGTGATATGATAGGACAGCACAAGTGTGCCACACCTCTGTAATTATAACACATGTGTCATGTTGTGATCTCTCTTTATAGATCGAGCATGCTGCTCTGTATGTAACATGATCTGGAGCTTCTATATTCTCCAATAGCACTAAGCTTCTGGGGATATCTCACATTCACATAGCGCCATTTGTTTACAAAGCAATGTCTTGTCCTTTGGTCAGTTGTGAAATCCTAAAGGACATTACTGTATAATAATGCATAGAGCATTTATGTGCTCAAAATAGCCTGCTGGGTTAAAGGCATCAGATCATGCTCTTTTGTATTTATAATTCTATGATCATTGGAGCAAGTGGAACATTGGAACCCCCACCGCCCAAATATACTGAAGTTTATAGAAAAAAAGAACTGTCAATCTCAGAGATCACAATAGATCACAAGTTGCATATAGACTGTGTATTATACAGTATACATATTTTCCCATAAGCTACTGTACATATCCACAATGTGTCATGCTCCATCATTTGAGTCAGAAGTATAGTTTTTGGAGAAACACAATTTTAGTCTGAGCTTTCAAATTAAGCAAGTTTATCATGAAATTCAAACAATAAATGTTGTATTGATACTCTTTAATGCTGTTTGTGACAGATTGCGTGGGCTTTGAAGTTTAAAAAAGGACCCAAAAGTATCCTAAAAGTAGTCCATGCACAGGGCTGGACTGGCAATCTGGCATACCGGGCATTTTTCCAGTGGGCCGATGCACTTTGGGGCCAATCAGGGGCAGACTGGCCAGCGGGAGAACTGAGCGGGCCGTTGGGTCAGCTGCGAAACGTGCCGCATGGGCTGTGATAAGCAAAAATGGGCCACCGCGTTATGCAGAAAGAACCACAAACGGTGCTGCGATATGAAGATATGCCCCCCCGCCAAAATTTTTTTCTTGGAAATACAGGTGCATCAATTGTGCATCGGGGTGTTCCTCAGGGATCAGTGTTGGGCCCCACTCTATTCAGCATTTATATGCTTCCCCTCAGGCAAATTATTGGGAAGTATGACCTTGGTTATCAATGCTATGCTGATGATACATGGACCTGATATTATCTGCACTTTAACTGTGCTGACGGAGTGTCTGCATGAAATTAGTATCACTAGATTTTCAAATCCAGGGCCGAATTCTCTTTACAATCCAGCCCTGTCCATGCACCTCATATTCCAAGTCTTCTAAAGACATACGATAGGTTTTGTTGATTTACGATATAATCACGTTGATTTTGCTGAAGATATAAGGTAAAGCAATATTGTGAATACCACAATAATTTTCATGTGCTTTTTATTTAGTTATTAAGTTTCATAAAGAGCATCTGTAAACTCAATCCTTCAGGGCTGCACAATGAATGAAAATAACATAAAAATTGCGATATGGCCATATGTGATTAATAAGCTGAAAAAGGCTGCAGTTAAAGACCGATAAACATAGTCTGTGTGCGCTTCTGAATAAATGGGTGACGCACTGTTCTGTGAATGCACGGGGCTCATGGACTCGCTTTTAGAGCAGTTCACATGCATTGTCTTTTGTGCATTCATTAGTGCTATAAGAGTACTTTCGTTTCTTACTAAAAAGTTTTTTTTGTTTTCCGTAAAAGAAAAAGTCATACAAATTTGGAATGATATGAGGGTAAATTGTGACAGAATTGTCATTTTTGGAAGTACTATTCCTTTAAACAAATGTTGCGCTGTTTCAAATGCGCTGTTGCTGCTTCGGATTGAAAGTCACAGTGTAAAGCCATTGTTGATTCAAATTGTCTTATGAATCGTAATGCAGGTACTGTCGAAAAGGACAGCATAACTAATCATTGAATTAAAAATGAGGCCATCTATTAACATGTTTGTGTAGTTGTTTGCAATTTTGATGTGTGAAATGTTTGATTTTGATAAGTTAAATCATACAATTATTGTGTTTTCAGATTCAGTCATTGTTGTCGGTATTTTTGCTCATCTCTTGTCCCTATGCAGTACCTCAGAACAGAACATCTGTAGATGACAAAGATATGAACTATGAAGAAAGCAATTGTTTTGATGCAGACATGGCCATGGCATTGATATCCGACAAAGAGCGTTTGTGTTGTTTTATAGCACATATTCAGGTGTGTGTATATGCACACGACTTTGATCCAACACTTTCAGGGGTGTCAGAAAAGGCTTATCAGACCCACCATGCTGCTGAGACAACAAGGCCTAGTCAACAGCCAAATAGTAGTGTGATGCCCAGACTGAATCTTCCTTTTCATTCATTTTATTCAGTTGAATTTGGAAAACAAAAAATCAGTGACCCTGTTTGAAACACTGATGAGCTGCCTACGTAGGCTGAACATATGTTACTTAAGGTGCACTCAAGAAGGCTATACCAAAATGAGTAAGATACCTTATTTTAAATCAATTCATAGTAAGAATCACACGGGTCATTAACAGAGAAGTCAATCACAGAATGCCAAACCATGAAAAACCTGTTAAAGAAAATCCCATCAAAAGTGACGGACGAACTGAGAGGTTTGCTCAAGGCAAAAATGCCAAAACATTTAATAAATAAAATGACACACATGCCATTGATATTTAAAATGTGGATACAATAAATGAATTCTTCTGTTTTTAGATACAACATCCGATTCATTTCTTACATGCCAGGCCTAATTAATCATTCTAAACATTCAATTTTAATGAATTTACTTAATATAAGTATTTGATTTAAAGAATGACATGCATTGTGTTTTATATGGTAATTTATTACATTTGCACGATCAATAGATATTCAAGATTTTTCTTAACCTATTTAGGCTTATAAAGCCCCTGCTCATCATGATTTATTGTTTCATGTAGTGTCTGTAGGATATGTATTGTCTGATGAAGGTCGGTGCTATCAGCACTCTTTGTTATCTGGATGATTGCTGTGTTTAGAATTATTGACCTTGAATATTGAACCTTCAATGCAGATGCTCTGGGTCTCTGAGCGGTTGCTGTTTTCAAACATATGATAAAGTTCAGAAGGGCAGATTCATTTCCTGTGGCTGATAGTAATTCAGGTGGAGCAGATGAGACTTCTGATTTTGCAAGGAGGCCTGTGTCACCAACACTGCTCGGCAAAATGATTTTCAAAATGAGTATTTCTGTCTTGTTTTCCACTAAAAATATCCAAACATGTGGGACCAATCCATAAACGTTAAAATACTCACTGATTCAATAGTATTGCCACAAGACATAAACAGTATGCATGTTAACATTTTCTGTTTGAAGATCTAGACCATTTAAAGCACCGTTTGTTGGTGACGTCAAGTAACGTCACTGTTCCGTGAACATCTCCTGCTTGTCAAAACTTTTTAGCAGAGATTGGCCACTTCTATTAAAATGAATGGAAGAAATTGGAATCCCCAACAGCAGCCAGCAGTCAACGGAAAAAATACAGCCTCCTCATTGCTGCCTTTAAACACTGAGCGCACCTCTCATCGGGAGACCGGTCTCTACCTGCTGGCGTCTTCGCAGGTCCAGAAATGGAACGTGAGGGTCCGGTGCGATATAGATGTGTTACCGGACCCCACCCCCAGTGTGAGTTAGATACGATGCCGGATATTGGAGCATGCGTCGTGGCCGGGAAGCTTGAGTGAAGCCGGTTTCCACATGTGTCATGGACCAATACAATTTTACTGCTTATTTGAAATAGGTTGTTTTATCATAATCTTGACCAACCATTTTGGAGATTCCGGTCTTTCCCCATTCAAGTAGATAGGAGCACTCTCATGACGCTTGGTAACATGGAAGAGCATACCGAGAAGGACCACTGATTGGACTGACTTACCTTGAAAAAGCGACTTTGTTTTCAAGGATCCAGAAATACGTTTGGACCGTTCTAATTCATGTATTTTTGTTTACATTCTTGAAATGTAAACAGCAAATTTCACAACTTCGTTGCCATAACGATGTAATGTCAACAATAGTGGTTGACTGATATGAGTTTTTTAATGGCCGACGCTGATATCCAGGGTAGAGCAGGGTGGCTGAAAGGCCGATACAATTCCGATATATCACACAATTTAATAGTAAATAACATAAACATAATATTGCTAAAAAAAAATAACAAACACTTATTTAGCACTATATTTACAAAATTACATACAAAACTTTATCTTTGTAAAAAATTATCTAAAAAAAAATATTGTATTTTAAATAGTAGATACCAGTTTCTTCTGATTTCTGTTTAGTCATCACATTTTTGTTATTTATTTGCACATGAAAAAATGGTTAATATATTAGGAAGAAAAAACAAATGTACACACAGTAGTCCAGCAACTATGGATGGCATGTCCACATTAGCAATCGCATTTTCCAAAAAATACAGAATCATACCAATTGTACATACAGTGCATAGTGAAAAAGTCATTTACTTATAGCACAAATGATGCTCTTTTACTTGGAAGATGCACTCGTGGCTGGATCTGCAAAGTCTTTCCTTCAAATAAGGAAAAACCTTCAAATCAACATTAAAGTAGTCCATGTAACTCATGCATTTCATACAAGCACTTACAGTCATCCAAAAGCTTTGTGAATGGCTAAAGGCTGTGTTTAATAATAAATATACAGTCAGCATGCAAAGCTAAGACGTCTCTGGCATCACGCTTTACAGAACGAGCGCCGCTCTGCCAACACACACAAATAAACATGCACAGAGGCTCACGATGTGCTGCTCAGCAGAATATGTGGTCACGCCACACAAACTTCATCTCAGATGTAGATGATCGATAGTTTGTCCACCTAAAGCTTATGCATCGAGAACGGCACTGGACAAGCATTTTACCAGACATTGAATGAGACGCTTATTACACTACTGTGAATTAGCCTACAAACAAACACTCAAACACAGTTTTCCTGGAGTGCTCAGCGCCAGACTTTCAAAATAAAAGCCTTAAGAACTTACAACTGAAATGTTTTACCAATGTATAGTAAAATGATTAGTATTATTATTAGAAATTACAATAAAAACAAATTGGGTTCCAAAAATTACTGTGTGATTGAAAAGTGGATTGATAAACTAATAAAACTACAATGAAATAACAGAGAATTGTTATTTTTGCTGCTGCATCCTGCAGACTAGTTAAACATAAAGTTTGCACATGCTCTTATGTAAGTTGTTTTTGTTTTCATATTTTATGATAAACAAATGTATTTTTAGAGGTTTTTGTTTATTTACGCAAAGAGTACTCCCAATCAGTTCCACATGAATTAAAGAAAAAAACAACACTTGTATCGGATTGGTATGGGTATCGGCCGATAATGATAATTCAGGTATCGGAATTGGATTGGGAGTGAAAAAATGGTATCGTTCCATTCCTACTTTTTACCATTAAGGCAGGACTTTCTTTCTACATCCATTGACAGTTGGGCGCTATAGCCTCTTGGTTGGGCATTCAAATTTCTTCCATTAATTTTAATAGTAGTGGCCCATCTCTGATAAATAGCCTCTGATCCAGTGCAAGCAGCAATCTCCTAACATTTTAAACGGCCTGAATTGCCTGTTTGGATTGTCACAGAATGACCATCATGATTTGTGAATCAGAGGAACTTTTGATCCTGATTCTGAAGTTTTGATTCTGACTTCCTTCAGAAGAAGATATTAGATGAGCGCTCGACGAAAAGAAAACGCTGTATTTACGTGAGGTTCGTGAATTACATCCGTTTAAATGTGATATCTGCATATTTGGAGATGGTATATGATATTAGTTTTATCCAATGGAAAGGAGGAGGCAAGAACCGGCTTGACATTATAAATAATAGTTTAATGAAGAAATAAACCAAAAGACACAAACACACACATAGGACGGTCAGCTACCGTCTGATAAAAGCTTGCCTTTTATCATTAGAAAAGAAAGTTAAAGGTGATGGGGAAATGCTGAGGAGAGGCTGATAGAAAAAGTGCTTTAGAGGTAAATTAATGAGCGCTCAACAGGATGCTGGAGCTGCTAAAGTTGTGGGAGGTTGGTTTATTATCTGTTTAAACAAGATATGGTATAAGATATTAGTTTTATTAATATTTGCCTTTTTATCATTAGACAAGACAGTTTAAAGTTACAGGGAACTGTTGAGGTGAGAGAGGGAGAATGAAACAGGCAAGTGCTTTAACATTATGAGCTCAAACGCATCTGCCGCGGCTCTGATATGCGGACCGTTTAAATGAGACTGGGCTGCACACCGGTCTATTATTGTAGTAACACGATGGCACGTAACAACAAAATGAGCCATGGATGGTTGTTTATGTGACTCAGTCGTTTCAGATGCAAGCAGGCGATTCTCAGCGCCCTCAAGAAAAAAGTTGGCCAAACATCCAACTTTAAACTTTTAAACTTTATCGGCCGATGCGATTTATTGGCTTCAGAGATATATCGGTCGTCCACTAGTCAACAAACCCTTAAAACCTAATATGACTGTAAAAAATAATGATTTAAACAACTTTACAGCTCAAATAATACATGAGATTTTTCAGAAAAATTTAAGTGCTTTTTTATAAAATTATAAGCTTCACATTTCTGGCTTTAAACCCTCCAAACATTGGAGTCCCATTCACTTCCATTCCAAGTGTCTCATTATGCCACAAATGTTGTTGATTGAGCTTATCTTGTTTTAAACCCAGAATATTCCTTTTTAAGTTTATTTTTTCTTGTTTTGAGCATAAATGTAACCAAGTTTAGTGAGGTTTATGCTCAAAACAGGAAAAACTGTTTGCCGATGGGGTTCGAAAATTAAACAAAATTCAAGATATATTCTCAGAAAACAGGTCTTACTTATGTCATTTTACCTCTCCAGTAAATTGTTCTTGTTTTCAGGATGTTTAGATATTTTCACTGAAAAAGATTGATTATGATAATATATATTTGTATTTTTTTAATCATTAAAATTGTTATGAAATTTCTGTGTAGTTTCATGATTCTGTATGGTTCATGTTTCACAAATAATATGAAAGCATTCTGGCCTTACTCGTGAAAGTCATATGAATGAAGGTGAGCAAACAGAATTTAAATTTTTGTGTAAACTATTCCTTTAACAAGTTGTAGCATACCTCACTTTTGTTCTATCTAATGCATGAACAAGGCTAAGAAATACTACTTGTGTGGTTTGACACACTCGACTGCTGTGTGTGTGTGTGTGTGTGCCTGCCAGGCAGTAGCTGATGACGTTGAGGTGAGGATTGATGGTGAAGCAGCCGGTGAAAGCTGGTGATTATATGCTGTTTGTTGTGTGATCAGTGAATGACATCAGGCAGAAGTCAGTCACTACACCCCCATACCACACTCTGACCACACAAATAACATCACCACTCAATCAACTGTGCACCTCCTTAATCCAGTTGACTGCAGACTGGAAACTACTGACAAAGCAGCAGCAGCAGAATTAAAGTAATAGTTCACCCCAAAATAACAAAAATGTCATCATTCACTCACTTTCAGTGGAACTCAAAGAGCCCATTTACACCTGTTATTAAGATGTGTCTCGGGTGATCCTCTCACATGTGGTCAGGTGAGACACATCGCTGTTTACACCTGGTTGCTTAAATGCTTCTCCTGTGACCACTTGTGTTCAGATTTCAAGGCAAGGGTTTCCGTTTTGACTCTGTTGACGACATACATCAGAAACTGTGACAGTGTGTTACTGCATGATAATAAACTTTGAAAAAGTCAGAAAAGACAAGTAAAGCACAATCAAAACCAGCTCACTGTTTCTCCCAGATACAGTTCAAATTTAATCTAAGCACAAATGCAACATATAGAGAAAAATGATCCCTTATGTAAGTGGAGTATCTGTTTAAGCGGGACTTCAAATATGTGTGCTTCAGATCTGCGTCCCTGCATGTTGATATCAGACACACTGAAGATGATCCATGTAGATCTCGTACTAGAGTATGTATCCGCTTTATTCAAATGTTCAGATCGGGTATTTCCTTTTAAATCTGCAATGTTTAAAAGACTTGTTGTAGCGCAGTGGTTGATTGACAGGTGGAGGGTGGTGCTTCACTGCTGTCCAGGACACATTCAGGATGGATTTGCGTTTACACCTCAAATTTGATGTGGTCATATGTGTTTTTGACTACCTCCATATGTGATTTTTGTGATCTAAATACGAAAAATTTAGACCATGTTTTAGACCTGTATTTAGCTTTGACCACTTGTGATCAGATCACCTGAAATGCATCTTAAAGGAAAGTGAAAGTGGACATCATATCACTTCTGAAGGCATGGATTTAACTACTGGAGTCATATTGTCACTTTTATGCTGCCTTTATGTGATTTTTGGAGCTGCAAAAATCTGGTCACCATTCACTTGCATTGCATCTTTGTTTGTGTTCTGCAGAAGAAAGAAAGTCATACACATCTGGGATGGTATGAGGGTGAATAAATGATGACATAATTAGCATTTTTGGGTGAACTATTCCTTTAATACTAGGTGGAAACAGGCCAAAAGGAGATGTTGGCATGCTGGGTAGTAAGTCGGTCACAATTCACTTTCATTGCCACTTTTTCCCCATACAATGAAATTGAATAGTGACTGAGGCTGACATTCTCCCCCACATCTTCTGGGTGAACTATCCCCTTTAAAAACTAGATTTAATCTTTTTCTGAAGAAAATGTGAGTTGTGCTTGCCCGTGCAAATCTTACTGACAAGGTTGCAAGGGTGTTCTTAGGGGTTGCCAGGACGTTACCGGGCCGGTGTTCTGAGAGGTGTTTTAGCTATGTGGTTGTCAGGGTTTCAGTGTGCTTGCTAAGACGTTGCTAGGTGGTTGCTAGCATATTTTAAGTGTTTAATTTGGTAGATGGTTAGGTCTTTCCAATTGCGATCTGAGCCAGTCATACTATGCAGACCTATGTCACAAAAAATGAATTGTTACCCTTCCACACCAATGTGTCAACAATGCATGTTCAAGGATCTGCTTGACCAAATGCAGGACAATAAGACAATAGTCCCTGGCCACAAGGTGGAGATATTGTTATAACAAAGCAAGACAATTACCATTGTGTAGTGGTCAAGCAAGCACTTGGTGAAGATTCAAGAGCCAGTGTGAGTGATTTCAGATAATGTCTAAATTGTAAATTGACTTGGATGCTCTATCCAGGGCCACAGTTACAGTCTATTTAGTCTCCAACTGATGTAACAGAGTAAGGAACGAGTGAAGTATTCATCTTTATTTTCTGTGCTCTAGCTGTTGTCCAAGCTTTGTGAATAATTCACTAATGAAAAGCAGTTTAGAGTTGTTTTGGATTTCTACAGAGTGTATATGTAAAGCGGGGTCAGGATGGGAAAGGAGGAGGCGAGAACCGGCTTGTCAATATAAATAATATTTTAATGAAGAACTTAAAACAAAAGCACAAACACAACGGACATGTCCGGGATTTCTCTCTCTCTCTTGAACCATAGTCACCGGCCGCCTTTATCCCTCGCACGCCTCATCAGGCCGATTGGGGACCGGGCATGCGACATTCCAGCCCGGCCCCGCCCCCCTCCACTCCACAGTATATATATCATCTAATGACATAATTTGATTTTGGAGACAACGAATTGACAGAACCTTATAGATTCATGCATCTTCAGTCACTGAATAAAGGTTTGACAGTGTGACCAAAAACTTGGTTTTAGTCATTTTATATGACGCTAAATGTATATATCACAATACATTTATTGTATTCTTGGAAATTCAACAAAAATGGTTAGTATTTGAAATTTCTGGAAAATCTGGTCAATTAAATACTTTAAACATTACAGGTACTTGATCGTATTTATTATGATTATTAGACTAAAAAAAGACAATTCTTCATGTTTTTCATCACTCTCACATGTAAATAATGTAATGTAGACCTGTCCACTGTTAACCACACAGTGAACAGGTGACCCTCCTCAACCACCTCCAGTGTGCAGCATCTACCTGGATGATGTGACGGCAGCCAAAGTGCGCCAGAACGCTCACCTCACATCAGCTATTGGTGGAGAGGAGAGAGTAGAGTTATAGAGCCAATTAATGGATGGGGATTATTAGGAAGCCATGACTGAGAAGGGCCAATGGGAGGAATTTGGCCAGGACACCAGGGTTACACCCCTACACTTTACGAGAGGTGCCTTGGGATTTTTAATGACCACAGAGAGTCAGGACCTCGGTTTAACAGCTCATCCGAAGGACGGTGCCTTTTTACAATATAGTGTGCCCATCACTATACTGGGGACCATTAGGACCCACACAGACTGCAGGGTGAGCAACCCCTGCTGGCCTCCCTAATACCTCTTCCAGCAGCATCCTTAGTTTTTCCCAGGAGGTCTCCCATCCAGGTACTGACCAGGCTCAACCCTCAGGTTGACTGAAAGTGCAAGGTGTATTTGTCGTACATTACAATCTGCGGTGTGTTTCCTACTGTGAGTATTAAAACAATATGCGTTCATGTGTTTGTGTGCGTATATTTTAGGCATTGTTTTGTTTTGGTAACTCCTACTTTCTTTAAAGATAAATTGTGTAATTTTGTTGGAACTAGGGCTGAAACGCTTAGTCGATTGTCGACAAAACTTTCCATTGTCGAATAGTCGTTTGATCTCATTTAAAGCAAGATGAGATCATTTGAAATGCTAATGATGACGCGGGAGAGCAGCACTTCATCTCCAGCTCGATTGAGGTGGAAAACGCCGCTTACAGTCCAGACGCACTCCAAAATTTCCAAACTGATTAAGGTGATGTAGATCAAAAATATACGGGAAAAGTATACGGGAATTATAATACAAAAATAAAATTTTAGTAAATACAGAAGCAGTGTTGTCATGAAATCAAATGGAGCCGTACCTGACTTTCTGTTCGATCAAAACTTGCCTGTTAGAGCATCTTGGAAATGACCAAAAAGGTGAGATAGAATAGTTAACCCATTAATGCCAATGCAAAAATAATTGGTTTTAGATTTGTCTTTTTTGATTTGTTTGCCATTATAAATATTTAAAACTCCTTATGTACTGTACATTTACTTTAGGAGCTAAACTGTAGAAGAAAGAATTGTTATTGGAGAATGTTGAATATAATATTAAATATTTAAATATGTATATATTTTAAAATATATAACTTCCTTTCAGAGAATGTGTCTTGGATATAAATATATTTTGTCTTTACTGCACTGGTAAGTGAAAAAATACACTTATATGCATAATACATCAGGCACAAGCTGAATAGTCGGTTAAGAGCTAATGATTAATCATTGCAATTATCACTCGAATAGTCGATTAATCATTCTAATAATCGTTAAATTAGTCGTTTAGCAAAATAATTATTTTCAGCCCTAGTTTCAGACCCTTTTCACAGACTGTAATGAAGTTTTTTCGCCTTATTTAGCAGCATAAATCTAGCAAACTTCTTTTTATATTTTCAATATTAAAAATTATTGAGTGTAATTTATAACATTATACTTTTGTATCATATTAACTAGTTACCCGGAGCGTTGAAAGTACATTTGGTACCTTTCTCTCTTCAGACTGCCATAATCCACCTCTCTCCATCTTTTTCCTGCTTTAGAAAGTTGTGGAAACCTAATAGTGGAGTTTATTTTGCTGATAGAGCAAATGGGAAAGCAAAAATAATATTTGGTCTCTCATTCACCGCCATAGAAGTTTACCCTGCAACAGATTATTCCCTGCATTCCAAACCTGAATATGTATAAAGGGTCAGTAGCCACTAAACGAAAGTGCAAAAAAAAAACCTTCTCCCATATTCCACTGGTGGGACAAACTAATAGTTCTGCCCCAAACTTTGATTTTGGTGCTGCAAGTCAATTATTTGATTTAAGAGTTAATAATGACTTAAATTGAATCTCTTCTCTGTGCATAGTGAGTGTACGGCTACAGAAGATGTGGAATATGGTGCACAATCATATTAGCTACTTTTACAGTGATATTATGGTGATTTAATGTCCTTTTTTGGGAGCTTGACAGCATTGAGTCACCATTTATTATATGGCAAAAGGCTATGTGAAAATTCTTCAAATTTCTCCATTTGTGTTCCACAAAGTAAGTCTTGCGGGTTTGGAACAACATTAAGGTGAGTAAATAATAAGTTTCAGTTTTGGGTGAACTAGCTCTACCAGCTGTACATGGTCTTTTTCAGTGACTACTTTTACATGGACACATTTATTTTATTGTGAGAAAGCAGTGTTCCGGTTTCCATGTTTTTTGTTTATTGCACCATTCGTAGTAAATTCTAGAAACTGTTGTGCATGAAAATCCCAGGAGATCAGCAGTTACCAAAATACTCAAATCAGCCCATCTGGCACCAACAATCATGCCACGGTCCAAATCACAGAGATTATATTTTTCCCCATTCTGATGGTTGATGTGAACCTTAACTGAAGCTCCTGACCCGTATCTGCATGATTTGATGCACTGCACTGCTGCCACATGATTGGCTGATTAGATAATCACACGGATGATTGTTGGTGCCAGACGAGCTGGTTTGAGTATTTCTGAGTCTCTAGAATTTACTCAGAATGGTGCAAAAAAACTAAAATCATCCGAGCGGCAGTTCTGCGGACCGAAATGCTTTGTTGATGAGAGAGGTCAACAGAGAATGACCAGACTGGTTCGAACTGACAATGTCTACAGTAACTCAGAAAACCACTCTGTACAGTTGTGATGAGAAGAATAGAATGTTCAAATAGGATTCTGAGTTGCAGGTTGGAGCTGTTTTGGCAACACGAGGGGGACCTACACAATATTAGGCAGGTGGTTTTAATGTTGTGGCAGATTGGTGAATATATATAATAAATCTAATTTAAGAATAGCCTAAAGGTCTGTGTCAAATTTGGTGGACGTTGCTTGAAACCTATAGGAGTTAAAGGCAGAAAAAAAAAAAAACCTTACCCAAGTTACAATAAGAGTAAGTTGGCTTTGTCAAATGAGTCTGTGTGTGTGTGTGTGTGTGTGTGTGTGTGTGTGTGTGTGTGTGTGTGTGTATGTGTGCAGATGAATTTCACTCGTCAAGGCAGGTGCTTAATCTTCTCTCCTCGGGGCACTATGTCACACAGCTTTCACCAAATGAAAACATAGTTCACGCTCAAGGGGACAGTAAATCTACCCCCTTTAATGGAGGACATGTTCACAGAATGTCCTGTGACAAGTCTGCCCACAGATGTGTTATTTAATACCTGTCGGTGAATAGAATGGAAGGGCCTTTCCCTTATATCTAGCGTTTTTCTCTCTCTGTCTCCAAGCCGTTACCTGTTCACAAGGAGGCTGAGCCTCCTTAAAATGGACAACCACTAAATTGATCATATTAACTGTTGCTTTAATAATTTTACCTACTAATGTGCATGAATTTTGTCTTTTATTTAAGGCAGCCCAGCTAAGTTTCACTGCCCAAATGTCGAAGATACATACCTTTCTCTGTAAGAAAACATCACAAACAAATCTTCAAAAATAGTGGGCTACATTCTTGCTGATCAGGTGCAGAACAAGCAATAGAACTAAACAGAACATCTCCTATAAATGTACGTGAAAGTATATATTTATTTGTAATAATTTGTTTGTCAACATTATAATAACATTTTAACTCTTTAAACATATATAAATTCTACAATCTATAAATTAATATAATCTCATGACTTGATATATATATAAATAAAAAGTAGATGAGCTATCAGTGTTTGCAAGCGCTAAAAAGGTTACCGTCACTTTAAGAGTTCAGCGTGCATCTCACAGACTTGCACAGTGTCCCAGTTTATTTAAGAGAAAGAAGTTTAGTTTTTTTTAGCGCACCCGTGCTATTTGTGATTTTAAATATTTATTTTAATTTTTATTTGACTGTAATGAACAGAAGGTATATTAACATATTTAATTTAATGCAAGTGTAGTGTGTGATCTCATCTTCGCTGGACACACATTACACGGAAGAAATGTTCTGTTTTAATCTGAAGCACTTTTCAACAAAACAAGGCAATTTTCCAGATATTCTAGTCCTTAAATTTCTAAAAGGTAAATTCAAGCACTTCAAGGGCCTTGTGTGAACCCTGTATACAGTGTAGGAAAAAAATCGCAGTAGGGGTAAAATCAAGTGATCGAGTTGACTCTTCAATTAATTTATGATCACATGGACAGAAAACAATGTTGCAGATTTCGAAATGTCGAGCTTTGCCTCAGTATGGTTTGCCATAGACTATTTTAAGAGATCTGGGAGAGATCAGAGAGAGATCATTTCGAGCATAAAGGTCCACACAAATGATCTGATAATTAAACCACCTACAGTTCTCGTATAGTTTGATCAATATCTATTTACATTTCAGCCTCCCTGGAAAAATTCCCTCACAGACTGTCAATTCATTTTCATTTAAGGCACACAATAGGAGATGCTGTGAGATGCCCAGGGGATTCATTAAAGATGTTCACCCCTGTTGATTAAGGGGTTATGACCTGTCTGGCCTTTACATTTTGTGCGGCTTTAGCTAATGACAGATTCACCCCTGTGCTAATTCTGCCCATAGCAGTGAAAGTGAAAAGCTAACGCATGCAGGCTTGGTCCCTGCACACACTCTCCTTAAACTTAACTGCCACCAAATTTACCTGGCTTAAGTTTCCAGTTGAACTGGGATGCTCCTCACTTAATGATACCTATGTCAACTTGGTCAAAGAAGGGATGACACTCTCTTAAACTACATAGAAAATGAATTAACCACTAGCAAAAGCCTTCATCGGCCCAAATCAAAGCATAATGCATCTACTAGGGATGGGCATTTTGGCCATTTTGTCTACATGAGTACTCAGACTAATTACTTGAATGCTCGTCGAGTACTCGAGAGTTAATAACATTTTCATAACATTATGTATAATAACATGTCTGACAAACGTCTATGGCTGCTGCATTGTTTTTTGTTGTTGCTTTTGTGACCAAGACAGTGATATTTTGAAATGTACCTATTTTCAATGAGAAAACGGGCGAATTTGTGTCATTTCGTTCACATAAAGTCAGAAAAAAAAAACATATGAATCCAAAATTAACATGTATTTATAATAAAGTGATACAAAAATTACTACAAATGTATTTGTAGTCATTTTAATGTAATAGTAGTATTTATGCTACTATTTATATTACTGAAATTTCTAGCAAGTTCTAGAGGTTACTCCAAGTTTACTCAGCACTGAATCTATCTGGAATGATCTGGAAAATAGGTACATTTCAAAATATCACTTTCCTGGTTACAGAAGCAAAGTTTGTGGGGAATAATAGCCATTTTCTATACGTTCGAGGCATACGCAATTAGGAAATAACACTTTTTTTACCAAAAAAATTAATAAATAAAAATTTGTTACACAGTGTTATTATAGGCTGTTATAAAATAATCTGTTACAAAATGTACAAAAGATTGCATAATCAAAATATAATGCATCATATTTTATAATTATTTGAAGAGTCGCTGCCCAACTCAATGAAAGATGTGCACAAGGCACGTTTCTCTCTGTTCTTCCTTCAGGTTACCGTAGTAATCTTATTAAGTGCGCACCAGTTTTTTATTGACTGTCTGAACAGTCTATTTTCAAATCGCGGTAGGGTTAAAAGGAGATGCCATAACTATCAGGATTTGAATATGAACGTTAAGTTGTAGTTCAGTTTTGAAAATGCTGCATTCTGTTCCATTTAGCTACACTCTTCTCTGTCGCCTGCTGTATATGCGCTGCGTTGAGTCCACTGCCACATGCCTGGCGTGTGTGTGTGTGTCCCCAAATGTTCGCTTTTGTGAGGAAAGCCACAATGCTTTGTATTGTTGTTGCTGTGGTTCAAGAAGCATGCCATTCAACTTGGAGAGTTTGAATATCCACCTTTCAACTGGGGAAAGTGCAACGGAATGTTACTTTATATCAGACATCTAACTTGGAAACTTGTGCGGAAATCTCCAACTCCCATTTCGTCGAGATGCAGGTGTGTGTAATGTCACCCAGGGCAGGGAGGTTTACAGACAGTGACGAACATTCACTTTTATTAAATAATATCCATTAACGGGTCAAAGTTCTTAATAAAATAATAAAAACATCTCTACTCAAACTCTACTTTACAATATATGTGGACATTGACCAAAACTGAACAAGTGCTTTGAAATTTTCAGACAAACCAGAAAGGTTCTGTTTTGATAATAATAATTTTATATGAATAATTTTGCACTTCACATATTATTGTAATCTGTTAAAACATCAAACTAATATAATAGTCATGTGTCATATGTCGATGGAAAATGTAGAGTACAACCATCCCATTGTTTTACTCACAGGCAAAAATATGTGCACAAAGCACATAATGTGCTATTTGGTTAAAAACACGTTAGCTTTCCTAGATCAGATGGCTTCATTGGAAATTATGTTGTACGTTATGGAAAGCTGAACCAATCATATTAGGATTCAGGTCACTGCAACCAGAATTGGAAGTCATCCAAATATGGGCAGAGAGGATCATTCACTCTAATTATATATGGCCACATGGAGATGGTGACAAATACATGACATGGAGATGGTGACAAATGCATGACACAATGATGGCTCAGATGACACAGAATAGAACTGAATGAGATCTCGTTATTCATGCCTGCATGCTTTGCAGAGAGAGCATACCTTCAGTAATTGTTGTACTTGCATGTGTAATTGGTTTTTATGTACATTTATTATGTTTTATTTGTTTCGAGAGGCTTTTGAACTTTTTGAGACATTTTCGTACACAAGGATCAATAATTTTTGTAATTCTATAACTTTGTCGTATTAACATAAAATTACATTTACAGGTGACATGACTAGGAACAAAGAAAAATCAGTTTTTCTGAGCTACCCTCTTAATGTCAAATCAGAAAAATAAGAAAAAAAGTTACTTTTTGGCTCAAGTTTTTTTTTTAGCAGTTTCTTAGACAGAGTCTCAAATATTTTCAGAATATATATCATTAAAAAATGCGAAAAGTTTTCTTTAAATGATACCAAACACCTGACCTTCTGTATTTTTTTTTTATTCATTTATTTTTTTGTCAAGTTATAAGCCTTTAATTTTCTAGACTTTTCTTGATGTGTGTGTGTGTACTACTTCTAAACTTAACAACTGTTTTAAATATTCATGCAAAGCTTGGTCAAGCCAACAGCAAAGTTTATTTTGATGGTTTTGTATGTAGCTAATGTTTACCAACTACATCAGTTGGGATAAAAGCCCATTTTTAAAAAATCCATACACTCAACAACCAGGCTGTTTTATAGACCAGAGTGATGTGTCGTGACAGCAGCTAATTCAGTTTCCTCTGACCTTTTAGAGTCTAACTTGCTCATTAGTCTTTGTTATGAAGAACTTGTAAATAACTGAGGCCTCCTATTCTAATAATGCCATGATAAAGCCCTCTGGTCAGATGGCTTGGAAACTTCTGTCAATGATCTACACAAATATTAAGAATCTTCTCAACTGGATTAAACTTTTACCTCAGACAGACGTAAAAGAAAGGAAAAACAACACTGTATGTTGTCCAGTGATCACATTTCTCCGAAAAATCTGTGCTAGAATACATGTGCTTCCTTTCCATGGATAACAATGCAGCTCAGGAAATATGTTGGAACAAAGGTCAGACTTCCAGGCTCTGGCTCTCAGTGTGCACTACTGAGAAGGGCTGGAATACACATATACGCTGGACCACGACTGTATAAACCTTAAAGGGCTGTGTTCATTTGATCTGTATGATGATATCTGTATGATAAAACTGAGCTTGGAATTGATTGACACCTGGATGTTTTTAAAATACAGCTGTTAGTCTCACTGGACAAGCATCATAGAAGGCCGTGCAATGTCACTCTGGATGGTGAGTTGCTTGTTTACCACTCTAACTCCAGACATAGAGATGAGGTGATCAATACTTGAAATTAGGGCTAGACGATTTAGACAAAAAGTTATATGGCAATTATTTAGAAAAATATTGCAATTGTGATTTGAACTGTGATACAAACAAAAAACTAGTGATTCCTTTTGACCAAAATTTGGTAATGTTTTTCCCATGTTCTACTGCCTCAAAGGCTACACTTTGACGGATCACACTTGAGTCCCCCTAAAAATAACTAAACTTGGACCTTTTTCACTTAAGTCTTAAATAAAAATAAACAGTATATCAAAGGAAAAAATAAAAACTGTCCTTTTTGTATTGACATTGTACCTGTCCATTGTGTCCACCTGTTTTTGTCCACATTGCGATGCTATTCATCATGATCATTTTGATGAATCAGTCAACTTGAATATTATATCATTGTAATAATATTATATTATATTGATAATTTTTTATAATAATAAAATCCTAACTTGCAAGGGGTCCACTTAAACCAATGAGTTCTAAACCGTTGAGCTTTTATTTGGCAAAATATACTATTTGAATTTTAACTTTCTCTGTGCACGAGATGGAGTTGTGGAGCACAGAAACACTCTGAAAACACTAATAATGCACTAACACAAAGTCAGGACAGATTAGTGCACATAAACTTTAATGCAAGCACTGCATGCAGATAATTTATTTAATTTATTAAATCGCAATTGCAATTTGCGGTATTATAATTGCATATATTAATTATAATTGTCATTTTGTGATTTCGATTTTATTTTGATTAATTGTGTAGCCCTGCTTGAAATCATTACTTTATTCTGTATTGTCTCAGAGAATGTGTTTATTGAAACAATTCAAGATTTTGATGTTTATTATTAAGTTTTGTTGTTTGTGAGCTCAGATGGAATCTATGGACTTTTCTACTGTGATTTTGGGGGGAAATATTCTGAATTCTGAACAGTGGATTTAAATATGGTAAAATATGTTTATTAGAGCTAAGAGTACGGCACTTTTATTGGTAGCCTATAGCATCTGAAATTAGCAAAATCTGTACAAAAAGTCTGAGTGAAATTTTTTTGTGAAAAGTTGGTAAGCAAGGAATTCCGACCTTTTGTTGTTAACATGGTCAATATTATATATTTGCTTATGTTTTATTTGTGACCTAGAAATAGTGCAGAATCTTAATAATTATTATGTTTTGCATCATAACTTTTCTGTATATTTGTTTATTTCCAGTTTAATATTACAAATTCAAAATTCACAATGCAGTCTCATAATTTTGGATTAAATATGTGTAGGATGTAGGTATGTAAATGAAGGAAAATTTGTAATTTTTTTAATGACAATGCGTTCCAATGTTGTGGAAATCTGCAGAGGTTGTCTGGTGTTTTAACCTAAAACTTTTTAAATTGTATTTTGTATTTCAACAGATTAGATTTAGGATTTAAGTCTCATTTCAGGATTCTTTCAAGGAACTGATACTTTTAGTGTTTTTCCATTTTGACCCATAATGTTACAAAACAAGTTGCAAAGGTTATAACTGTGAAATTACACACACATTTAAATCATAGCCACCCTGGCTGCATGTTTCAGCGGTTGTCTGACTGTGAATCTGGGTTTAGAAAAACAAGATTTAAAGTGAAACAGACACGGTTCCAAGTCCCAACATGTCGTAAGGTGTGCCACAAAATAGGGCTTCAATAAACTGCTAACCAGTGACGATGTCCCTGTTTTATCCAATGCCTCTTACAGATTGCAACAGGCCTCTGGGCTCGTTTTGTTTATGTCTTCTTTCTGGGAGGGAAATGAGCCTTTCCGCAGCAGTTTTCCTGTAATGTCTAAATGCATTTGTTTGGGGTCGGGCTGAGTGTGGGCGCATGCTTTGCGAGCTTGAGGTTGCCAAGGTGTTCAAATGGAGTTCTGACTTGAATGGGAGAGGATTTGTCACTAACCGATTAAAATAGCTGAATTCCATATTAAACCAGGGATTTGTTTTTGTCTTTTTTTTTTTTCTTTGGTTTGATTTGTTGTTGCTTGTTTTGTTTTTATTTTTTGTATTGTTTTATTTTTGTTTTGATTTAGTTTTTATATTGTTTAAGAGAATTTTTTTTCTTTCCTTTCTTGTTTTTTTTTCTTGTTTTTGGTTGGGTTTGTTTTTGCTTCTTTTTTGTTTTGGTTTTTGTTTTGTTTTGAATTGTTTTTGTTTGCTTTCTTTTTGTTTTTTGTTTTGTTGTTTTGGATTGGTTGTTTGTTTTGTTTCTTTTCTTTTGTGTTTTTGTTTTGTTGTGTGGTTTAGTTTTATTTATACTTAAGAGTTGTTTGTTCTTTCTTTGAAAGTATTTTAAAGCAGTGCACAGTGTTTTGAGTAACAGGCTACAAAGTGACAAAGTAACATGTTGCTGTACTTAGTGTTGGGATTACACTGGTAGTGTAATCTGATTACTTTTTTCTCAGTTACATAGTACAGTAATGTAATACGTTATTTTTTAAATTCCTGTCATTGGATTACACTAATATTTCTAACAGAATATTATTATTTGTGGAATGCATTTAAAACATGAACTTTCTTTTTCTTTTCTGCTATTGCTGAAAAGTCCTGCACTCCTTCATGAGCCGACAGTGTGTAATTTCATTGTTGACGGTTTCATACTTTTTAATGGAAGTTACATTTTGTCATTGCAATCAACCAGTATTACAGTCCTAAATTAAGTATATGGTGTGTTGAATTTTTGTAGATTTTTAGGTGTTTACGAAAGTAACTTAAAGGTGAAGTGTGTAATTTCCACACCACTGCTTCACCAAATGGTTGAGAGTTGTCTCTGTATATAAAGCTGCAACAGGATACAATATTTTAACCAGGGACTAAAAAATAAGGACTTGACTCAACCAAAATAAGTGATAATAAGCAATAAAAAATCAGTTTCCCCATGTGGGGGAATTATCAGCAATCATAACAAGCAAATTATAGTGTATCCTATATAAAGATATGTCTTTTCAATAAATGTATTACTTATATTTAATATGTCCACAAAAAAAAGTTAAATATTTCAAATAAAATGTTAAAACAAAGTTCTGAAAAATAATAATAATTATAAACATAATTATTAAATTATTACAAATAACTAAACTAATGTGTGTTCAATAGCACATTTTTGCTGTGGTATCAAAATTGGTATTATTTTAATTTCTTTTACACAATATAGGGAACATATGTAATTGCTTCACATTTTGAGAGATGAAAGAAAGACATTGATTGGGGTCAGGAACTTAAACTTATTTTGGCCTTTAACATCAATTGCCACCAGTCATGTTGGTCCATGGAGATAAGCATACAATGTACAAGAGTTCACTGGCAAAGGTTACAACCACAGACCATAATAAAGGGTCTGATGACTGATCCTTGAAAAGCCAGAGGCTTTGACGGTGCTGTGGCCTGCCTTCGGCACAACTGTTTTGGTTTTTCTTGATGGCTTTGTGCTTTGAATGTCTCAAATTCCTGGTAACAGTGCCTGTAGGTCATTCAAAGAGTCTATTTAACCCTCAGGATAGTCTTTATGTGTGCTTCACACTATAGGTGCCCACAAGTGAAGCGTGTCTGCACAAGTGATGCATGTCTCCTTTGCTGGGTGCTGCTGAGTTTGTGGACACTGAGCGTGGATCAAAATAACTCTCTTTTATATGCTCACTGGACGGTATTGCTGAGCAACTGGCCAAAACTTTGACCTTTGAAATTGCTTTTGGGTGAGGCATGACACGTCTTCTGTTTCCTCTGTTGTGAGACTAGACAGTCGACACTGAAATGTTTTGGGGTCATTGATGTGACGCGCATTTTTGGTCCAGATCTATTACATTTAACTCATACTGACAATTACTTAAATATTCCTCTTCTCAATATCTAAACATTTCTCAAAAACATTTGTAAACCCAAAAGAATACAAAAAGGCCATTTCTAAGAGCATAGCACATGCATTTCATACAGAATTTTCTTTTTAAAAGGAGATTTCTCCTTGTCAACATCTCTGAATGACATAATTATTTGTCATCAACCCATTTGTTTCGCCTTCTCATTGAATAACATTGATGTGATATTTCTGTGAGGGACTCAAAGTCACCCATGAAGGTTATTTTGGAGCCTCTCTCTCCTCTTAAATGATGCAGTCATGGGCCAAAAACTCTGAGCCTCTGGCAGTGTGGCACTCTGCTGTGTTCCAGTTAGGAGAGTAATGGGATTAGCTATCTCTTACATAAAATAGTCTCTTGGCAGCCATGCATGTCCTACAGCTATTCATCAATTTAGATGACACAGTAGTTATGAACATAGTGGAATTAAAAAGAGAGAGAGAGAGAGAGAGAGAGAGAGAGAGAGAGAGAGAGAGAGAGAGAGAGAGAGAGAGAGAAAACTGCTTTCACAGGAGTACAATAAATGAGCTTGGATCATTTATGAGTAGTGTGTTTTTACAGAGCTGGCAAGGCAACGTTATATTGATATTAATCATCAAACTTTAAAGAAATCGTTCACCCAAAAATGAAAGTTGCATCATTATTTATCACCCTCACGTCATTCCAAACTTTCTTTCTTCGTGGATCATTTCAAGAATTAATAGGCAGTAATCTCAGTCACCATTCACTTTCATTGCATCTTTTTCTATACAGTGAAAGTCAGTTGTGACTGAGGCTGTAATTCTGCCTAACAACTCCAGAAAAGAAGGAAAGCGATGTGAAAGGTGTGGGTGAGAAACAGGTACTTACCTTAAATGTACACTTTCACTTTCTACTTAAAAATTTGAACGGTAAAGTGAAAGTGGAGAATTATAGTAAAAGAGGACTTAAATATTGATTTGTTTCTCACCCACACTTATCATATATCTTCTGAAGACATGGATTTAACCACTGGAGTTGTATGGGTTACGTTTATGCTGCCTTTATGTGATTTTTGGAGCTTCAAATGTCTGGTCACTATTCACTTGCATTGTATGGACCAACAGATCTGAGATATTCTTCCAAAAATCTTCCAAAAAGAAAGTCATGTACATCTGCGATGGCATGAGGGTGAGTAAATGATGAGAGCATTTTCATTTTTGGGTGAACTATCCCTTTAATGAATAAACCCCTTTCAAACTTTGGTTTGTACACTAGACCATTTCAACTTCCTTGCATCTATTTATCATCTACAGTCACCTTTACACTACAACAACAGTGTCACGTTGTTTGTTGATTTTCGTGTACATCCAACAAATAACAAAATGTGCAGTGAATGTCATGACAACAAGAAAGATGCTCTGTTGCAGCATTTACACAGAACCAAAGCCTAAAACATAAACTTGCACAAAACTTAAATTAATGTCAAATTTTTAATGCACATCAAGTTTACTTTTTCTAAAAAAAAAAAAAAAAAATTCTAAATAGCTAGAGCCTGTGTTTTATGATTTTGTTCGTACTGAAGCCTCAAGTATTTTATGCAAGGAATTGTCAGCATCTTCTGACACTTTGCAAATTCCCATGGAGAACACCCAGACCTCACTTAACAATGTACAGTGTTTGAATGAGGGATGAGAGGGGCTTACTGGCTCAATGGCTTTCACTGCTTCGTCTCCTTGTTCTTAATGGAGAGGATGTGTGAAAACAGCCTTCATTAAAGATGTAGATGATTACATGGCGGTCTGGAGGTCGAGCATGCGTGACCCCGTTATACCGCTCTAGTTCAAGCATTATCCCTGTGAGGAAATCCTCGGGAGCTGGTTACAAACACCCTGCATTAAAATGAAAGACCAAAACCTGTCACAACAGCCACATGGGCATTTAAAAATGACCCCACCCTGCTTTTAAGTAACTATATGCTTGGCATCAGTGTTAACAAATTTGGTTTATGCAGCAGGGGAGTGCCAATTTATTGGTCCTAGCCAATGTGTGAATTAAACATTGACTTTGAGGAGCGTCAACTTTTTAAAGTTTTTTTTTTTAATGTTTAGTGTCATTTTGCGCAACCCGAATTGTTTTTTTGCTGTTGTTTTTGTTGAAGTTTTGTTGTGTGTTTTTGGCTTCCCTAGCATAGTTATCCTTGTGTTAAATGTCTCTTAACTTTTTAAACAACATACAGTTTTTTGTGATATACTTATTTTACTTTTATTGTAAAACTCTCAGGTGTTACTGTATATAAACGGATAGTTCACCCAAAAATACAATTCTCTCATCATTTACTCACCCTCATGCCATCTCAGATGTGTATGACTTTCTTTCTTCTGCTGAACACAAATGAAGATTTTTAGAACAATATCTCAGGTCTGTAGGTATTTTCAATGCAAGTCAATGGTGACCAGACCATTTGAAGTTCTAAAAATCACATAAAGGCAGCATAAAATTAATCCATATGACTCCAGTGGTTTAATATATGTCTTCTGAAGATTCAGAATGTATAAGTAAAAGTGAAAATGGAGATTTATAGTAAAATTATTACATTTGATCGGTCTCTCACACACACCTATCATCTCATTTCTGAAGACATGGATTTAACCACTGGAGTAACATGGATTACTTTTATGCTGCCTTTATGTGATTTTTGGAGCTTCAAAAGGTCTGGTCACCATTCACTTGCATTGAAAGGACCTACAGAGCTGAGCTATTCTTCGTTTTTGTTCTTTAGAAGAAAGTAAGTCATACACTTCTGGGATGGCATGAGGATTAGTAAATTATTATTTTTGAGTGAACTATCCCTTTAAGTTTCAATGTACGGTTAGATAATGATCCTAACAGAAAGCAATTGATAATTCATTACATTGATTCAAACGATAACTTGAGAATTTGTGTGTTTCATTACAATGAACTTTGTCATGAGAGTCACTCGTTTGTGAATTGGACTACATCATTGTACAACACTTTTAATTCAGACTGCAAACTCACAACTCAGATTTCTTTTACTGTGGTTCTAAAGATTCTGCTGCACTGCGGTGCATGAGAACACTGCTTGTACATTAGGCTATATGGTTGAGTTCCCACACTTTTTCTGATTAGCTCCCATTCAATATCAGGCTTAAATGGGCTTTGTTTGTGGAGGAAGAGGACACTGTGAGTCATCTCAACACTTTGATAAGACACTGGCACCAAATATCCTGTAAGAGAAGAGAAGTGGAGAGTATATTCTTTCTTGTTTTCCTACCTCCTTGTCTTTTCTTTTCTTCCATTTCTCCTCCTTTGTGCTGCTTCTTAAAAGGCCACACAAAAATGCTCAATTTGGAGACAAAGGTAGCCCAATTAAAGCTTCATTGTGAGACCGGTGCAGTCCAGGATACTTTGTCTATTACTGCTACCCCCTCCTATCCTCCTCCGTGCTCCTGTTTTTCTCTCCTCCTCTATCTGATAAGGCTGGTTAGGGAATAGTGTGATGCATCCGAATTTTGGCCATTGAAAGAAAAAGAGAAAATAGGCTAAAAAGTTGGTCTCAAAGGCAAAAGAAACCACAGCTATAACATATCCAATAACATAAACTTGGACATGGAGAAAAAGCTGCGTGCAGCTGAAAATATCCAGGTTTTATGATATTTAACCCTTCGAGCTCGGGCAGAGAATACAAAATCGAACTATTAATAACTTCAGTCTTGACCAACACAAATAGGATTTATTTGAAAGCTTAAATGCTCTAATTTACAATGCATGTAGGTATTATGACATAAACTGATCAAGTACTTTGAAATTTACAGGCAAATCAGAAGTGTTCCATTTTGATCATTTATGAATAATTTTGCATTCATGCATGTTATTGTAATCAGTAAAAAAAATTAAACTAATCAAATAGCAATGTGCCATATATTGTTGGAAAGCTCTCAAAGAGTAGAATACAACCAGTCTATTTGTTTTACTTATGGACAAATGTATAGCGTGTAATAGCTAATTATATGTCGTTAACATGCATGTTACATGCAAACAGGAGTTGCGTATATGCTGCGTTTTTGCTTATAACTTCACGAAATATAAACAGAACATAAAATAACAGACACCATTACTTAGAGGAGGTGATTATATTTAAAACGAGCCCACACATAACATAATTGAATGCATAGATCATTAGATAATCCACACAAAGCATAATGTGCTATCTGGCTTAAAACACGATAGCTTTCCTAGATCAAATAGCTTCATTGGAAATGATGTTGTATGTTGTGCAGCATCATGGAACACTAAACTAATCATATTAGGATTCAGATAGCTGCAACCACAGGTGGAAGTCTTCCAAATATGAGAAGAGATGAACATTCACTCTAATTACATTTGGCCACCAGGAGATGGCGCCAAGTATGTGACACAGACTCAGTGATGGCTCAGGTGAACCAGAATGAAATGGAATGAGATCATGCCTGCATGCTTTGCAGAGAGAGCATGCCTTTAGTCATTGTTGTATTTTCTTGTTTAATTAGGTCTTATGTACAATTATTATGTTTTACTTGTATGGAAATCGGAATGTATCGGAATCAAAATGAATGGGGAAATCTGTGTCATTTTGGTGCAATGCTAATTGTGATATCCATCTACTTTCTATGTGTGAATGTCTACTTTGAACAAGTGTGAATGTCAGCATTATTTATGTTCTATATATCCATACATACTGTACGTTCCTGTGAAGACATGATCTGGGTTGCTTAATTTGCTATATTTTTTAAATTGAGGCCAGTATTCAAGGGCTGTTCTTAGATGGAATGAGATTTCAATTAATTAGGCAGCTGCGTGCCATGTGTCTCCATTCGTAGACATTTTTTTCAATCCTCGTAATGGCTTTAAGATCAATAGAAGGAGGTGAAGGGTAATTGATTTCATTAATCATTGAAGTTATGATGAGGTTTGCACCTATACGATAGTGAAATTGCTTTGTCTTTATACAAGTATCCACTCAACTGAATTTCAAGTTTAGTGAATAGAGACTCTGAAAATGAGGCCCGCATTGATAGTATTAGTAATTAGCTGCAATAATAGCTACAATAATGGTCTCATCCTTCAAAACAGACTCTTTGCTAAGTCTGCATTACATTGTGTCAAATTCACAAAATGTCTTTCCTGAAATGTGCAGCTCAAACGGTTAAGATCAGTCTGAAATGATCATGGATTTGTTAAAAATTAAAATGACAGTATGTATTCACAGTACTAATGAACTCTTTTGACAGATAAAGTGCTGCTCAACATAGCATTACAGTATAAAAGAAAACATTGATGAAAACTTTTAAATACATTAGCACTCGTGCTTATGAGATATTGCTTAAATATTATTATTGTGAATATTACAATAATTTAAACATTACTAATATATTTCTGTCGCAAGTTGAATCAAGCTTTTATTTTGACATGAAGGCTTTTTAGTTTGTGTGTGTTTTTGACAGTACCTTCACATCTCTGTAAAAGCAGTTGTTTGAATGGCCCAGTGTGATTATTAAAGCACAAAATTCTGCGATTTATTATATAAACATAGTCTACAGGCACTACATGCTTAACAGTAAATGTGCACTCTGTCATCTATTACAACTAGGGCTGAAACGGTTAGTCGACATTATCGACAACGTTGACAACAAAAATTGTTGTCAAAAAATGTCATAGTCGTTTGAGCTCATTTAGTGTAACATGAGTGTGACGAGGACGGGGGCGGGGCCGGGCCATGAGGACACACGGCCGGCCTTGAATCAGGCTAATCACCAGGGGAGGGGGATAAAGACGAGCCGGAGGCACCAGTTTTAGAGCGAGAGACGCACGTGGCCGAATTGTGTGTGTTTGTGTGTCTTTATGTTGTTTTAAGTTAAGTTTCTGATTACACTTTACGTTGTCTGTTAAGCCAGTTCCCGCCTCCTCCTTGCCCACCTTTACCTGTTACAATGAGATCATAAGAAACTGTAATGATGGCATGTGAGAGCAGCACTGCAGTTCGCACCTGACCGAGGAGAGGAAGAAAACAGCTCACAGTCCAGATGCACTCTAAACTTTCCAAACAGCTTCAGGTGATGTAGATTGCAAAGTCTGAATAATACAAAATAAGTAAATACTGAAGCTCTCTCATTGTAAAATAAGCAGAGCTGGAGTTGTTGTTCCACTGAAGCCAAACTTGATAATTAGAATTTAATCGTTCTAATTATCGTTAGATTAGTCGATCGTCAAAATAACCCTTAGTTGCAGCCCTAATTACAACATGCAGAGCACACATAATTCTCTTAATTCCATGTTTTAGCACATGAGCGACTTCACACTTTCCCTGTAAAGTGTGCAGCACATGCAGACAGTATATTTATTTATTTAAATGCATCCTTTTGAGGTTTAATAGTCACTCTAGGACCTATCTCAATTTTAATTAGATTAATTGTGCATTCCTGTAATTCTTCCCCAATATGTCAAATTCGTGTGTGAGTATTTAAAAATGGTCTTGTGTCAGTCAGAAAGTGTGTGGGCATCTGTGCTCGGAACAACCCGAACTGCATAAACACTGGTATCATGCAGTCTTTCTATTTTAGTATCAACTTGGTACTGAAGTAACAGTTCTTTTGACATCCCTAAGAATGATATTGTTTGGTTCTATATCAGTATTTGCTTCTGAGTAAGGACACGTATATATTCCATCTGCCCGCACTGCAGCATGAGACTGTTTAATTCTACATCTGCGGTTAAATTTTTTTATGGCAGGTATTTCATTTCCATATTGACAGTGCAGTTTGTATTCTGAGACAAATGTGTCAAAATATGGCTCTGCTTGATTTGTTTCTCTCAACTGGAAAGTAAGAGGAACTAGGTATTTGGATGTACCAGTTTCTGTCTCAAAAAATGCTAATGTATTGTGTAAATGTGTTGTAAGTCAAGCTAATACAAAAGGGTGAATCTACCACAATTTTTGAGGTCAAATTTATTTCACCCCAGAATCAGTAGAAAGAAAAAAAGAAAGAAAAGAAAACAAACTAATACATTTTGCTTCAAGAAAATGAATTATGCATAAAGAATTCTTGTATTGTGACAATTACACACATTTTCCTCACCACTTTTCATTACCATGAGCAAAAAATCATTACTACAATTGGTCAAAAAATAATTATGTATATTTTAAATTGAATGTAAAGTATTTATATATTTTGGTATTATTTGTTGTACACCCTTTAATTTATGTAGATATAAATCAAAGTATGTATTGTATTTTAGTGTATGCTGTATTATTGTTTTTATACAGTTAAATAATACTTGACAATCTATAATAATGAGAATTAACATTGATAATTATGGATTTTTTTTAAGTACAAGGCACGTTATTCTAATGAGTATTGCAATGAATTGTAATGTTTTTTTAGCTATTTTTTTATTTACCCCTTTAGAGGTTCTTTAGACTATATTTACTGTGGTAAATCCAATGCAGAACTGCAGTTGCAATAGTACTGCATTGTAATTTGGTTATAATATCTCAGAAAGACTGTGAGGTATATTGGCCCTTTAATTCATTTTGGCTACTTGGACGCGTTTCAAAATCATTTTCCATTTTCCTTTCTCTACTAAACAATGAACACTAAGCCCTGTCTCTCTCTCTCCTGATTTCCCAGAAAAGCTCTGGTTTTGAGGTACAAACATGGTTCTGGAATTTTATTACATCAAACAGGAAGCTTCTCCTGTCCATGCCTAGCTGTACTGCCTTTTCATAAACAACACTGTGTGGTTCTCTACAAGCACAGACCATTTCAGGCTCAGTGTTTTTATTCAGTCATGTTTTATGCCTTCAAGGCCAGGTTCGGAAAGTAACATGCATAGAAATTCATGTAATGACATGAATTATGTATTTTAACAAAAACAAATCGTGCTTTTAAGGTCGGATCTTTTCAAAGAATCAGTTCTCAAGTTCAGTTCAATGATCTGGTCACAGTGGTTAACTTTTTTTTTTTTTTTTTTTTTTTTTTTTTTTTGAGATTATTAGTGAATAATGACTTAAGTTTAGTCTGTTCCTCACACAAAACTATATGGCTTCAGACGACTTGTATAAATCGTACATTTCACACTCAAGCTTTTATTATTTTTTTTATGGTGGTTTTTCATCCTTTTTTAAGCTTGCAAGCTAATTGCTTTGGAATTGAACAAATCTAACAAAAAACACACAAATAAAAATATAAAGTATATTACATTAATTATCTTGTGTAATTAAGAGAATATGTTACAGATTACATTTTACTTCATAGTGAAAAATATTGGCTTGCTCACTTAAGACATTATGGCATGATTTTCTCTTAAGCTGTTTATAGGAGGCGTTACATATGTGATATTAAATATTTCACCCAAGAATGATAATTCTCTCATCATTTACTCGCTTCACATCACAGATGTGTATGACTTTCTTCTGCTGAACACAAACGAAGATTTTTAGAAGAATATCTCAGCTCTGCAATCACTTTGGGTGGGGAAATATATCAATATTTAAATAAATTTTTTCAATATTTAAATGATTTTTTACATTTTCAGAATGTGAAAGTGAAATTGGAGATTTACAGTAAAAATGACTTAACTATTGATCTGTTTCACACTCATGCCTATTATATCACTTCTGAAGACATGGATTTTACAACTGGAGTCATATGGATTACTTTTATGCTGCCTTTATTTGTTTTTTATAGCTTCGAAGGTCTGGTCACCATGCATTGAAAGGACCTACAGAGCTATTTTATATCTAAACATAAATTCTATATGAGTCATTTTATGTCACGGTAACAGTATATATCACAATATACTGTAGTTATTTAATTATATATTTGTCGATATAGTTTACACATTGTGAAGAAAAATGATTAAAAAAACAATTATGAGGTTTCTTTATTCAAAACGATGTCTAAAGTAGTCTAATGATAAAACTGTCATTTTTATTGCAATGACTAATGAAATAATTACTTAAAATAATATTTGATCTGTTTTATCCACTCTGCATCGTTTTTTCAACACAAAAATAAACCTTCTCTTTAGAGGAACATAAGCATTTCTTTTGATTCTGATGCAAACCCCTTCATGTATTCATTTAGGATTTAACCTTCCATTGGATACTGGAAATTGTTTGGCAACTCTGTCTGTCTGTCTGTCTATCTATCTATCTATCTTGAGCGGTTGACAAAGTGTTATTTAGTGATTCCTTACTAAATATGTTCATTTACTCAGTGGGATTGTTCTCTCTTTGTGTTTGCTGAAGTACAGATGCCGGTAAAAATGCTTGACGGCATCAACAACAGTAACTAATGGCAGGGGGCTTATAGAGGAGGGTCAGTTTCAAACCACAGAGAACGCAGTGTTATAATTAATAAGCTCTTCCTCGTTTCCTCACGGAATGTAAAGAATAAGACCCTGGGGCTTCCGTGGTTTCTGTAAAGCTGCTTTAAAATTATGCATGTTTTGGGAAAAGCACTATACATATAAAAATGACTTTGTAAAAGTCACCTTCCCATCTCTCCTCAAGGTATACACACTTAGCAGCAGAGATTTTAATGTGCCATTGTCCATAATGATAATAGAGGTGTCAGAATTGCTATTTCTTTTACTTTTTTGGATGCAACTGCGACGTGTTCCATGGAAAACATGACGCTTTCGAGATCCACCCAGGCCGGGGTTATCACTCCACACATTTGCAGATTTCCCTGATTTTATTTTGTTCACCATTCGGTCCCCTCTCATTTCCCCCTCATAAAGCAGGCAGAAGCACATCCTCTATAATTTTATGACCGATACACACAGATACTGACCAAAGGCTTGGCAACTGATTGATATCTCTCCAGAGACACCTCTGATGGAAATTTGTTTAGCTACTTTTTGTGTGGAACAAATTCAATATGTGAATCTGCAGGGAGCGGCTGGATTCATGTTGAGTTAATGTACATTTTTGGGGGTTTGCCATTTTTATTATAGTAGAACATAGAAAGGAGTTTTGGGAGAAAGAGTAGAAAATGGGTTTGAGACACGACGTCATAGACACGGGAACATGTTTTATGGTGCTGTGAAAGCTATTGAAAAATTATATTACTCTCACAAGTAATAGAATGGGCTGTTAGGCCAGTGGTTTTCCTTCAGGACCCAGATTTTACATTGAGCATCAGGTGGTGAGCCAACACAATGTTAGAATTATTTATCATACTAAAATAACAGCATACATTGATATTTGTGGTCGGCTCAAACCATGTTTATCCTCATTGCAAGTAAACTTGTATTTAATGTAGCCTGGTTCAAATATTTCTTTACAATGCAAAGTTTTGTTGTCCTTTTTGAGGATTTCATGTCATACTACTTGTCCATGGCTAGCTTCTACTAAGTTACTTTAGTTTGATTGAATGTACAGCCTTTGATACAAATAACAAAAGATATGGGCATAATTTTTTTTATTATTCTTATTGTTATTATTTTAATCTATTATTTTGCTATGTATGGATTAGAGGTCGACCGAAAGTGTATTTTGCCGATACCAATAACTACGGTGATGGGAAAGGCCAATAACCGATTAATTGGCTGATAGTTTTAAAAATCGATTTATACAATGTCAAAAAAGAGATAACAAAGAGTCCAAAATGAATACAATCCCAGATGCAGTTTTTTGTTCAACCAAAATCCCAATAATAACCAGGAAAAAAAAATAAAATTGTGCATGAAGTGGTAATTTTAAGTATGAAAAACCCAAAATGCACCAGGGACTCTTATTTTGAAATTATGAAAAAACTCTCTCCAACTATCGACATGTTTGCCGAAATCCGATGGTTCCACAAAGAAACTATCAGCATAAATTAATCTGTAAAACCGATATATCGGTCTGCCTCTAGTTATGGATAAATGGTCAGTTGCATTATTTGTATTTTGCCTGTTGTCCTCATCCCCAACATCCCCAACAAAACGCACAAAATTGCTCTTATCAATAAAACCTTTTCTGACAGTTAATAATTTAGTGCATAAAAGGAGTGCATTAAGCATGTCTTATCTTGATACAACTGTTCTTATATGCTCGAAAGTGTCTGATTTATTGTTTGAATTTTAATGTGATGTATAAAAAAATGCCGTTTGCAGCCAGCACAACATGGGGCAGATTAGAACCTGCATCTCCCACATAAAAACCGAGGGTCAAAATGTCTTGAGGACATGCACAAACCTCTAGGCCAAAGATTTGACTGTTTCGTTTAGTCTTTCCAAATATGTTCCTGATTCTTTTGTGTAACATCCAAAATCAACACTACCAGTTCGACAAAATTACTCTATTGTGTACAGTTTGAGTACTGCATTGCGAAGATTATGTTGGCTGCACTAGTGTGGCGCACATCCAGACTGTCTCTATCTCCCGCAGCCAGTCCTGTCCAAAGCCAACACTGAATTTAGTCACAGTCCTATCAACATCCTTTCCAAAAACTGTCCCCCCTCTATTGTCTGTGCTGTAATAATTTTTTTTCTAGGGGTTCTGTATGGAGACATAGATTTTAAAACCTTAAACAAAACTAGCAAAGTTATAAGAAAATACAAAACTGGCTAAATTAAACAGGTTCACTTGTACTGAGGATAAAAACTGTTTTTACAGACCTCAATGTATTTTGTATGGTGGAATAGCCTATTAATATTTAAGACATTAAAACCCAAATGTGCAATATTTTTCATTTTAGTTTTTTCTGGGGTCAAATGTGGTGTAACCATACGGAGACAGTAAAAAAGCTTAAATTCTTGGAAAAAAGAAATGCTGGCATACATTGATTGGAAATATTATTTATTTAAACAAACAAGCAATGAAAAATGTTGTTTTAAAATATTATAAATATTTGAAACATTTTGTTCATTTCAAAGTCAGGTGTTGTAATCAACATGCAGTTAGCCATTCAGTAGTCATGTGACAAAACACCCAACGCAACTTATGACTGTGTGAAGTTTTATTTATTTATTTTTTGTCATTTACTAGTGCTGTCAGTCAGTTAAAATTTTTAAATGAGATTAGTCATATTTGTTTGTAGTTAATCGTGATTAATCGCAGATTTTAAAAGTGCTGAAATCTGACACTATATATATATATATATATATATATATATATATATATATATATATATACGCGTTTCTTGTTGAAATTTATTTATTTCCATTTTAGGAAAGAAAACAAAACATGTAGCAATTTCATAAGAAATGCACTAAAACAGCACCAATTCGAATAACATTAAACGTTTCCCAAAGGCTAAGTGGGAGTTTGACTAATTGAAAGAACTAGTGCCCACATAGGTAGCATATTCATTGCAATGGGAATTAAATCTCTTAAACTCTCATACTCCACAATATTCATTTGCCGGTAGACTGTGGCTGTACTCTTTGCTACAGCAATCGTGAAGCTGCGTTCTTGATTTAGTGCCAGAGCTTCAACGCCACCAATGTGCACCGCTCTGAACCATGAAAAGTGCTTGCAAACAAAAACGTCTCATTCTGCATTTGTGGTAGTTAAGATTTGTTGTGCTTCTGTGGTAATTAAAACGTGCCTTACATACTTGATTTCTATCAGAAGATCCCATTTGTGCTTGTTTTGTACATCAAATAGTGTTAAGAGGTTCTTTCTCCATCATTTTATCACTGACAGGGAAGCACTGTCAGAGATTTTTATATGCCTAGAGATGACCTCTGTGGCTCCATTATAGAAGAGCATGTCTATGGGACCACCGCATTATGTTAAGCTTATAGGCACTCCTTGATAGAAGGGCTCTGGCGCTGTGGTGTGTGCATTAGTGTAATGACTCCGGCGGACATATTACAAAAGGTTCCACCATTCACACCATTGTTTATGCTGCAATAACGGAAAATGCGTTAATCGCGATTAAGAAATATTAATGAGTTAAACTTGTTAAATTTATGTAACGACCCATATTTGGACAAACAATAGGAAAGCTGCTCAAAAAGAGCAAAACAGTGCAATGGCCAGGGAAAATGATTACGTTTATTTACAAGCAAAAATATAATCAACAATGAAAGATAAACATATGCAAAACATAACAAAAGGGCCGGGTGAGTTAGCTAACTTCAACAATAAACAGAGATAAGAAACTTTAACTCCTGTTATAAATAACAAACACAAAAATAGTAAATCCTCCTGATCCGCTTGCTTACCTACTCTTTGTTTAAGCTGTTGTAACAGATACAGAAAACAAACTCACCAACCTTTTCCAAAATAAAAAATAAATCTTAAAGCAACCCTCCAACACACAGCAAACAAAAGAACTGGTTTTCTAGGGCAGCAGCCATGTTGAGCAGCCAGCACCTTTTAAATACTGTAGGTGGGACATCAGGTATTAACCAATTAAAGTCTCAACAAGAGAAAACAGACCAGAAAAAACAGGTGCATGCGTTAACGCGTTAATTCTGACTGGTCTATTTTTTTTTTTTTTTTTTTTATGAAAAATTCTAGTCAAACTTCTTGATATTCATGACTCAAATTCATAATATTTTTACCTTGAAAAATATGTTTGAAAATGTTTTTGATATTAATGATTAAGTTATGTACGCTCACATATTTTAATACGTTTTACTTGGTTTGACATTTTTAAAGAAACTTAATTCTTTTTTGGTTTAAAATACTATAAATGTTTTCCAAATATGTATGTCGGTCTGTTATGATTGTGTAATCCGTTTTTCTTAATATTACTAATGGGAGCTTTTACTCTGACAGGCAGAAATGTCCCACAGGGACCAGAGCAAGCCCATTTTACAATTTGTTAGACGTAGTCAGTCTTAATTACGTTACTCCATCCAGTCTTTAGAGAATCTCCCTGGGGTGCTGTACTCGATTTCATGTGGTCGATTTTACATGTCATTTTTAATTGTACCCATGGATATGATGCTATAGCATCTTTAATCAAAATTTTATATCCACTACAGTTGGGTGACGTATTGGAGATATAAAATTAACATCGTAATGATTTTTATGTGTTTTTTTTATTGGGCCATCAAGATTTCTTAAGACTAGTTTCATGATCCTTTTTTGTCTCTTGACTTGCTAGTATGAGACTTAAGACAGATATTTGAACAGTTAAAGATAAGTAGTAAAATTGGTTTTAGCAGTTTGATTAATTTCCATGAATCAATTCAAATTGACTTTATTTATAGATTTATGAAAATATATAAATATATTACATTTAAAATAATGTAATGCCCCTATGACAATGTTATTTAGCTTACATTATAGAAGATATTTAGCTATTTTTCCTTTTAATATTAGTGACAAACGATGTATGTTAGGGATGCACAATGCACAATTTTTGTGCTGATGTCTGATTATTTAGAAAAACATCTGCCGATAAATGGAGGTTACAGTGAGGCACTTACAATGGAAGAGAATGAGGACAATTTTTTTGAGGATTTAAAGACAGAAATGTGAAGCTTATAATTTTATAAAAGCAATTAAATAAATTCTTCTGTTAAAACTCATGTATTATTTGAGCTGTAAAGATGTTTAAATCGCCATTTTTAGTCATTTTAGGGTTTCTTGGCATTACATCGTCAAGGCAAAAATGTTGTAGAATTGGCTGTAACTTCACACAGAAAAATTTAATCACACTAAAATCATGTTTACACACATATTGTTGTACTTTGGCTATGGCTATACTTTTTAAACAATGAGTATTTTAACATCTATGGATTGGCCCCATTCACTTCCATTGTAAGTGCCTCACTGAAACACAGATTTTTATTTTTTTTTTAAAAAGGAGGGATCAGGGCTTAGGTAGCTCAGCGAGTATTGACGCCTACTACCACCCCCGGAGTCGTGAGTTCAAATACAGGGCATGCTGAGTGACTCCAGCCAGGTCTCCTAAGCATCCAAATTGGCCCGGTTGCTAGGGAGGGTAGAGTCACATGGGGTAACCTCCTCGTGGTCGTGATTAGTGGTTCTCGTGGTAAGTTGTGTGTAGATCGCGGAGAGTAGTATGAGCCTCCACATGCTGTGAGTCTCAGCGGTGTCATGCACAGCGAGCCACGTGATAAGATGCACGGATTGACTGTCTCAGACAACTGAGACTTGTCCTCCACCACCCGGATTGAGGTGAATAACTGCGCCACCATGAGGACCTACTAAGTAGCGTGAATTGGGTATTCCAAATGGAGAGAAAAGGGGATAAAAAATAAAAATAAAGGAGAGATAAGTCAAGTCAAGTCAAGTCAATTTTATTTGTATAGCGCCTTTCACAACACACATCGTTTCAAAGCAGTTTTACAGAAGTTCAGCATTAACAGACGATAAAAATGTAATGTCTATAAAGTCGATAAATCATCATCCTTGTGCAGGGCTCCAAACTGCGACTAAAAATGGTCGCATTTGTGACCAAATAAATTTATTTGTGAGTGTAATTTCTGTCAAGGTCGCCATTGGCGACAGTAAAAGTTTACTCCCTTTGATTTTAAAATTTGCATTACATTTCCCGAGATACATTACAAAAGTTTATATCAAAGAAATAGCGGGGAAAACGGAGTTCATTGCAGGAACTAACCATTTTAAAAAAAGAGACTGTGAGAAAACACGGTGACAGTAACAAGCATAAAAAATGCACGTGATCACAAAATTGCGAAGAATGCTCCACAGACTACACTGTTAGCGAGCTGCGGGACGAAAAGGAATGGAAGGAGTTAAAAATGAAGAAAATTTGGCGCCTGTTTTTTTTCCCCCTATAGGAGCCAATCGCTCCTTAATTGATTTTTTTGTTTTTTTTTTGTTTGGAGCCCTGTTGTGGAATTAGATAAGATATGATTCTTTATCGTGTTTAAAAATAATCAAATAATTGTATTAATAACCAAGTCAAAATACATTTTTATGGTGATCAATATTATGCCACAAATGCTGTCGATTGAGCTTATCTTAAATTGGACCTGGAATATTCCTTTAACTCGCAATAACCGCATTCAGAATAGCCTGTTGTTGGGCTCAGTATAAATGGGGAATATTTCAAATTTTTTTGAATGTTCTTAACTCACATCAACTGAAATCTGAATGAAGCTTGTCCCTTTTTAGCTGAAGCAGCCTCCACTTTAGCTTTAAAAACTCATCATATCCCTTGTAGTGTCGAGCTTTAAGGTGAGGTCTGGGTCAGATTATCATTCTTATGATTTGTCCTCACAATTAAACCATGCAATGTTGCCATTCCTAATGAAGTTACTTGCCAAATGGCCAATAAGTACATTTCTCCAGAGCCAAATTTACTTGTATTTGGCTTTTTCGGTTAATAATTTTGCACCTAGGTCTCATGCACCAATCCCTACTTTTTCTCTGCCGATGATGATCACTGTGCTGTTCTGGAACCCCCACCCCCCACTCCATTCCCTCCTCTACCACCCCCCCACCCTCCTCCCTCTTCTCATTGCTGTAAGTGCACTGCAGCATCCCCTTAGTGTGAAGCAGCAACCCTCTGCATGCCTCTCACATCAGGGGTACGGTCAACCTGAGCCAGTCTGTAGTTTCAGGAACCTCTGCTTTGAGAAAAGCTGAGTGACTGAATGAAGAGGGACTGTGTCTCTAGTTTGACATTGGATTTGGACGCTGGGTTCCTTTATCTGTAACGGGAATATAATTGAGTGTGCTGGGTTATCGGATAAGAGGGAGCTACGAGGTGCAGACCAGGATGGCCCGTCTAAACTGGTGCTTTGCGGCTCTTCTCAACTGGGGGAAGTTCCTCTTCTTTTGTCTCTTTCCGCTCAGACTGTCCAAGACCACACAGGTAAGCCCACATCCACCCCATCAACACCATCCTGAAAATTTGCTATAGGTTAGAGGGTAACCATTTGGAGCAGAATCTTTACCAGTCCTCTTTTTATTCTTGTTTTACACTCTTCAGAGTTCTGCATTTACTTGGTCTTTGTGTTTACATTTGACTGGATGACACATTGTTTACATTTATGTAAATGGAAGTCACGTTTATCCAGTGACTTACATGGCATTCCAGCTCTTATGTGTTCTTGGGAATCGAACCCATCACCTTGCAACATTGTCAGCACCATTCTCTACCAGTAGATCTACTGGGACACCTAAAGAACAGAGATGTCTTCATGCACAATGTCAGTCAGTAGTAGAGGACACATACATTTTTACAACCACAACACTCTGTTTGAGTGGAGGCCCTTTAATATCAGGGGGCTGAGGTACATATGAAAAATGGCAGGTTGTAAATTTTCAACTTGAGCTGGTGGCGTGGTTTGACAATCACTCAATTGATTTTCATTACAGGTGCTAATGTGCATGAATAGACCGTTCCTGCGTATTTTACATTGGCTTCAATGTGACATTTAGTTGTTGCTCAGAGCTCCATAAAAGAAGGATATCCTGCCAGAAAGGCAAGGCCTAATGCACTGATGTGATATTCTGACAAGCATATGTATTTGCTATCACTTTAGACAAAACAGCTGTGTTGTTTTAAACGACATTAATCCAGAAAGCACATTGCTGCTGTGCCCAAACTGATCTGCATTAGTGTACTTGTGAAAAGTATGTTTTTAATATGGAGGCACTGCAAGTGTAAGGCCCTGTTAAACATACATATACTTTCTATTTTTGTGCCTGTTTTTTTTTTTTTTTATGTAAACATGCGCTAGTCGAACATCTTTGACCACTGTGGTGTTTCTCACTGTTTTCACCATCTTGCATATGAACAGCGCTTTTTAAGATGTTCGAGACATCTGCATTCTATTCCTTTTGTTGCACTGTGTCTAGCGTTTTTCTAACGCAAGAACGCATTTGTCTGAAGGTCCCCTCAAAGTGTGTTCTTTCGCTAAGAAATGTAGATGCAGTGTCTCGAGACGTGTTTCTAAATCGCAGTATTGATGCTATGAGATGCTGAATAACTAGTGTGACATGGCTGTTCAGGTAACTATAAATGTGTCATTAGTTTAAAGGGTTAGTTCACCCAAAAATGAAAATTCTCTCGTCATTTACTCACCCTCATGCCATCTTAGATGTGTGACTTTCGTTCGTCTGCTGAACATAAACGCAGATATATCTCAGCTCTGTAGGTCCATACAATGCGACTGAATGGTGATCAGGCCTTTCAACCTCTAAAAAGGAGATAAAGTCAGTATAAAAGTAATCCATATGACTCCAGTAATTTAATCAATGTCTTCTGAAGTGATCCAATTGGTTTTGGGTGAGAACAGACCACAATATAATAATTTTTTTCACAGTACACCTTGCCTACGCATTCTCTAGGCACAATCATGGTTTCAAGCTTGACTACACTTCCTAGTGCTTGACAGCATGCACAGAGCACTAGGTGGCACTATAGGAAGACTAATCAAGGTTGAGTTCATGATCGCCAAGGTGAATGCTGTCAAGATGAACATTGAAATAGGAGTGACATTTCTGGTCTTTTCTCACCCAAAACCAACTGGATTGCTTCAGAAGACATTGATTTAACCACTAGAGTCTTATGGATTATGTTTAAGATGACTTTATCTCCTTTTTGGAGCTTCAAAGGTCTGATCACCATTCAACACATTTTAAAATATTCTCAGCAAAAATGTTTTATCTTTGTGCCTTTGTCATCTCCTGTGCCACGTTGGATCGCCATGTTGGTGCAAAGCTTGCTCCAGACTCTGGTCAGAATTACATGTTCTGGATGGTAATCAATACATGTCAAATGAGTCCTTAGCATGAATACAGCACTCAATATCTACAGTGAAAACACCATTGTATATTCCACACTGGCTCAGGGCCACCATTCAACCAAATGCTTATCCTGGCACCCTGCAGAAGGCTTGACATTGAAGGATTTTGGTACAATAGTGAATTTTGTTGGATGGGGTGAGATGCTCCATGTACGGTCTGCACTCTACTTTTCTATTATGATACCAGGCTGTTTGGAGCAAAGCCAGAAATGTCTTTCTGCTTGTATCTGCAGGGATGGCCACAAATCAACCATTCACAGAGACACCAGGCATGTATAGAGAATGGCAGATGCAATAGAGAGCCAGATAAAAGGGTCCAATGTATTTATGAGTGATTGTACTACAGAAGCGGATATTACTAACCAACATTATAATGACGGCACTCTGCCTTAGCCTATTGATAACTTGGACAAATTGGTAAAGGTTGTTATTAGCCAAGCGTATTAGTCACGCACAGTCTGACTTTCAACTATCAGCATAAAGTCTGGACCAGTTTGCAGCTTATTCTGGCCAAGAACTGTCCATTACTCTGCTCTCCATTAACTCCCATAAGAATGCAGGAGACTGTAAATGCAAGCTCGTAGCTGTTTGGTGAACTCTGACCTGCAAATTTGAATTAAGAGAAGACGTGTGACCAAAAGAAGATCGAAACCTCACTCACTGACCTTTTGGCACAATACAAAAATATATATTTCAAAGCAGCATGCTTTGATTTTTACTGGAATGTGAAAAGGTGGTATATTTTAACATTTTCAATATTATCTTTTTCATCCGGAATGTATTATTTATTAAACCCAGAAGCCCTTGGGCATGACATTGTATTCTTTCTATTGCGTTGTCCGCAATTTTGCATGTTCAAAGTCTATTGTTACCAACTTCTGATAGTATTAGCATCTGAGACTGCCATACTTAGCTACTTTTTTGTAGTTAAACCCATACAAAGACCAACAGAACCTGCAGTAATTAAGAAACAGAATCTGTATGTCCTGCCCAGCTGTCAGTACATAAAGAGGGATTGCGAGCATAATGTGATTTTAGAAAGCATTTGTCTTTTGCCATAAAATACATTTCAGGATATTGGCATTTTGATTGCAGTCCTTGCTGTTTTCCTCTGGCATTTATCATTAGGGAAGATGAAGCCCTTTTTTTCTCATTCACCTAATATCCTCACAGCTCGTAAATTAATAGCCACTTACAGACTTAGCCAAGTTAGAATTCGTCCTGAGATGGACTTTACATCCTTTTAGTGACACTACCTCTGATAGCACCCTTTATCATGTTAAATATACAGCACATTGTACACATTCACACTGCAGAGTTTTGAGAGAGGTTTTTTGGAGGTCAATGTTAGAAGTCATTCCATGTCGATTCAACTAAAGGTTTCCTGCTCAAAATTTTGCTAGTAAAAAAAAAAAATGATGATGATGAAAAACAAAATATTAAATGCCATGGATCTATATTGATTGAGTTATCCATTATTTTTTGGGGGGAGGTCAAAATTATAATTTCCACCTATGATTTTGGAACAAAAATGCTAGTCAAAAATGATAATCTTAGAAAGGGCATCATTATTTAATTTTTTTTGTGCCATTTAATGTGTAAAAGAAAAGAAAAAAAGTTCCTTTTGGAATAACATTTGTGTCAGGAACATTCCTATAATGCCTTAAAATGCTACTTATGTAGGCAGCTCAATAGGTTAACAGAGCAGAACCTATGTTCCGGCCACATCTAAACATGCATGGTCTTGTTTTCTCATTATATAAGTCAATGTACTGACTGTATCAAATTAAATGCACTCAGAAGGTCCTCAGGGTGGTACAAGTCATGTTATTGAGTAACAGTAGTATTTATTATTAATAGCAGTATATTATGTATTAGATATCAGGTAATTAGGTAAGTATGGTGTTCCCACAGTTGCTGGGGATGAGATAACGTGTCATAGTGATTTCAAAGCTTTTAACAGACATCTGGTCCGGCATCGGTACCTTTGATACTCTTGTGTAAACACACAAGTTATATAACACAGAAAGTATGACAAGCAGAGAACCACAATGATCTAACTTCCACAAAACTAATTACAGAGCTTTCTGGATATCCTGAGTATCAAGCAAGATAAGTTAGATAAACGTAGGGTTTGTTAGTTTGGTTTGGCACTCACTGCGGTGGTATGAAATAGGTTAGAATGACATCTAACTGCAGGAGAATTAAGACCCTCAGACCTCTGTGTTTTTTTTGTTGTGTGTGTGGAGAGAAGTTTACATTTGTTTTATTCCGCTGGGAGGATGTATGCGTGTGTGTGTTGGCCACTCCTCAGAACGACCACTCGGGGAAAACATGCAATAACACGTGAGGCTGAATTCAGAGTGGGTGTGTGTTCATTGTTTTCCATGGATGGAATAGAAGAACAGATTGGTGTGTGTGTGTGTGTGTGTGTGTGTGTGTGTGTGTGTGTGTGTGTGTGTGTGTGTGTGTGTATTATAGGGTCATTAGGTAATGTTAAGCAAGAATGAGTACTTTGGAGGATATCCAACATGTGATGTCACTTCATTGCAAACAACATAATAATTGGAGCTCCAGCAAAGGAAAAAAAATACTTCAGTTTTTGTGAATTCATATAGCATGTCCACTTAACATATGTCATATCTATCTATAATTTCTAGGAGTGAGCAATATTACCAAGATCATACATTATGGTAGGGTCGCACGATTAATCAAGTAGTAATTGAGTAATTATGATTAAAGCTGCTGGGATTAACTATTGTGACAACTGATGATTGTAGCAAAACAATTTAAGTCTAACTTGTTTTTGCAGAAGTATTCTAACCAATCCCAGACATGTCTGTTGAGCAATGGAATGGCTATGGCAAATCAGCTGAAATTAGTCTACAGTAGTCTATAAATGAGTCCTACATGTAATTACAACCAACACTAATGCACATGTTTCAAACTGTCTGATAAAGTCTAAAAAGCAATATTTTGGTTTGTTTATGCTGAAAAGCAATTTCTGTTTTGTTTTAAATAAACGTGACTCACATGGACTGTAGAAACCGGCTCCCGCTTTCTCCGTCAGAGCATTGCACACCCCACACCGTCCCACTGTATTACAGGACCCATCCACACTCAACCCTTTTAACAATTCGGGAAAAACTGTCCAATTAGTACACAAAATTAGTGGATGGGTGTGACGGGAACTAACCACATCCTCAATGTTATGTTTTTGACCCCAAAATAGAATAGTGACGGTCACTGCATGATAATCTTAAATATTCCCATGCATACACCTCACCTACACCCGATTATTTGTATTAAATTCCCCATTTTGAACCAAGCTTGAATGAATAGAGGTTTGTTTACACCCACACTTGTGGCGGTAGCATCCCCCACCTGGGAGGAAGAATGGGTAGAGCCAGGGGAGAGAGAAGCAGGAGGGTTTCTACACCCTTGGGGCCAGGGCAGCGGTCTTGGGGGATTGCTCCTTTTCCGGGGGAACGGGATAGGCCAGAAGAAAGGAGGGCAAGGGGGCAGGGAGAGGGGAGGAATCACAGAGCGAGAGAGAGAGAGAGAGAGCGAGAGAGAGAGATCGGGGTGCGCCGGCCCCCGGGTACGCCGCTAAATGGTCCTCCGCCAACTGTACTGCTTCATCCAGCAACACCGGGCGATTGCACTGGACCCACTCTGCCGATCCTTTCAGTTGTCAGGAGATTAATTGCTCCAGCACTACGAGATCGATGACATGCCCATTGTTGCTGGGCTCCTTAGACAGCACCCTCTGCCGGCAGGTGTCATAGAGCCGTTGAGCAAAAGCAAACGGGCGGCCAACTTCACACAGAGTCAGGAATCAGATGGCTTTCTTCAGCTTGGAGTACCTCAGAAGGTTGATGACCAGGAGCTGTTGGGGCGTGAGTTGGGCCACCCCGGTCAGCAGCGGTAAGAGGTGGACAGTCCATTGCGCCCGCAAACATTCCAGAGCTCGGGCCGTATGCTGGAAGAGCTCCAGAAAGGCCTCCAGATCGTCTTGTGCCCCCTTCTCAGCGAGAAACACATGGGGGTTTGCTGCTGCCGGGGTTGCAGCGTGCACCCTCTCCTGAGACATCAACCCCCGCAACGGCCGTCGGTCCTCCTCTTGGCCTCGAAGGAGCATCTCGAAGAACTGTTGTTGCTCCGCCCGCAGATCCACAAGGGCCCAGTGTTGATCCTGGTGGATGATGCTGAGAGATCTGAACACTTCCTCCAGTGGCAAAGATGACTCCATAGCAGTGTAATCCTCCTCCCTCCACCAGTGTGGCAAAGTTTCGTGTTTGGGGCAGAGTTCACTGAGTGCAAGTGGGAGCCGGTGTCCACGAGTCACGTTCTCTATGAAACAGACACAGTCAACGGTGTGCACCACTCTCTCTCTTTAGGTGGACTGGGCCATCTTTTATCTCCCCCGACTCTCACTGTGCACATAGAAACAGTAATTAGTAATAATTAATCTCAGGTGGATGTCCTTAACGCTTTCTCCACAGACGGGTGCTCGACCACGCCCTCACCTCCACAGAGTGCTAAAGAAGTATTATTTGACACTCTAAAAGAAGCTTTAGAAAATAAATGTAGTTGGTAATTTGGAATTATTTTCAATTCATTAAATGTCGTGCTGCTCGCTTGCGACACAATTCTGTGTACAAGTTATTCAAGAAATTGAATAACAGTTTTGTATTGTTGTGCTACTGTACTAAGTGGGCTAATTTGAAGGTGATTTACAGATGTAGCAGCAATCAAGTAATTGTATTACTTTCAACAGTTTTCAGCTTGTTTTCTAAAGTGTAGCCTACATAAAGAATGTGGTGTAAAGTTGAAGAAGTATTTAATCTAAATTTTAGTTATCAACATTAATAATCGCAATTACAATACCAAGAGAAATAATTGACGATTAGCATTGCATCATGGTATGACTTATTTTATGTCATGGTAACGGTGTATATCACAAAATAGTTATGTTTGCTGGACATTCAATGGAATTTTTTATATATATATATATATATATATATATATATATATATATATGGAATATTTTGAGTTCAGTACAAGTTAAGCTCAATCGACAGCATTTGTGGCATAAAAGTGATTACCACAAAATAAATTTTGACTAGTCCCTCCTTTTCTTTAAAACAAATACAAAACTCTGGGTTACAGTGAGGCATTTACAATGGAAGTGAATGAGGCAAATTTTTGCAGGGTTTAAAGGCTGATTTGATCTCATTAGATTATTTATTCTTTTCATATGGATCTCAATGCATGCATTCCAAAAGATGAGATTATTTTTAACAAGTAAGAATTCTCGCATCAGTGCAAAAAGAGCTTCACATTAGCTAACATTTGAGTTAAAAACAAAGACTCGAAACAGTAAAACGGATAGTTTAGACTATTCTGATTGAATGAGCCACATAGTCTATTTTTTTTTTTCTATTAATGCCAAAAACATCTTGCATTAGAAATTGTTGCAGCAATCACAGACAAAATACGAACAAAACAAAAAGGTTTTCTTCACCTTAGAGAACAAGTTATTTTATTTATTATAATACAAACTCTCTGATACAATATTTTGTCTTTATTTATTATAGATTTTTTTAATACGTAAATGTAAATGTGTTTGTAAAAAAATAATACACTCAATTTAGATAAATATTTTGGGTGCAATAGAAGTTAAGCTCAATCCACAGCATTTATGGCGTAAGGTTGATTACCATAAAAAATAAGTTTGTCTTGTCCCTCCTTCAAAAAACAAAACAAAATGGAGATTACAGTGAGGCACTTACAATGGAAGTGAATGGGGCAAATTTTTGGAGGGTTTAATGTCAGAAATGTGAATCTTATAATTTTATAAAATAATTCTGTTAAAACTTGTGTATTATTAGAGCTGTAAAGTTGTATTAATCATTATTTTTACAGTGGTTTTAGGGTTTTTGACAACAAAGAGCTTTAATTGGCTTTAAATTTACACAAAAAAGTTAGTAAGTGATTGTGACGAGGAGGAGGGCGTGGCCGGGTTGTAAGATGAGTCACCAGTTCAGGAGAGAGAGAGACGCACGCGGCCGTGTCTGTGTCCTTATGCTTTGTTGTTTTAAGTTGAGTTATACCATTAAACCTGGTTTACTGTTCAGCCAGTTCCCACCTCCTCTTTGCCCATCCTTTACCAGGTACAGTGATTTTTATCACACTAAAATCATGTTAACATGCATATTGTTTATGTCTTGTGGCTATACTTTTGAAACGGTGAGTATTTTAACGTTAACGTATTGGCCCCCATTCACTTCCATTAAAAGTGTCTCACTGTAACTTTTGTTTAAAGAAAAGGAGGGACAAGTCAATTATTATAAAAAAATTTTTTTGTGGTAATCAATATTATGCCACAAATGCTGTCGATTGAGCTTCATTTGTATTGATCCCGGAATATTCCTTTAAATTTGTGCCTACCAGCATCTTGATAACAAGCGCTTCCTCATCTTGACCTGTTTGGGACATGTCCCACTCTGAATTTTCTCATTACTCCATATTTTTCGTCACTCTTGTGTGTAAATTACATAAACCATATGAAACACTGTAAACGGTATAGCATAATCTCTACCGCCCAGCTCTCTCCTCCTATTCTTTCCTTCCTTACTTCCTCTGATCCTTTTATACTCAAATCTGTCCTTTAGCTAAAACTAAAAAGTAATCTGGCCATCTCACTCAAAACATTCGCCGTCTGTGCATGACCCCATTTGACACAGAATCCAGTGGCAGCCATCCTCTCAGAGCGAGGCTTTATTTCCATAATGGAGGCAATAAGAATAATGCCTGTGTTTCATCTCAAAGAAAGGACTGGGCTGAAGGTCAAAGCCATGTTGATGTAGTGATGGATTTGATTATGCTGGTTGGGTTTTTCAGGGCCACTCTGCACCAAGACTAGGATAACTGTTTTTGTCAATACAAATTCTGCTTGTCCTATGATGTGACAATTTACAATTGTATAACTCTTATGAGCTATGTAGCTCTTCTACTAAATTCTCTTGAGACAAAAATGAGAGATTGTCTTGTGTTCAGTGTTTAAAAAAGGAAATGAATCAGATCACAAGCTAAAAAATGCTGAATCAACTTGGCCACTAGAGGCTGCTCTGTCTGTTTTTGTTGAGTTCCAATAAAATTGTCTATTGCACAAAAAGTACAGGAGCCTGTGAATGTAATAACTTCTCTAGGCTTATGTATGATGACAGAGCATTTCCTCAGCACAGCCCTTACCTGACTGTGTAAAGCTGTTAAGTGGCATGCTGACTGTCATTGGCTGTGCAGACATTGACTGTGATGCTCTGTGAGTGTGGCCAGACCTTTGTTAATCTGTGTCTTTGTTTTGTGACCTCTTCTTCCCTTCTGTCGATTTAGAATCCATCACACAACAACACACGCTAAAGCCTTTTCATCTGGATAAAGCTGTGCAGTGCTTGTGGGCAGTTTTGGTCTGTTCTGGCAGATCAAGTTGTGTTATTTGCACTATAAAATTTGCACATCTCGCTCTTTCTATCTCTCTCTCTCTCTCTCTCTCTTTCTGAGTCAGTCTGTCTCTATGACCCCATTTCCACCTGGCATTAAGATAAGTTTCGGGTGATCCGATCACATGTGGTCAGCCCTAAATACAGGTCTACATTGGGTCTAAACCGAGGTTGATTGACAGGTGAGGGGTGGCGTTTCACTGCTGCCCTGACACACACATGATGGATTAGCATTTACACCCCAAATGCGATTGTGTTTTTGACCACATTCATTTGTGTTTTTTGTGATCCAATCACAATCAAAAAAAATCTCTGTCTGTGTCTATCTATCCATCAATTTTAAAGTACTATATTTGCTTGATTGTATTTACACTGGCAGACAGAAGTTTGGAATAATGCACAGATTTTGCTGTTTTGGAAGGAAATTGGTACTTTAATTCACCAAAGTGGCATTCAATTGATCACAAAGTATAGTCAGAACTTTACTGATGTAAAAAATGACCATCACTATTTGAAAAAAGTCCTTTTTGATCTAATCTAGACAGGACCACTTCCAGCAGCCATCATTCCAACACCTTATTCTTGAGTAATCATGCTTAATTGCTAATTTGGTACTAGAAAATCACTTGCCATTATATCAAACACAGCTGAAACTATTTGATTCATTAAATGATGCTTAATATTGACTTTGTGTTTGTTCTTGAGTTGCCATAGTATGCAATAGACTGGCATGTCTCAAGATCAAATGGCAAAAAAGAAACAGCTTTCTCTACAAACTCATAAGTCTATCATTGTTTTGAGGAGTGAAGGTTATACGATGCTTGAAATTACCAAATAACTGAGGATTTCACCCAAAGGTGTACACTACAGTCTTCATAGACAAAGGACAACTGGCTCAAACAAGGACAGAACGAGATGTGGAAGGCCAGATGTACAACTAAACAAGAGGATAAGTACACCAGAGTCTCTAGTTTGAGAAATAGATGCCTCACATGTTCTCCGCTGACAGCTTCATTGAATTCTACCCGCTCAACACCAGTTTCATGTACAACAGTAAAGAGAAGACTCAGGGGTGCAGCCTTATGGGAAGAATTGCAAAAAAAGCCACTTTTGAAACAGAAAAACAAAAAGAAAAGGTTAAAGTGGGCAAAGAAACACAGACATTGGACAACAGATAATTGGAAAAGAGTGTTATAGATCTAAACCCCATTGAGCTTTTGTGGGATCAGCTAGACTATAAGGTGCGTGAGAAGTGCCCAACAAGACAGCCACATCTATGTCAAGTGCTACAGGAAGTTTGGGTGAAACGTCACCTGATTATCTGGACAAACTGACCGCTAGAATGTCAAGGATCTGCGAAGCTGTCATTGTTGCACGTGGAGGATTTTTTTTATTAAATCTTTAAAATAGTTTAAGAAGTTCAGAACTTTTTTTCAAATTATAATAGTAATTTTGATCTATTAATGTCCTGACTATACTTTGTGATTAGTTAAATGCCACTGTGGTGAATGAAGTCCCAATTTCTTTCCATAGGAGGAAAATATAAAATAAAATTAAACATTTAACAAGACTGTGACAGATGTACATTAAAACTCCTTGATTATGTTGGTCAAGGCAATCTATCTCTCTCTCTCTCTCTCTCTCAATCTATCGTGTATACAGTATAGCTTGATGTTTCTTCGACTTTGGGCACATTCATTTCCTATGGGTTGATTTTTATTAAATGTAACAGATTGCAACTTAACTTTTTGTAACATGAAGGTCACATTAAAGCTAATTTAGAAACTTTTTTTCCATGCCGTCATCATCACATATTTGCCTTCTATGTATAGATTTTAGTTTATTTTTTAAAACTGAAAATTCATTGTAAAAATACAAATAACGTGTTTTAAACTTTGATAATCTAAATAAAGAGTAAAATGACACAAACCATTTCAATTTTTATTATGTGAAAATTATTTCTATATATTTTAAAAAATTAAAACTGGTGGAAATTTTCATGACTTTCAGAAAAAATGTCAAAAATGACATTTCTCCTGTGATGCATTTACATTTGCTGTTACGACATTATTAGTAGACAAATTAGTGAGTGTAATTTTTTTTTTTTCCTACAAGTTTGCAATGCTAAGTTTGCCCAAAATTTAAGAACCCATATAAAGCATACAGTGTATATATACTACAGTATATATATGAACAATATATACAGATTAGTTTCTATAATTTATATATATATATATTATTTATTTTTTTCTTCCCTTGGACAACAAGAAATAAACTGAAGAGTTTTGAATTGATTCTTTCAAACTGTACAGTGTATTGAATTGAAATTGCCATTTTTGCCTGTGAAGTTTAAATCAGAGACACGTTTAAAATATTTTAACACACTCATACTTGCAAGTCACAGTCTTTAACTTAATGGCCAAATAAAAAGTGCATTAAAATGATCTCAGTGTTCCTTAAGTTCATATTGCCAGCAAAATTATTGCCACTATATTCTGAATATTCTATATATTGCTCAGCCCTACAATCACCAAAGAGAAATGACTCAGCCTGTCATATACTTTCATTAGCTTTACCAGTATCCTCAAGAAGCCCCTTCTATCTCCATAGAAAAGCTCAGCTCTTCAACTCATCCCTTTTCTCCATGTTTTGACCCCAATCTCTTCTAATGCGCCGAATCTCTGGCCGGATATTATTTCCTATATTGTGCTGCTTCTCATCTGATTCATGTTCCTGAAATAGAGGCGAATGAAAACGCATCGCCGTCGTTCAGTGTGTGTGTGTACATTTAGTCGGTCTATTGACCAGAATGGAACTCATAAAAGGATTGATCTGCGTGACGGAAAAAAATAAATAAAACTAAGGCTTCTGATGCCTCGGCTTTGAGGTGCTATGAGGACTGTATAGTTTTCATTGTGTCCGAGTTAATCAAACTGGGACTAATCCCTCACTCTTATCATCTGGCTTTAAGCCTGCCAAAACCTGAAAGAAATAAGCGTGTATAGAGACATCAGTCTGCCACTGTGAACTGTTATACAGTGCTTAGAGCTACAGTAAGTGAAATACTAAAACTCAAAATCAATGGGATTGGATGCCATTTTTCCTTGTTTGCAGTAATTTTACATACTCTATAAAAGTGGATGTTCATTTTGTCAGGCAATTCAACCTTAGTCCCTCATATACAGACTTTTGACTGTTGCCATAAAGTCTGGTCCACTTTGCAGCTTATTCTCACCCAAGAGACCATCTGACTGACCATCAAATGGCCAATCACAATTCGTTTTGATTTAAAGCTGCATTACGTAAGGTTTTTTCGCTCAACAATTAACAACAACATTATTGAGCGTAGTATTGTCACTAGCTACAATGCTAGGATATGCATTCTGGTAGGGTTGTTTAAGCTTATTTTGGCTGTATTTAGGACTGGGCAGTTTTTCAGATTTTAACGTTTCATTAAAATTTGCGCTTTTGATACAATTGTTTATTTTTTTTAAATTGAGAAATTGAGATTTTGCAAAAATAAATATTGTAAACGCTAAAGTTACATACATTGTAAATCCAGGAAAGGCTGAATAAAGAAGATAAAAATAATTCATAGCGCTTGTCTAAATTCTGCTCCCAATCTGATCAGCTGCACATGTGTGGCACGCTCCAAATGAACGTGACCGGTTAACAACACAGAGACTGATGTAAAAGACAGCGGTAATAGTCCCAGTACTATTGTACACAGTGTAATTGTAGCTCAGCTTCGTCCATCATGCAGGTATACACCAGCTTAAGACCATAACTGGCCTTGATGTGCACGTGTTAATGAATGGCCTCCTTTCTTTATTTTTACCCATAAAAAAAACTTTAGTTATGTAACAGTTATGGGCGCTTCATTTCAAATCATGGAGAGGCTATATGGGAATTAAACATCTGCTGCTCCTTTTTCCATGATGATTCAGATAGATCACTAATTATTGCTTTGTTCTGTAATGTGTTTCAAGTGTACTGCATCTATAGCCAACATCTGGCAAGCGATCATTTTGACAAACGCTGCTAGTTGAATTGTAATGATAAGTGATTTTATATTGCTTCTCTGCTCAGCTTGAACTGCTTGAGGGCACGTGTCTATCTGCAGTGGTTTATGAATATACACACAAATGGTTTGATATACAAGGAGTACTTTCTAGATAAACGTAATAATTTTATAGATCTTAATTTCTAGATAACTTTCTAGATAGACATGGTTTAGATGAAATTAATAATAATGGCTAATAATTATTTTGCAGTTTTCATTTTCAATTATTTCTGAACATCTGGGTATATTAGATTTTAACCGGTCTGATATGACAATAATCCCCAAATGTGCGGTTGTTACTCAGAAATATCAGATGGCTCCACATTCCAGAGACCTGTATAACAGTCATGGTTATCTCAAATAATCCTGATCAGACAATTTTGTAATGATCATAAAAAACCTATAGTCATAACTCAGACTCAGAAATAACAAAATGGAATATACGACTCTGCTAGTGGATAGAATTCATTTGTTCATTTACTTGAAATAATATAATAATATGGGGATATAATATTTGCTTTAAGGCTTTAAAATCTTGGAAATATTGTATAGGGGTAGAATAACATGAAAAATTATATTTTCAATATTTATATATTTCCAAATGCATAAAATACTGTATGTCTCTCTTTTTGGTCAACTTTAGTCTTGGTCAACTTTATATTATTTTATATTATATTATATTTAAGCAATATCACACGAGCAAAGGTGCGATATGGCCCTACATCAGCAGTGCTGATTTAGGCCCATATAACACGATTGCAAGTGTGATATTGCTTATATACAACAGTTCAATGAACAAGTACATTTTAAAAATTTGGAAAAACTGAGTGCGGTCATAAAAACGCATTTGTGCATGGAACTACTTTCTTACGTGATGGATCAGAACCTGACATTGTTGGTTCTAAACAAATGGTGTGTCCAAGCCTCCGTTAGTTATTAACAAATTTCACTTCAGAAATAGTATCACGGCTTGTGATGTTTCTAACAAGTTATCGGATAAACAAGGGTGTGTGTGTGTGTGTGTGTGTGTGTGTGTGTGTGTGTGTGTGTGTGTGTGTGTGAGAGAGAGAGAGAGAGAGAGAGAGAGAGAGAGAGAGAGAGAGAGAGAGAGAGAGAGAGAGAGAGAGAGAGAGAGAGAGAGAGAGAGAGAGAGAGAGAGAGAGAGAGAGAGAGAGAGATCACCTGTTGCCACATCCAAGCAGAGATGCTGTCAGCTTTCTGAAGATCAGCTTTCTCCGTAGAAAAATAGCATGTAAGTGGTGGTATTTCTCCCTACTTCGCAGTAGCTGGTGCACAAGTGTCGATCTCTATAGAAACCGCAATGTCCTCCGCCATTTTAAACAGTGTCATACCATCAGTACTCATGGAACTTCTCTCATGCAATCAGATTCGAGGACCGGAACTAACTGTTGTATACTATATTATGTTATTTTATGTTATATTATATATTTGTTTACATTTCCTTTATTTCGATTTAAAATATGATTGGAATTTAAAGTGCACAATAATTAAAGAATAATAAAAAATAAAAAAAAATTATGTAATAATCATTACAGGCCTATAGACATAACTCAGACACAGAAATATCAATGTGGAATATATAAGATTCTGCTTTTGGATATCTAGTTACTTGCTTCTATATGCCCCAAACTCTATACAGTACTGTGCAAAAGATTTAGGCAATTGTTGCATAGTGAGGACGTCTTAAAAAAAATTATGAAATATATAGTTTTCATTTATCTCTTAATGTCATACAAAGTCCAGTTAACATAAAAAGCTAAATCAATAGTTGGTGTGGCCACCTTTGCCTTTAAAACAGCACCAATTCTCCAAGGTACACCTGGACACAGTTTTTCTTGGTTGTTGGCATATAGGATGTTTCAAGCTTCTTGGATATTTCGCCACAGTTTAGTGGGGGGCTTTTTGGGGGCCATGACATCTGTTGCAGGGCTCCCTGTTCTTCTATTCTTATATTTCCTCTTTGCAAAAGTAATTTTTGGGAGTCTAGCATTTATATTTCCCATTGACATATTTTAATGGTCAGTAACTGACTGATACTAAACATACAGTACTAATGTTTTTTAAGCTATTTATTGGAATTTTATTTATTTTCTATTTTCTCAGTGTTCATTTCTAAATTTGTTGACAACGTATAATAATAATGTCAAATATCCTTTGATAAAAATATTTGTTTAAGAAAACAGCCTTCTGAGTACCTTTGCATAGTCATATCAGTGCAAAATTGGTAAACAATCCAAATAGAAAAGATCTGTTTTCATTAGAGCTCAAGAATTAATATCAGTAATCGGTAAATTTCCCCCCTCTAAAATCGGTAACGGTCTCAAAAATCCCATATCGGTCGGGCTCTAATTTGTGCTGCAAAACTTTTGCAAGATCTACCCTAATCCAGCGAAAAGATAGCAGCGAATGTGCTCTCGTGAAATTTTCCACAGTGCTAGAGTTACCATTTCAAAATGACCTTGTTTCTAGGCAGATCAATGCACCCTGTCTACTGGAAATTGAGTAGAAATCAGCCAATCCTTTTTAGCGCAGTATGCATCAGTCTGTCAGTATCCAGTCTGTGGGCATGCTGTCTGAAGCTGAAACCAATGCAACCCGAACCGCAAATGTGCTGGTGAGTAAAAACAGGACTGCCACCTAGGAAATGTCTTGTCTCAGATTGATGAAGGAAATGCCAAAGGATTACATACATTACCCAGAGAGAGAGAGAAAGAGAGATTGAGTTCACAATGAGATCCAACACCAGACCATCCTTCTCTCCAGCAGACCAATTTTGGTTTGCTGGATTGTGACTGTGTAGTGAAACAGTTTAACTTTATGGCTCTCAGCTTTCTTCTGTTTGCTGTCTGGGTTAGGTGTGATGAAGTTTAGCTGTGGCATCGAAGAAGATTTACATGGGCAGAGGAAAATTGTATTGTGCATTGTATTGCAAGTTGCTTGTTAATATCTCAGGAGAATTACTAGATTTTATGTTTATGTTTAGAATTACCATACTGGGAACTTTTTTGTAGGAGAAGCAAGAGACTTCACAAAGTCTCCATTTGCTCTCTATTTAATAATTTACCATCTAGAAGAAACAGCTGAGACAATGCATACATTACATTCTGAACCACAGGCAGAAAAAAATTTGTAGTAAAGACTAAAAAAAGATGGAACAATGAAGCAGAGCTGGAACTACAATCCTGCTTTGACTGCACTGATTGGAGTGTTTTTGAAGCTGCTGACACCAATCTGGACAAGCTCACAGTTACTGTGACATCATATATCATTTTCTGTGAGGAAATTTGCATTCCTACTAAAATTTATTTAAAGTTCAACAATGACAAACCATCTGGCGAATCTCTGGCAGCTTTGTCAGGCCAAAGAGGATGCTTACAGAAGTGGAGATAAAATCTTGTACAATCAGGCTAGAAACGCACTGACAATAGAGATTAGAATGGCCAAAAGAAGCTACTCTGAGAACCTGTGTCAGTGTGGAGAGGCCTGAAATACATTACTAACTACAAGACACCATCCCCCAACACTGTAGGGAATCAACAACTGTCTGACGACCTGGATATGTTTTACTGTAAATTTGAAAAGCCCAGTCTCACACCCCACACCCGCTCTCACTTTCACTTCATACAAACATCAAAACCTCTTGCAACCACCCTCCTCCCCCCTCCTGCTACTCAACCTGCACTTAAGATCTGTGAAGAATATGTGTGCCGGGTATTTCAGAAACAAAAGTCAAGGAAAGCACAAGGGCCGGATGGTGTTTCAACCAATTGTCTGAAATCCTGTGCTGACCATCTGCCCCCCATCTTCACACAGATCTTCAACAGATCACTGGAGCAGTGTGAAATTCCCTCCTGCTTCAAATATAATTCTCCACCATTATACCTGTCCCAAAGAAACCCAAAATAACAGGATTTAATGACTACATTCCAGTCGCTCTGACGTCTGTGGTCGTGAAGTAATTTGAGAGACTTGTGTTGGCCCATCTTAAGGGCATCACTGGATCCTTTCTGGACCCCCTTCAATTTGCTTATCGAGCAAACAGGTCTGTAGATGATGCAGTCAACATACAGTTTGGACTGCTGAGTGGATTGTTGGTTGCCCTTGCCCTCACTTCAAGAACTATACACTTCCAGAGTGAGGAAATGTGCTGGAAAAAACACTCTGGACACCACAACATCTTTGAACTGTTGCCGCTCTTCCTTCTGGCCATCGCTACAGCGCAAGGAGCACCAGAACTGTCATGCACAAGAACAGTTTTTATTTCCCTCAGGCTACCCATCACATGAACATTTAAAACTGTCCAAATGAGAAATAATTATGTGCAATACACAGCTTAGTCTATTTATATTGATCCAACATATCATACCTCATCTGCCATTACATTCCCTCACACCATCTGCATGTAACATATTTTTATATGCCTTATTGTGTATTTCTATATATACTTGTGTATATATACTTGTATTTTCAATTCACTTTTTATTTTTATTCTATTTTTTCTGTCTTGTTGTATTGTTTGTGCAGTGGATGCTTCTGTCACCAAGACAAATTCCTTGTATGTGTAAGCATACTTGGCAATAAAGCTCATTCTGATTAAAGAGAACCCCATTGAGAGTTTAACAAAATAGACATCCTTACCCTTAACCAACACCTAAATTTAATCAATAGTGTTTTAAAATGCAGAAGTAAAATGAAAAGCTAATTTTCTGAAGCAACCGTGTCTATACGTGTCACTTCTGTGTCTCTGTCGTGTCACGTGTCAGCTTCAGTTCTTGTCTGGTTTTGAACCGAGTCCAAAGTCTGATGCTCTATGAGGTGCACTACAGTGCAAGCAAATCATATTGGAATAAGTGTACATACACTGATCAGCCACAACATTAAATCCACCTGCCTAATATCATGTAGGCCCCCCCTTGTGCTGCCAAAACAGCTCTGACCCTTCGAGGCATGGACTCCACATGACCTCTTAAGGTGTCCTGTTGTATCTGACACCAAGATGTTAGCAGCAGATTGTATAAAATTCTGTATGTTACGAGGTTATTCCTCCATGGATTGGAATTGTTGGTCACACATCCTATAGAAGCTCATTCAAATTGTGATCTGGGAAATATGGAAGCCAAGTAAACACCTTGAACTCTTTGTCATGCTCCTCAAAATATTTCTGAAAATCTTTTGTAGTATGGCATTGTGCATTATCCTGCTGAAAGAGGCCACTGCCATCAGGGAATACCATTGCCATGAAGGGGTGTACGTGGTAACAGCCACATGAATGCTAGGACCCAATATTTCCCAGCAGAACATTGCCTAGAGCATTACACTGCTTCCGCCGGACTGCCTTATTCCCATGATGCATCCTTCTGCCACCTCTTCTCTTCCCCAGGTAAATGATGCACACGCACCTGGCCGTTCACTTGATCTAAAATAAAACGTAATTCATCAGACCAGGCCACCATCTTCCATTGGTCCATGGTCCAGTTCTGACACTTACATGCCCATTGTAGGTTCTTTTGGCGGTGGACTGGGGTCTGCATGGGCACTCTGACCGGTCTGCGGCTACGCAGCCCCATATGCAGAAATCTGCGATGCGCTGTGTGTTACCTTTCTATCATGGCCATCATTATGTTTTTCAGCAATTTGTGCTGCAGTAGCTCTTCTGTGGGATTGGACCAGACAGGCTAGCCTTCGCACGCACCCGCATCAATGAACCTTGGGCACCCATGACCCTGTCGCCAGTACACCGGTTGTCCTTCCTTGGAACACTTTTGGTAGGTACTAATCACTGCATACCAGAAACACCCCACAAGACCTGCCGTTTTGGAGATGCTCTGACTGTTGTCTAGCCATAACAATTTGGCCCTTGTCAAAGTCGCTCAGATACTTACGCTTCCCCATTTCTCCTGCTTCCAACAAATGAAATTCAAGAACTGACTGTTCACTTGCTGCCTAATTTATCCCACCCCTTGACAGGTGTCATTGTAATGAGACAGTAAATTTTATTCACTTCACTTCACCTGTCAGTGGTTTTAATGTTGTGGTTGATCAGTCCTTGTAGGTGGGTCTGTAATGCAAATGATAAAATGTATAATTTTTCAAAAGATGTGTTACAGTATAAGTGTGTGAATATCATTACAAAGCAGAGTCTGAGTAATAGAGCGAATAATACGTGTTTACAAAGTCATAATCACCCATTGATGTCATGATTTGAGTAAAAGTGAATAAAATACACAGTTGTTGTATTGCCTCTAGTGTTCATTTCATCTGGAAACTGCAGGGAATTGTACCTGTAGACATGTATAACAAGTTTTGCAAAAATGATGTAGAGTCACGTTTTCACTATGAGACCAGTTTGGATATGGCCAAGTGTGATCATTAAACAGCAGAAGGATGTAATTTAATAAAATAACATGCAGTTTGTACATGCAGCAATCTTCTGAATGGACAAGAAGTGATGCTGCTCTGAGATCTCTGCTTGTAATTGCTGCAAGTATTTCGGTATTTCATTGAAATACAAACCACCACACAGGAGGAACTCAAAAATAAAAGTTCCTCCAAAATGAAAGCTCTGTTTAACTGGATGCGTGAAATTGAAGAAATTACTACAGAAAAATATTACTATGTGACAGGGCGGAGGGCGGGGCTGGGTCGTGATTATACACACCCGGTCCCTTATCAGGCTAATTAAGCCTCCGAGGGATAAAGGCCAACTGCGGAAGGTGGTGCGACGAGAGAGAGAGATCGTTTACGTTCAGCTGACCGTCATGTGTGTGTTTTGTGTCTTTTTGTTTAAGTTTCTCATTAAACTATTATTTATAATTTCAAGCCGGTTCTCGCCTCCTCCTTGCCCGTCTAAACCCATTTACACTCGTGCTGAAACCCGGGAAGGAGGAGGGATATGCCGTAGTAGAGTTCTCTCCACCCCAAAGGAGCAGCCGTGGCCGTCTGCCTGGGGACGGAGGAGCCCGGCCACCTGGAAGCGGAGGAATGGGCGCCGACAGCGAGGGGAGAAGGGGCTCCAAACCGACCGCCTAGAGCGGTCAGAGCCGCTGCCAGGGGCGGAGGAGTCCCCTTCCAGCTGCTGAAACACGCCGGAGTCTGAGACCGCTGACCGCGAGCGGGGAGGGGCTCGCTGCCGAGCAGAAAAACCGCTGCCAGGGGCGGGGGAGACCCCTTCTGTTCCCCGATAACGCGTGGGGCATTCTGTTCACCAGGGGCTGGAGGGCTGCCTCCGATCCACCCGTGGAGGCATGGCTGTCTTCCGTTAGAGGGTGGAGGGGACCAAGCTACGGCGTATCAGAGAACTGGCGAGTAAGCTTTTTTTTTTTTTTTTCATCTCTCTCCTCTCTTTCTCTCACTGCCGCTCCACGTTGGCCTTTTCCCCCTCTTTTAAATTTTGCAGTGTTTTTTTGTTTTTTGGGGGGGGGGGGGTGTACTACACTGTTACAGGAAGTACACCCCCCCCCCCCCCCCCCCCCCCCCCATTTTAATTATTTCTGTTTCCTTCCCCTTGCCCCCTCCCTCATCCAGGTAGATGGGGATGACCTGCCAGCAGACGGGGCAGAAGGCACACCCCTCCCCAGGGAAAGAGGGGTGGGGGGATGTACATCATGCCGGGGGCTCCCCAGCCTGAGAGAACGAGGGAGGAATATGACAGGGCGGAGGGCGGGGCCGGGTCGTGATTAATTAAGCCTCCGAGAGGGATAAAGGCCGACTGCGGAAGGTGGTGCGACAAGAGAGAGAGACCGTTTATGGTCAGCTAACCGCCATGTGCGTGTTTGTGTCTTTTGTTTAAGTTTCTCATTAAACTATTTATATTGTCAAGCTGGTTCTCACCTCCTCCTTGCCCGTCTAAATCCCTTTACATACTTTTTTATAAAAAATTTATATTCAGAGTAATAGCAATGACTGAATACCTGCACACTGTGATTCAGCCGTAGCTGCTCTGTGCCACGGGTAATCAGATTTTTTTTCAGTAATGTTTTCATTTATAATTTGAAGCTCTGATTGCTATAACAAATTGCTATTTTTTTGGTTAAAAAATATTATATTTTATTTGATTAAAGATATATATATTTATTTATTTGATTAAACACTTTTGATGAAGGCATTTAATTAAGAAATAAAACGTGGAATCCAGAAACAATAAAATTGAAAATGCAGAAGTTGCAACTGCAAGACTGTATGCAGTTCTTTTAATCAGTCCTTTTCTGTGTGATTTCATCTATTATAGTATTCTAGTATTTCATCTAGTATTTGTTGCCAAAGTATCGATTTAGTATTGATATTGAAGTACCAGGGCTGGTATCGTACCGACGCCAAAATGTTGGTATAGAAGCAACCCTAGGATCAACTTTGTTTTAGATGATTCTCCTCTAATGTACCTGAGGAGACATACATATGGAATTAAATGAGTCAGTTGTTTGTACTGTAACTGTATGGAGCTATAAAAGGGATGTAAATAGCATAGCTCAAATTATAACCATAATTTGGTCTCTGAAGAATTTGAGAAATGAAATTTGAGTTCACCATGACTATGACTTCTGATTGCATAATTTTGGCCTCTTGGCAAAAGTGAACCTTTGTTGAGATCTCTTCTGAAACTCTTGTGGAGACACGTGTGAGATAACTGGAGACTTTTGCCCAGAAGAAGCATGAGACTTCTCCATTTGCTGTCCATTTAATGTCATTGGTCATCTAGGAGAAATAACAGGTAATAAAGTGTAAAGATTAAAGTAATCGCATTTAAGATTTTTCCCTTCTTGGAGCCTAGAGAAAAATGTATTCATTATTGATTGCAGACTTTCGAGTCTTGGCAAATATGAGCACAGTTTGAGATATTATTGAGATATTTTCTGAAACTCGAGATTAGTCATGTGAGATTTCCAGGCTATGTTTTCCTTATCTGAGATGCAGCAGTCTCCATTTGCTCTCTAGGAGAAACAATTGATATATTTAAAGAGATCTTTTCTTTTCCCTACATTCCTATGGGGATGCTTGACTGCGGGAGCAAGGACACACGGTCTACTGAAGCGAGAGGAGTTTGAGATGAGAACGAGAAAATCTGATCATGGGGGAGGTTAGAGAGGGAGGAGGTGAAAGATGTGAAGGAAAGTTAGAATGAAGAGAGAGTGGGAGAAAGAGAGAGGGAGAGGAGGGGCTAAAGTGGAGAATACCGAAGGAGCGCAATGGGGAGAAATAAAGAGGCTCTTAGTCACATCCCCCTCTCTCCTGCGGAGCTCAGCTACATGACCCCAAAAAAAGAGAGAGAGAGCGAGAGAGACAGAGTGAGGGAGGGGGCCTGGAATAAGAGAAAAGAAAGGAGGATAGCAGAGGCAGTTGATGCAAGCTCTCCTCAGCGTCATTCCTCATGGATCTACAGAGCATTGTGGAACCGTGCGGAATAGTTTGGTATCTTGTGCGGGATCCAGAGAAGAGCAATCTGTCATTGTGAATTAAGGATGCCCTCCGTGTCTCTCAGCCTTCCTGCCGCGTTGGCCGGCCGTGCGCGTACCTGGGTCTGCCTGTCCTGCATGTTCTGGGTAAGTCCACTTATCTGGGATGGGTGGGTTCATTTACCAGGAAAAATGTATTTGTTAGATCAGGGCTGGAGCAAAGGATTCTTGTGTAGTGGACCATGTCTCTTAAATTTTTTTTTTTGCTTGACCAAGGTTAATGTTTTGGTAGGTGTAGCCTGTTGAATGACTGTTTACTCTGTGCTGAGTTATCAATGAATAGTTAAAGCAAAAAGAACATTTTTCCAGTGTTTACTCGCCCTTGGGTTGTTTTGACCTTGAACTATTTTCTTCTGTATAGCACATAAGGAGATGTTAGGCAGAATGTCCGAGCTGCTCTTTGTCATGCAATGTAAGTGGATGGTGATTTATAAGGTCAAGCTCCAAAAAGCACAATAATTTGATAGAAAAGTAGTAAATGTGACTAATGTGCTATATTCCAAGTGTTTGGAAGACATACGGTGTATCTGACCAAAATTAATGTCATTGTTCACTAATACTGTACTCCCTCCACCGTAGCTCTCCAACATGATCGCACGGGTTGCTGCCGAATGATCCGGGTACCCTGACCAGGGCCGCAGCAGGGAATTCTGGGCCCCCTGACTGCATATAATCTGGGCCCCTTTCATATTAAGAAATACAGTCTAAAATTTGTTGTGGGCCCCTAGAATTGTTACCAACTTTTGCCCCGTTAGCTACGGCCCTGACCCTGACACTGACCCCATTCTGCCATTCTGAGTTACTGACAAGCACTATCACCCATCAGACAACTTTACATCAGTTTAAATGTGTTTATTTTTTTCCTGTGGCACTACGAATAGCACATTGCATGAGTAATCTATGTGACACTGTTTCTATTCCAATGGAAACCAGGAAATAATTTTGTTCACATATTAAATGATAAGCATGATTTTGAGGTTGCATTTTCCCTCTAAGATTACATTTTTTAACTCCACTGACTGTTAGGTTTAGGGTTTGGGTTAGGGCATATGGTTAATGAAATATGTATTCGTCTTGAATGTATTACATAATTTACAACTAAAAACAACTCCGTTTACAAGTAGCTTTTGGTGCCACTTTGTGGACATTTCACTCGGAAACTGGAGATCACACATATGCTAATACGGTCAACAACACTTCCAGCTTTGGCCACTGGGGGCGGTGCGTTGAATTTCGTTAAGCACAGATCGCTTTAAACTTTTGACCTACTGTCACCAAATTCACAGTGAAATCAGTCTGGACTCTTAATTTAATTTGTGGTTGAGTATATTCAAATTTGCAGTTTCGTGACCGGTCATGTGACATGCGAGAACCAATGTCATCAAACTTGGTGCAGCACGTCCAATGGTGCCATCTTTGAGTTCAACACAAGCGCAAATTATATTTGGAAGCTTATCATTGAATAACAGCTTACATTCCTCTTAGTTCCTCACACAAAGCTATTGTATGACTTTTGAAGTACTCAAGTCATATGGACTTCTTTATTTGTCATTTTTTGAGCTTATCAGTATAAATCACCTTTAACTTTCATTGTATGGTAAAGAACAGCTCAGACTAGCTGCCTAACATCTCATTTTGTGTTACACTAAAGACATGGGGTTTAGTAAATAATGAAATTTACATTTTTGGATGAACTACTGTATATTTTAAACTGTCACTCAGGCAGAGGTCTGAATTGAATGCTGGTTCTGTCTCCTTTTCTTTCTCTCTCTGCCTCTTATCCTGAAGTCTCTGGTCATTCACTCGTTCTGACCTCTCTGGTCTCTTAATTAACATTCTGCTTTAGTGGAGTGCAAAAAGATCCCAAATCCCCCTAAAGCTCAGGAACTTTTTTAATATAGAGAGTGCATTTAAATCTTAAGTTCACCTCATTTAGTTCCAAACCCATATGCTGATATTTTTTCCCTGAGCACAGAAAGAACTTATCTACTTTTCATTTATGTCCTTTTTGGGAGTTTAACAGACGTGGTCACTATGTACTGTAATTGCATGGAAAGGAACTTAAAAACCTAAAGATTCTTAAAAATATTCTCCTTTTGTGTTTCATGGAGAAGAAAAGCATACCAGTTTGGAACGACTTGAGGGTAAGTAAAATATCAAAGAATTGTAATTTTTGGGAGAACTACCATATTCCTTGAAGTTGTGTTAGCACTGGCACTGGTGGAATGCACTTTGCTGGGATGAAGACTTCGTCTACAGCTGTAGATTTCATCATATAGAGACAGTAGATGTAGGAAACAGGCATTCAAAATGAAGCAGATGTGATTTATTTGCTAGCGGCATCCAACAAGAAATCCCTGAGCCAAACTCTGAACTTGGCATGAGTCAAGTACCTGCAGAGGAAAGAAGACACTGTGAATGGACAGAGACCTGCTCTGTACTGATACTGTGTCAGCAGGACAAAATAGAAGGAACAAAAAAAGAGTAAGCAATGTTAAATTCTTAAAAGCCTGAATTGCACTTCCTCCAAACTTTGAATTATAAATGAACCGGCTGAGACTTTTTAGGCTAGCCGGGCTGGACAGTCTCTTGGTTGTACATTTCCTTGGAAGTACCTTGAAATGAAGGTATTTGAGTAAGTAACACATAAACGTGAAATGCTGTTTTCAACTTACTTTACTTATTTCCGTATTTCTGTGGGAATCAGGAAGAAAATTGTATTGATTGGTTCGTGAAAAGTGGGTGTGACATACCAGGATAGAGCCAGGTGGTTGGAGATGAGTGGTTGAAATAGAGGTTTATATAACTTTAGGCCAAAAATTTGATAAAAGATCATGAAGGCAAACATTTCTTGGAGTAATGAATCCTGCACATTAAGACCAGCAGCGTATATTAAGTAGAGCCAGTTTTGATTTCATGATGACTTTAAGTCATTTCTGACGTTGGCTGAACATAGGCTTTGTTTTTATTTACAGCGCATCAAGGAAATTAAATTGTTAACAATTTGCACTCATGCTGAGTGTGACTTTTTAACAGAGACCTCAGAGACAAGGTATTGCTTACACTCCAGCTCTCTGTCAATCAACAAATGCAGATATTGGCACACCTTGAGCTGTCTGAGAGATCAAAGAGCTTAGTGCAATGATCATTGTCCATTAACACTCGCCAGATCAATCAAGAGCAAACATGTGGCCCTGTACAATGTAGAATTGAACTTGCTATCACTGAATATAGCACCTCCTTTTTATATACTAATGAACCGCTATACATAACTCTCTATGCATTGCGTTTTCGAGTAAACCACCTTTGATTTTACTGGACAAATGAGTCTCTGGTCTTTGAAGTCACTCAGTGTATGATTTAAAACGCCTACATTTCTCAGCATTATTGGCTTTTGAATTCAACTGTAATGACCTCATTCTCTACATGCTCTTCATCTCTGTTTCAAAGCTGCATATGAGGGGCCCTTAAAATGTTGGCAAATTCAAAATTAGAACATCTGGTTTGCCGTCATAATAGATCAGTTGTGGTGATTCATCTTTGCAGTTGCTCTACTATGCACTGACATGCAGCGTGCACGTTTCGACAAGAGATTGTGCATGTTTTTTGGTGTGTGTGTGTGTGTGTGTGTGTGTGTGTTAGAGCTGGGCAATTTATAGAATGTTCAAGTTTTGTTTGTGATCACTTTGGAGGCGATATGAAATTAAGCTACAGCATGAATATCACACCAGTTTTATTGAGCTGCTTATTTTTTTAGCTGTACACTTTCCTGAAGAGCGTGTCATTTACATACATTTTGTGATTCCACATTGCCTCGTGATATGCGAGTATAGGAGCGTTAAGACTGGGATGTTTTAATAGCATCTTAGATTGAAACTTTAGAGGCAAAAATGTAGTTTATTCATTTCCATGAATCAAAATTTGGATTTAGAAACGGATTGTTCCAACTGTAAATTCTGATTGGATGAGCTACATTCAGCGTTGTTGTAAAATGCTGACTTATGTACACCAAAGTCATTTGACTTTATTTTTCTATGTAAACAAGCAGCATATAAGAGCTGCTCCTATCTACTTGAATGAGGAAAGACTGAAATATTCAAAATGGTTGGTCAACATTACGATCAAAGAACATAAATCAGCAGTAAAATCTGACAACCATGGTATCATAAATTGGGCTTCTTTACCTCCGATTATGCCAAAAAAAAAAAAAAAAAAAATCCCCAGCTTGTTTAGCCTAATGCTCATGCATATTTTTTTAATTGATTGACAGGCAATATCTGAATCTTAATGGTTATTTGCTCTTTTACCTGTTACTTTTACAGTGGCTTCCTTTTCTACATCCATTGACAGTTCCAATTTCCTCCATTCATTTAAAAGAAGTAGTCTGACAAATCCAAACTAATCCAATAACCTGTGATTTCAGCTTCTTGGCGTCACAGCAATCTTCATTTGAATGATCTCAATATTTTGACTCTTACATCTCAAGATCGATCTTTTACTCTGTGTGCAGCTTTCTACAGTGAGAGGAAATAATTAGCATTTGCTACCAAATTTCGTGCTATGCAACTAAAAATGTATATATTTGGCAACTGGCTGGTAAATGTATAGAATTTACTCACCAGTGATGGTGTAGGATTAGGGATATCATAAAATATAGATAAATCGATTATTGATCAGCACTTTGTTTTATCGAAATATTTTTGAGGCATCTATACATTACAATTTTCCAATGTTTAAATTAGAAGCCAAATTTGCGATGTTTCCAATTCACTCAGTTGGCCTCTGTTTAACAGTCTGGCCTAATTGCATTTGGAGATCACAAGAGGGTGATCTAACATTTATTGAAGCCGGTCACTAATCACACACACACACACACACACACACACACACACACACACACAGGACAGCTGATGTGGCGCAGCAGATGATAGTCCAAAATTACGAAGGTTTTTGTACATATACACAATATATCATCCAACGATGAATAATCTTTGTTTTTTCATAATGGTTTGGGTAGAATTTGATGGAAATCTATGCGAGTTGTGCTCCGTGGCACTGTTTCGAATTTTACATAGTGTCATGTCGTCCGCAAGACACGTCTGGGGTCACTTTCATTTACACTGCCACTCACACTTTACCAAAGTTGTGTTGAGAAATATGTTTGTATGTTATCTGAAAGTTTCCATGCGATATCGATGTGTGAAAAAGGCATCGATCCCAAACCTATGTAGTATTGAGGTGGAGTATTCAGCAGCGAGATCCTTTCACTGCGTGTTGTGAGTAAAAGTTGTTCTGTGTGTGTCCAAAGACATGCACAACCCATTTGTCATTGAATAATGTCTCTTATAATAACTTTAACTTCTAATTTTTACAGTTAGTTGTTGATTAAAAACAACCAAAAATAAACATTTAAATTAGTGCTGTCAGGCGATTAAATTTTTTAATCGCGATTAATCACATATTTTTACGCGCAATTAAACGCAGATTTTAAAAGTGCTGAAATCTGACACATATATATATATATATATATATATATATATATATATATATATATATATATATACTACTTTTTGTAAAATGCATTTATTTCCATCTTAGGAAAGAAAACAAAACAATATGTAACAATATAATGCTTTATTAAGATTTTCCAAACAAAGCCTTCCACAATATAAAGACAATGCAATAAAATATCACCAATTCAAGTAACAATAAACGTTTCCCAAAGTCTAAGTGGGAGTTTGACTAATTGAAAAAATCTAGTCCCACAAAGGTTTCATATTCATTGCAATGGGCATTAAATCTCTTAAATGCTCATCCTCCACAATATAAATCTGCAGGTTGACTGTGGCTATCAGCTTTGTTACAGAAATCATGATTCATGTGAGAGTGTCAACGCCAGTGTCGAGTGCCGCTTTGAACTCACCATGAGAAGTGCTTGCAAACAAAAATATCTCATTCTGCATTTTGGTGATAGTTGTGCGTCTGTGATAATTAAAACGTGCCTTACATTGGCTGAAAAATACTTTCTACCACAAGCCCCATCTGGGCTTGTTTTGTACATCAAATAGTGTTAAGAGGTTTTACACTGACAGGGGAGCACTGTCAGAGATTCTTTTATTTACTGAGATATCAACCTCCATGTCTCTGTCATAGGAGAGAGCCTAACAGTCAACTAGTATGTCTTCGGGACCACTGCATTTATGCTATTTTATGCTAATCTTGTAGGCTCAACTTGGTAGAAGGGCTCTGGCGCTGTGATGTGTGAGTCAGTGTGACAAAGGTTCTTCCCTTCACACCAGTGTTTATGCTGTATTAATGTAAATGCGTTAATTGCGATTTAAGAAAAATTAACGTGTTAAACTTTTTTAATTAATCGCATGCATTAACGCATTAATTCTGACAGCTCTGATTTAAATCTAATCAGGCATAGCACGGATGAGATAAAGCCATTCGAGTCTCTCATGTTAACATGCACTCATCTACAGATGCTTTTTACATAAATGACGGTTGTATTAAAGAGACAGTGCCAGCTTATAGCACGTGTTCAGGAAATCAAGGTAAATACTTGTAAATAGTACAAATTATGCAATTGGACAATAAACATGCAATATAATATAAAATTTATTGATTGAATACATGGATAAAAAAAAAAGCTGAAATGTGACCAAAATGACGTAAAACTAATAAACTAGAATTAGAAGAAGTTATATATTCTAAAGTACAGTGTTAGGAGGTCCCCTGTATAATTCAAAGCATTAGCTGAGAGATAATGTCTTTCATATGTAAGTTAAAGGGGCATTTTAACTCAAATATACCCATATGATTCAATATTGAACCAAAATCGGAATCCAACTGAGAGCTTGTAAATAGGATTCGAATTGGGAAATCTATCAATACCCAGCCCTAACGGTGAGCATTTTCAGTGGACGAAAACACCGTAGAGGTGTAAACTTGGCAAAATCAGTTTTTTTTTTTTTTTTTTTTTAAGTACTATGGATTAGTGTGGATGTGACCCATAACGAATGAGCTGAATCAGAATTGTATCTATTATTATTATTATTAAAATATTTGTTTATTCTGATTATAATTTGACTGTTTATTGAAGATTGGTTTCCTTTATCACATAGCTGTCGCCACCATTTTATAAAAGAAATAAGCCACTGTAGTCTATGCATCGTGTTCAGAAGACTTTATGATCCTTATTCACAGAAGCACCATGTTTAATTTTTGACGGGAATGACAACAAGGCCGTAAGGGACATACGTTCAGTCTTTTCAAAACGTTTAAAGCGTGTTTTGGATCATTACGCTGAAGAAATATTGAAAAAAAATTAAAAAAAATTCCAAGAAATTTCAGTTGACAGAAAACGACTATATCCTTCGAAAAGACTGAAAACGAGGCTATGAGGGATAGACTTTCATTTCATGTCAAAACTCTTAATACGGTGCTTTTATGAAAAAAGGTCTAAAGAAAATATCGCCCAGCCAGTGTGTGCGTGTACTTCATGTGACATTATTATAGCAGAGCACCATGTGGAAAGTAAAAGTGTGAGTGACAGGCGGGACAGAGTTCTGCAACCCCCTTGAGTACATTAAAAGGCGTTTAAACCTTCCCTGTTGATTTATGATTTCAGCTTAACTCCAGAACCTTGTACACTTCACTGGGCAGTACTGCTCTGTAATTCCTGCTGTCAATGGGGCTGCTGGATTCTAGAATGTCTCCAGTTACCTGATCCCCTGGTTTTCTTATTTCCATAATGTCTCACTTTACCCCGTTATTCTGTCATCCGCTCTGATTTACCCCATTTCTCTAAGTCTCTTTCCCTCCCTTTCATGGCCTCTCCTTTAATCTCGCTGCATTGCCAGTTTTGCCATTTTTGAGATTCTTTATCTTTTTTTTTTAGAGCCTGGTTTCTAGTGAGACTGTCTGAAACATATTAATTCAGTGTGATTAATTATATAAAAAAATTTATAATGTCCAGGACTGTAATAAGGTCTGGGGACATGCTGAACAGACAACAAACCAAACAAATGCCTCCTACACACTACACGACTTTCAAAGACATCGGATTGTGGTACCGTTCATATTACACAACTGTCTGTCTTATCATGGAAGTCGTAGCGTTTTCAAATTACACGACGAATCGGCGACACGTTCCAAAATATTTCACTATTGACGAATCCCCGACGACTCTGCCTGGACTCCAAATTACATTTCACAACAGAGTACATGCGAGAAGTGATTCGAGATACGAAAACAAATGCATGACCATATGTTATGCATTTCAGTATATGATGTGTATGTATTTAATCATATATTTTATTGGTTGAAACATCAAATATTCACTGGTGCTCGTGCCAATGTTCCACATTTTTCATCCATTTCTTCGGTCCAATGAGACTTTCTTGATACCGCAGTCATGCTAGTTGATGTTCTATCGCAGGTACATCAGGACTCCTCCCACTGAAACTTCCCGTGACCCGTTTCATGCTCTCTCATTGGCTGTAGGTCAACGCTGCAGTTGTATTCAGTCAAAACATATTTCACATTGCACGATTTGGAATCGCAAACAGGTCCATATATTTAATATTCTAGCTATCTCGCTGACATCGGCGATGCGTCGGCACTTCTCTCATATTGCATCTTTGATAATTCATACATTGCAAGTGTTGCTCACGGGAGCGAGCTCCAATTCGCCTATGATTTCAGGCTTTTGACACATAAGTGTCCAACTTATGCAGGTGTACATTGACGTGTCCTTAGAAAAGCCCTTTTAATAAAAACTGTACTGAAAAAACTGTCGTGCAAATTTTCTAATGACAAACGTTTTAGGAAATGCTGAATAAAAAGCTTTATTTTATATTCCCAGCAATATCATTGCAGTTATATTGTGAATATTCGATATATATCGCCCGGCCCTATTCCAAACGTAGTCATAAACCAGAGTTATACCGAGTGTTGTGGAAGACCATCTGCATTTTAATTCCACATCAGGAATATGACTCACAGTTGAAGTTCTGTCCCAGGACCTTAATTTTAGCTGGTGAATAATAGTCAAATGTTGTGTTTTTATTGGCTTATCCTATATTGGTTCATGTGATTCTGAATTTGTGTCCTCATTTCTATCCTGGGACATCTGTTACTGTCTTGCCAGGTGCCTGTTGTGCTTCACTGCGCTTAAAGTTTGGTGGTCCCATGAGTCTCTTATGAGACTTACAAATAATTCAAGATAAAAAGCCATGGACTAGAAGTCTGGGCAATTTATAGTCGAGCATCTACAACCCCATTGCTGGGCAGATCTGGTACTAGTTTTCTTATTGTACATTTGAGCCCAGTGTGAATCATTGTAATTGGCACAATTTACAATGGCACGCTGTACATTCTACAGAGAAATGTCAATTGCTGGCGGTGAAATCCATTTCAATCTGTACAGACATAAAGAAAGAATGGTGCTTGTAATGGCCTGCAGCCTGTGAAATGGAACTTTATTTGTTTTTTGATAAAAAGTTTTGATTGCCTTAAAGACAAGACTTTGCAATCTTTAAAGGTAAAATATGTGTTTCTCAACTTTCTTTAGCTGCCTTACATGGTTATGGTTACAATTAGATACGTTTATTCCAAAGCATGCATTTGTCATAAAATACCATTATTATGCAGTAATAGAATTGGATGCCTGTTTCTGATCTAATTGCGCCTTTTAGTCTTGCAAAATCTTGTCGTTTTTTTTTTTTTTTGGCCCGTGGCTGTTTGTGCAAAGTGTGAAATTACAGGTCATCAAAAGATGTATGAGATTAGCTCATTCTTTATAAAGAGTGGGCTGTTTTTACACAAAGAGATAAGAATATAGCTGCTAGTATTAGAGTTCTCTTGTTTCTTTTTTGGTTGCCCGTATTTAGTCAAATATGAAATAACATCTTTATACTGAACTTTACTCATTCTGCGTAATATGGCACAGATCAACCCGTATAAAAAATGTTGTATACTGGAAGTTAGGTCTAGGCAGTATATCTAAAACAATTATATCTCAATATATTTTACACTTTAAACGATATTCAAAATACTGTATATCTTGATAATTATCTATTTATATGCTCAGAAATAGATCAAAAGGGCAAATTGTTCTTTTCAATAAGAAGAACCATAATTTCGACCAAACTGCCATTGTTGCTAATTACATTTAAAATGTATAATTCCAACAGTACAATACAGTAAAAAAAAAAAAAAATACATAAAATTATAAAAGCCTGCTTTTCAACAGTTATTCAAGAAATGGTAAATTAAACGGTAAATTGGCGATATTTTTATCATTTTAATTTCCATGCACCAATAAAGTGCAACAGTCCCCGCCCACTTTTTTAGCCACCTTGATTCCATAAGTATGGAAATGTAGTATTGGAAGTATTTTTCCATAGTGATAAAAAAAAAAAAAAACAATCGTTCATAAAAGAGTTTTTATCCATGAACCAGGTGAATGACATCGATAGCACTTTACTATCAAGTTTCCATTTTTTTTTAACATTAGTTAACATGAACTAACAATGAACAATAGTTGTAGCATACAACATTTAATAATGTTTGTTGATGTTCATTTCAACAAATACTAATATATCTTTTTTATTTAAAACTTATATATGTTAAAGGGTTAGTTCACCCAAAATTTTTAATTCCCATCATTTACATACCCTCAAGCCATCCTAGGTTTATATGTCTTTCTTCTTTCAGCCAAATACAATCAGAGTTATTTAAAAAAAATATTCTGGCTCTTCCAAGATTTATAATGGGAGTGAATGGTACCTTAGATTTTGAAGCCCAAAAAAGCGCATCCATCCATCCATCCATCCATCCATCCATCCATCAAAAAAGTCATCCAAATGGCTCCTTGGGGTTAATAAAGACCTGCAATGCATTTTAGTAAGAACAATATCCATATTTATAACTTTTTAAACTATAATTACTGGCTTCTTCTATCCTCTTCCTCTTTGCTGAGCTTACACTACGCTTACTTCATATGCCGGAACTCGACTCTCTTGTGAACGCGTGGACGGCTGTTACCGGACGCCCGTGATTATAGATTATAAATTAATAAATATGGATATTTTCTTACAAAAACACATTGCTTTGTTTCAGAAGGCCTTTATTAACCGCCTGGAGCCGTATAGATTACTTTTTTGATGGATGGATGCGCTATTTTGGGCTTCAAATCTAAGGTACCATTCAATCCCATTATAAAGCTTGGAAGAGCCAGGATCTTCTTTAATATAACAATGATTGTCTTTGGCTGAAAGAAGAAAGTCATATACACCTAGGATGGCTTGAGGTTGAGTAAATTATTGGATAATTTTCAATAATTTTTGGGTGAACTAACCCTTTAACATGCACCATGAACTAACAATATAGGCTACTAGTAAAGTACTAACTTTACTCACATCTCAGATCAGATATTGTTGCACACTTGTAAACAGAAAAATCTGCACGATATATCATATATCTGGACACCTGACCTACATCTAAACACATATGTCCAATTTCCCTTGGCTTTGCTTAATGGCAGGTCCTTATGAAGCAGACGTGCCTACAGGCGCTCGCACAAAAACACAAAGCTTCTCTTGTTGAGGCGGACATGTCCCTCTCAATGTCTTTTGCATCAGTAAAAGTTACAGCATGTTTACCTACTATAAAACGGCCTGTAAAAATAACCCCTTGTAATATTACTCCAGTGCGAATTTACATGTTAATAAAAAGCCCATAAATCTGCACTTTCCAGCATTTGCGCACTTTAAATATAAAATATTTACCCATGTAAAAGAGAAACGAGCAGTTTTTGATTATGACATAAGTGACAAAATTGCATAATGTGAAGGCACTGTACATATTTTTAATTCAAGAGTATAGTACAAGATTACAAGCTTGTTAATGTCACCAGTTCTATTGTATTTATCCAGATATTTCCATATATTTCTTCTAATAATCACAGATACACTATATGCTCATTTAATATTTCCTGCATAATCAGCACAGTATACATTTTCTAATAGGTTCATTGTGCTTGACAGCAGTGTGTAAATGCTGTAGACACACCCATCTCTGTGATTTTTACAGAGATCGCTTATCCCATGCGAAATGACCGATGAAAATATTATGGACTTACGCAGTATTAATTACTTTATGGACATACAGTATTTCCGGAAAACTAATACCCACAATAGCCACACTTCACATCTGGCTGATGTTGAAATCATTAAAGCCGTGCTTACCATGGCAGCAGTGAAAAGTCGCTTTCACTTTTGCCTTTTTTGTCTAATTAATTGCAACCGTGTGCAGTTTTGCCCACTTTTGAAAATATGACCCAGCACAAGGCCATTCAAAACCCAAGAGTGAACCGTGGCACTCATAAGTGAAAGCGATCAGCAATGGAATCATTCGAGTTTGGGCGGGAGATTAATGTAAACACTGATATCAGATACAAGTTGTGTCTTCAGTGAATGTAAACAGGCGGGACCAAAAAATCGGAAATCAAAAATTTAAATCAAATGCTTTTCAGACTGGTGATGAGAAGTAGGGGAGCGAAGAAGATGGAAAAAATGGAAAGCTTGAGGAGAAATTTTTTACTAAGTGAAAAGTAGGTGATCATTATACATGGGCGTAGCATAGCACAGGGTCACATTCTAGCCCTTCCTCTCCTGGAGATAGAGGAAATAGAGTAATGATTGAGTTGCTTTTATCCATGACCACCTCTAAACATCTTATGGTGGTTTGTAGAGTCCAAATATTTTCTTTGTGGACTCACCCAACACAATTTTGCTGGCAAGTTTGTACAAAACCTTATGATCTATTTTATTCAGCATGATTTGAGAATGTTCCAATGAACATCTTGTGCACTTCAATGGAAACAAGGAACTCAAGGAGTTCACACGGTCAGTGTTACAAATTTGCTTAAAATGAAGAAGAAATGTAATATCTCTAATTAAATTTATTTTATAACTTTTCTAGTATTGAATTTTTATAGTATTGTTTTGTATTTTTTTCTAAATTCTAAAACTTCCGTTGCCAGGTTACAAAAAAAATCCCAGATTTTCAAACAGTTCCTTCGTATGGAGCTCTGTAAATGTGTCAATAGAGCTGTGTTACAACTCCAGTCCTCGTGCTATGATTAATTTTCTATTTTCAGAGTTTAGGTGGAAGTTGTTTGGCTGTGACAAGAGGCTTTGCAAAAGATGACAAATAAGTAGCTGTCTTTATTGGCTTGTTCTTGCAGGAAGGATTTAAGCCACCTCAGCCTTAAACAGCACACAAATGATGGGATAACAGCCCGCTTTAGGGGCTTTACCCTGATGCAGACTTACAATGACAATTGGGACTAGGATGTCCAGGCTTGTTTGGAGAATTTTTTAATACTCTACAAAATGTAATCTGAAGTCATGTCATCACCATTGTTGACCTGTCAGTTCTTGTGAATTAAAAAGTCTCCACTTGACCACTTTTATACACACACACACCTACGCACACAAACACAAACACACACAGGCTCATTTGCAAAAAAACAGTTTGGCATGAATGCAGCATATTTAATGCTAGTGTGGATAGATTTTTGACTGTTAGCATAAAGGCTGGTCCACTTGTACAGTGGTTAGGGTTGCACGGTTTACCGGTACTAACAAAGTATTGCGATACCAAACAAATTGAAATTGTACAATATCATCTTGTTGCTAATATCAATACCATATTATAGTATGCTGTCATTAGCAAAATGATATGTGTTTTCTTTCTTGTTTTTTTTTTTTCTCCCCAATTTGGAATGCCCCAATGCGCTCGAAGTCCTCGTTGTGGCGAAGTGACTCGTCTCAGTCCAGGTGGCGGAGGACTAATCTCAGTTGCCTTTTGAAAAGAAACCCCCCAAAAAATAAAATAATATATATTTATTTATTTATTTAAGCAATATCACGCGAGCAAGAGTGCGATATGTCACAGCACTGCTGTGATTTGGCCGCAGGCCGAGTGCCGTAGGTAATCACAGCCATATAGCCCGATTACAAGTGTGATATTGCTTATATACAACAGTTCAATGAACAAGTCCATTTTAAAATACTAGGAAAAACTGAATACAGTCATAAAAACACATTTGTGAATGGAACTACTTTATTACACTATGGATCAGAATCTGCCGTTGCTGGTTCAAACCAAATGATGCATCCAAGCCTCCTTTAGTAATTCAAAATATTTCACTTCAGAAATAGTATCACTGCTTGTGCTGTTTCGAACAAGTTATTGGATAAACAAGGATGGATGGATGGATGGGTGTGTGTGTGTGTGTGTGTGTGTGTGTGTGTGTGTGAGAGAGAGAGAGAGAGAGAGAGAGAGAGAGAGAGAGAGAGAGAGAGAGAGAGAGAGAGACACACAGACAGAGTGTGTGCGATCACCTATTGCCACACCCAAGCAGAGATGTTGTCAGCTTTCTGAAGATCAGCTTTCTCAGTGGAAAAATAGACTCCAAGAGGGGGTATTTCTCCCTATTTCACGGTAGCCGGTGTGCCCGTGTCTATCACTATTGAACATGTTGTATGTAAACGGCTGATGCGGATTCACTTCACCTCACCTAACTGGCTCATATTACACACAAAAAATATCTTTTGCCACCACCTGCTGGCTCTCTCTCTCTCTCTCTCTCTTTCTAGATAGATAGATAGATAGATAGATAGATAGATAGCTAGCCCTGGTAAAAGTTCCTACATTTACCTGATTTGTATAAATCGAGAGCTAAAACAACAGAGACCGCACATGCTAAAATATATGCCCCTAAATGTTAATCTTGTGTATCATTTTGTTTAGAAAATGTCTGCCAGACTCGTAAATGAAACGGTGTAGTGTAATGAAATGGTTAGTCTGGAACAGTAGGTGCGTCCCAGACAGTCAGTGGATCTCTGCCAGCTGTCTGATCAGGTTGGACTAAAGCTGTCTGCACTGAGATGGGAACTGCTCTTCGTCTGTTATCCACACTACATCACCTCGTCTTGAGGGGCCCAGTGGGAGAGGCAGACCTTACGAGCTGCAGACAGAGTACAACTGTAGTGGGGGTAGACCGAAGAATGGGGGGGTGGGGGCAAATCACTACACTACATAAACACACACTTTATGATAAATAAGTAGAGTTGCTGGCTTTGAGTGCCAGTAATATAAATGTTTAGGTGATTTGGGTTACTTTGACTAGGGCAGATAACGATTAATTAGATCCAGATGGAAGGGACTGTGTTTAACAGCAATGTTATGAGGTTTGCATAATCGGTTGCAATCAATTGAGCTAGGAAATTTTAAATCAACATGAAATCAAAGTTCACCCTATTTACTCCCTTAAGAAGTGTGCCTGGTTTTACTGAGCACAAATCATCTGTGCATGTTATTCGATCTAATTTTTGTTTTGTCTTTTTAATCTTTTATCAAAATGTGACAACTCGCTTCTCCTGAAACGACTTCGAAATGACATCATGAAGCTCTCTTACTTTTTTAATGGCTCAACTCAAAGTATGAAATTTGTTTAATTAATGGAAAAGAAAATACACAATGATATACAATGTTAAATTATATGTTATACAAGGTATGTGAAAATCTAAAAACAGTTGTCTTAAAGATTTTTCCTTTTTTTCTCCCCAATTTGTAATTCCCAATTCACCCCAAGTCCTCATGGTGGCATAGTGACTCGCCTCAGTCCGGGTGGTGGAAGACAAATCTCATTTGCCTCCTCGTCTGAGACCGTCAACCCACGCATCTTATCACGTGGCTTGTTGAGTGCGTTACCGCGGAGACATAGCGCTTGTGGAAGCTTCAGGCTATTTTCCGCGGCATCCATGCCCAACGCACCTCTCACCCGCTGAGAGCAAGAACCACATTATAGCAACCACAAGGAGGTTACCCCATGTGACTCTACCCTCCCTAGCAACCAGGCCAATTTGGTTGCTTAGGAGACCTGGTTGGTGTCACTGAGCACACCCTGGTATTCAAACTTGCGAACTTCAGTGGTGGTAGTCAGCGTCTTTACTCGCTAAGCTACCCAGGCCCCAAAAATATACATTTTTTTTTGAGTGTGTTGATTTAAGTTCTGGTTGTCAGTTCACTTGGTAAATACCTTTTTACATTAGAAGTGAACAGCTAATAAAATATTCTATTTTCAAAATCGTTATGATCTATAGAATCAATTACAGCTGTAAACAGTTTCACTGAGGCAATTGATTTGTTTATCAGTTTAGATCATGCTCCGATATCCGCTTCAGGTTTTATATGTTAACAGGGCAGCTTGTGTCCAGCTTGTGAGCACTCAAGATTTCTTGAACGATTCTACAAAGTCAACCCTAGATTATATACATACATTCAGCTCACAGACTGCACTCTAAAAATACTTTGATAAATACAACATGCTTTTTGTATGCTGATTCCTGCGAATGTTAAAGCAGGATTCGATCGAGCCCTTGGGCTTTTTCTTCCACTTTCAATTCACTGAGTCTTTTTTTCCTCTATCAGATGAATGTATTATCAGTCTGTGGGGCTATTTTAATGGGTCACTTGTCCTTAGACACACTGGGGGTAACCTCCCCCCTCCAGCCCTCAGAATTCGGTTTCGAACCCCTGAAAGGCTAAGGAGTGAGAGATCGGGGAGACATCCTTGGTTTGTTTGAGTGGATGTGGGGTCGAAGAAAGTGGAAAGAAAGGGAGGAGGGAAAGGTCAACGGTCAGACCCCCCTTGCTGAGAAAGGTTTTTGTGAGCAGAAGAATTGCAGCATTGTGAAAGAGAACAGGGTGATGGGATGTTTGAGTGGTTGGGGGTGGTGCCCCAAAGATGCCAGACCCTCTCATACCACAGTCACAGGTATTGCAAGTGGGATGTTTTTGGGTGTGATTGGGTGTGCAGATGTTTAATGCTGAAACAACAGACAATAGACATGGATGAGTTGGGACCAACAAAGAGAGTGTAGCAGGTAGATGAGGGCGTCAACCACCCTCTTCTACCTCTCCACCCAATTCCATTTTCACCCAAATGTGGTGTGAAATGGAAAGACTTTAGATCTTCAAGGGTTCACAGTTCTCCTCAGCATTAATTAAATTCACTGTTTTGTTTAAATGTTACACAAATTGTGAAATTGATTCTTTACAGGGCATGGTGTGAACACAAATATTATAAGCAAAAAGTGAGAGGTTCCTTGACAGGACTTTTGTTGACAGTGGTTAGATAATATTGGTGCACTGATCAGGAAATTTGAGGCAGATACCGATCACCAATATTTTAACACTGTGATCACAGATATTTATTTTTAAAGTGACCCTTGCCACACACTCTTACAAGTTATATGCTGCACTTATATTTGTTATGTCCCACCATGTATACTTATATAAAATTTTCATTAATTGTGAAATGCTAACATTTATTTGAATAGAAAACAGTTATAGTTTGGTTGCCACTATTAAAGATTAGTGTGACATACTGTAAACCAGTTAACACCTTGAAAGCATCACTCACAGCAGAGATATGTGTATAAAAAAAAAAAAAAAAAAAACGAGTGAGAAAATTGAGATAATTGCTCAAACTATATCTTGCTCCATATACCTTTTGACTTTCAAAACGTGCGTTACATCAAGTAAACTCAGATTGGTTTTTGCATCTTTATTTGTTGTTTAATTTAGCCTGATCTCATAAAATTTCCGTGACAATAGCAACATTTTTCCAAACCAAAATAACGTGCTTTATTATACGTTTGGCAGCAGTTCCCCAGTGAAATGTCCAGCGGGGGGGCCAAAAGATGTAATCAGACAATGTTTTTAAGGCAATTATTAGATGGATGCTTTAATGTGTAAAAGTACCTCCCTAACCTATAGTTTCAACCTAAACCTTAGCAAAAGTGTTCTTAAAGCAAATGGGAGGTGAACAAAGCAGGCATTGTTACCCTAAACCAAAACCGAAACCAAATGGATAGTATTAAAAAGATACATGAGAGGAGAACAAAACAGACATCCTTACCCTGAACCAACACCTAAACCTAATCGATAGTGTTTTAAAAGCAAATCTGACATGAAAATCACATTTACAGAAGCAACCACCTCATTTTGTGGCACTTCTGTGGCATTTTTGCTTTACTTTCACTTTGGTTTCGAGCGTTCTTGGGTGGGCTCGATCTCCGTCCAACATGTAAATGTAGGTGGGTCTGTAATACAAGCTTATAAAATAGTTACACCATTTGTTATACTCAATTCTATCTATTTCTTCATCTCACCCAGTGATGGGCAGAGGCAGGGCTGGACTGGTAATCTGGCATACCGGGCATTTCCCCAGTGGGCCGACGCACTTTTAGACCGATCAGGGGCAGACTGGCCAACGGGAGAACCGAGCGGGCTGGTGGTTCGGCCACGAAAACCGCCCGAATGGGCCGCGATGAGCAAAAATGAGCTGGCGTGTTATGCATAACGGACCACAAAACGGAGCAGAAAAGAACCGTGAACAATTAATGGGCCAGTTGCAATGAAAAATCCAGGGCCAATTTCTCTTCCCACTCCAGCCCTGGGCGGAGGGCGAACTAGATCAAATGTGCATTGAGCCACCTACCGTACCGTGGTAAAATTGCTTGTCATTAAGCACCTCCTTTTGTAAAGGCGTGAATGTGCTACTACGGACATTAGCTTCGCTTTCTATGGGAAAGGGCCATTCACCGGCGATTCGCCTCTCATAAACATGTCACGTTTGATGTGAAAAGGCCTTAAGTGGCCGATTCTTGGCCAGAATATGCAGCAAGCTTGACCCGACTTTCATGCACGTCATCAAAAGTCTATCTATGCGAGACTGTCAAACCGCTTCAGAAGCACTTTTCCAATAGCTGAAGTGCCCAAGCCAGAAAACAAAGTTCAGTATTAAGGTCTCGACCTGTTAATGTGCTGTTAGAAGAGAATGTACTCTAAAAATGAGTCTGTTTTATTAGACGCTATTGTGTTTTGCCTACTGGAAACTGCTCATTGGGTTCAGTCACAGGTTAGATGGTGTTTTTTAGTTTGTGTGGTTAGAGGCAATGATTAATGTATCAGGTAAACCTAAGCGGGTGGATTTAAGTGCGTGTTTGTGTTTAAAGGATTTATGAGGAGACTTTAGGGTAAGTGTATTTGTATAAGACTAATTTTTAAGGGGGAGAGTGTGTGAGTTTTTGAGATGTACTGTATGTGAAGTCATTATGTTGGGAAGATATAAGAGAATGAGTAATGCTGTCAGAACATGTTTGGACAGAGAGGACTCAATTTTTACATTTTCTGTAGTAGATGTGAGTGGTGCATGCACATGTAAACGTGCCACCATGATGCTAGAGTGTTCTGGGTGGTTGCATAAAAGATTGCAATCTCGATTCAGACACCCACATTATCTCACATGATTCGGCAATGTATATTAACGTTCCTATGGCATGACTTTGTACAGCGGTCAAATGTAAATTTGAAATTTACTTCAAGCACATATTTAAATGTGTATAAAGTGTGAATAAACTAAAATGCAATGGCCAAAGATGTTTGTCCAGCACAGTGCTTTACAAACTGCAGCCGTTAATGTATATGCAGACAGGACAAATTCTTCAAAATGTATATAATCTGCATGCTGTCTGTTATAGGCATTCAGGCATTCTTACTGCATCAAATCAGTATTAATGTATATCTAGTAATCACAAAGTAAAAATTGTCCAATATTTAAGTAGTTTCATTTTGCGTTAAATGACTTTTGAAATGTTAAATTACTGTTTGTGTACTCTGTCGTCCCTCTAATTAATTACTGTGTAAGGGGGTTAGATGGGCAAGGAGGAGGTCAGAACCAGCTTGTCAATATAAATAATATTTAATAATAAACTTAAACAAAAACACTCAAACATAAACATACAGGGCAGCCGCCCGTAATTTTCTCACTCTCTCGAACCATCATCACCGGCCGCCTTTATCCCTCGCGCGCCCCATCAGGCCGATTGGGGACCGGGCGTGCAACATTCCAGCCCGGCCCCGCCTCCCTCCACACCACACTCCTCCCGGCGTTACCTCAGGCCGGGATGCCACCGGCATGACATACACCCCGGGCGAACAGGAGTCAAACCTCCGACCCCCAGTGGACAGAATGCCCCTCCGCTTTTCTGGCGGCACGTGGGGACACTCCTCCGCCCCTGGCAGCGGCCCTACCGCTCCAGGCAGTCAGGGAGTTTCTTCCCTCCTCCCCTCGTGGACGGCGGTCTTCCCTCGACCCCACCACGTCTCTGGGGATGGGAGGGCACTCCTCCGCCCCCCGCAGCAGCTTCATCGCTCTAGGCGGTCGGGGAATCCAGTCCCCACTCGCCCTCCCTCCCGGGATTTGGCACCAATGTAAGGGGGTTAGACGGGCAAGGAGGTGGCGAGAACCGGCTTGTCAATATAAATAATATTTAATAACAAACTTGAACAAAAACACTCAAACATAAACAGATACAGGGCAGCCGCCCGTAATTTTCTCACTCTCTCGAACCGTCGTCACCGGCCGCCTTTATCCCTCGCATCAGGCCGATTGGGGACCGGGCGTGCAACATTCCAGCCCGACCCCAAACCCTTAGCACAAACCATGAAAATGACATACCTGAACTTAAATGGTTGTATTTTCTGAACCCTTTGGAGTATGGACACAGTTGTAGTATGTTTTGAAAGAAGACACTTAGGGCTTTATTTCCCAAGTTTCAGAATTAATATATGCTGTTCTTTTTTTTTGAAGTTAGAGAAGCAGAGTAAAATTAAGGCTCCACCTTTCAAGACGACGCAAACTGCACTGCTTGGCTATTATGAATAAAACAACACCTCATTTTTTAAAATAGACATTGGAGACAGGCTCATATTGTTTACAAGACTCTAATATATAAGATAATATACAGTTTTACAATTGCTAAGTGTGTTCACTTTGAAAAGTAATAGAACACCTCAATAACACATACAAAGGTATCCTTCATGTACGTACAATACACAGTGTGGGACAAGTTACGCTCCAAAGTTTAATAATTTAGTGTTAGGGGCTTGTACAAACCCCTTCAAATCCCAAGTTAGAGCAATAACGATTCTCACGAAACCTGTCCTGAAAGTGTCCTATTCATATTTAACCCAAAGTCTACTTTGAGGACCATTAAGATTATTTTGCTCTCCAAACTCATTTTTCTCATTACGGTAATGCATCCAGTCAATTTAATTTACTGTTCCTTCTGTTTTCAATTATGATTTCTATCTATCTATCTATCTATCTATCTATCTATCTATCTATCTATCTATCATTTTTTTTTTTTTTTAAAGATGCTATGTTTTTAATTAAAATCAGTGAATATCAAAGGCAGTACCAAGGGAATACTACTCTGATGCATAAATACTTCACAATTGAAATGTGTATTTTTTTTCACGTTGCAATAATGCAATGACCATCTTTTTTTTTTTCATTTTGCATCGATGAGAATTGGGAGCTAAAATGGGTGTAAATGTCCTGAAAATATGGTCACAATGTAAATAATCGCAATAATCCTCAAAATGGGCTTCATAGTCTGTATGCAAATTATAATTTCTTATTTGTTTCTTAAAAAAATATACTCAAATAAAATTGGACCTGGTGCCTTAAAAGTGTGCATTCATTCCCCACCCCATCTCCTCCCCCAAAATAACCATATGGGGCTTACAAGACCTGTTTTTAGTATGCATAACCTTATCTGCATATAATTACCATATGCAGACTGCCACCCATATATGTGATACAACCATGTTTACTGGTACAAGATACTATAGAAGACAATATACACACTGAAGCCTGCATATCGGATGTGAATAGACGCTGCTATCAAATCATTTTTTAATCTTTTTCTTGTTTTGGTGTAAAAATATCTTAACATCCGTTAAACAAGGTCAATTTACCCCAGAAGCAAAATTAGATATTCAGACTTGTTTACAGAGAATACCTCTCTCTCTCTCTCTCTCTCTCTCTCTCTCTCCCTCCATAATGCTCTCTTGCTACAGAAGTAAAGCAGAAGTATACATTAGGAATGTTTAGCATGCCTGCCGGGGCTTAAAGTTCTGTCTCGCTGAAGCATGCTGCTTTCAAGAGGAAGTGTTTTTAAGTATCCACTGCAGTAATTTACCATCCCTTAAGGGCAGATCTGAATACTCTGGAATGACTTCATTCACATTGTTAATTTACAGATTTAAAGCTAAGAGGATTTACCACACCTCACTATACACCTACACCTCCCCGTGAAGAGCCCCATGATGACCATTTTTTTTTTTAATGAGAGAAAGCAATGCTTTTCTGAACTAGACCAAAAACCATGAAACAAAACATTCACAACATATACCACTTGCTGAATTAAACAAGGAACATGATGAGGTCATGGGTTACATTTACTATTTTTTTTAATAGAAGTAGACAATATGCAGTGCAGTATTCAGTATCAAGATAGCAACCCACACTGGACTGATCACTTAGCATCATTACTTTGCAGATGCCACTTGGTTTAATATTTTACTTATTTTTATTTACTTATGCATATTTGAAATTCATCCTTTTTAAGGGCGGTTGCAGTGCCCAGATACCTTTTGGGGCCACACCCTTTCCCCTGAGCAGAGTTGAGCGTGTAATGGTGACACGCCCCCTTTCCTGCCACAGCCGTTTCTGGCTGTGTGCCCAGTCTGTGAAAGGACAGATGGAGAGAAAAAAAACCAGAAGTCTGAGCCATGACATTTTCAATAACTAAAAAGAGCTATAAATGTTGAGTATAAAAGCAGGAACACTGGCTCCATACCAAAAACCTAGTGAGCTGCCTACATAGACAGCAATTAAGACATATTAGGCGTACTATTTTAAGGGGGTTTTCAGACCTGTAGCTTGATTTATTTACAGAAACTGCTTTTACAATGTTGCATTTTCTTCATGGTTTGGTTCGCTTTCACAAGAAAACATTTTAAATGATGTTAATATGTGAGCAAACTGTCCCCTCATTAGTCAGAAAGTCTGCGCGCTGTTCCAGGATTTAGCTCATGCATTGATATGCCGGTTAAAATAGTATACCTAAAATAAATGTCAATTTTTGAAACTTCACTAATGTTTTTCCCAACGTCCTATGGCTAAAATGGGGATATATACATTTCTAGGAGGTACACACTTGATTCATTACGTGCAACACATTTCCTTGGAATGATGGAGCGGATTTATGGTATGGAGAATGGAGACTTCACCCGCAAGAGGTGAGCCAAGTTTGGGAGAGATATGATCAAGCTGCCGTATCTCTTTGCATTGCCTGAAAATGCTCCCTCACTGTCATATGAACCAGTGTCAAAAGCAAAACTGCACAAGAGAGACTGCGTATGTTTGAGACTGAATGGAGCCATAGCCACAGCAAACTTCGGTGCTTCGCTTTCGCCACGTGGCCCCGTTTTTTTTTTTTGGAACACCCTTTATAACTGTGTCCAAGATTTATACCTGTAAAAATGTCTCTATCAGCAATATTTAAATAATACAAATAAATTATGACTAACCAAATTCTTGCAAGTTCTTTCAAGTCCACTGACATTATGAACAGCAAAAGTACTGAGGCCATTTGCAGCTGGTTCCCTTTCTCACTTTAACTGAACTGGGTTTGGTTCATTTAAAAACATTCTTTATGTGAAACCACCCTAGGATGCAGCCTTAGAAGGTAGCTCACTAGGTTTTGTAGCAGAGCCTGTGATGCATATAGGCTCAGTTAAAAATGAATGCAACATTACCAGGAGCAACATCCATGTGAGTTTGAGAAATGTTCCTCTGTAGAGCTCAACTCGACTCCATGTCATGTCTATGTCTGCAGCACTCTGAGAATAGAATGTTATTGTTCCCCTCCATCTTCTTTAAGAAATGTCTCCCTTGTGCCAAGTTCAAAGACGGCCATCAAAGGGAAGCCCAGGTGGCTTTACAGCAACTTCTCTCTCTTTCAAAAACCCACCATCTGGAATCATTGTTATCACATGGTTGCACATCCGAGACCAGCTGGTGATGTTCTTCACAGTGGTATGGATGAAGCGAGGTTTTGGGTTGAACGTTTCCGTGTTAAGTTGCCTTTTCACTGTCTCCGACATTCACATGTGAAAAACGTATCTCTCCCCCTAGTGAGAGTCGTGATGAACTGTCACTTTTCTCGCAATGGATTTTATTCATTGTAAGGGAGAAACTACCAAAGGATTTCTACCAAACTTCTGAATGATATGAATGTGTGTGATTTTGTTGAGCAGATGGATGAATTCAATGAAATGCATGAATTATATTCACTCAGTAGTTATTTTTATTAGCATTATTTATTAATAATACAGTTTTTTTTAGTTATTATTGTGATATTGAATAACAACCACCATAATTCAACAAAAAGGAAGTAGAATTTCATAAATGTGTTTTTAAATACAAAGGTTTTGCATGTATATGACACATGTAAACATTTAATCACACATTTACTGTAATTCCAAAAGCAATTTTTTATATTGTTGCAATGTGAATGATTATTTCTGACGTCCGCATTCATAATCGTCCAATTTACAGATCTAGCAGGCATTCAGAATAAAGTTTAGTACAAAATCCACTGATATTTCTCACTTTGCACTAATTTTCTTAGCTTTTTTCATTTTCTGAAAGTGAAAGTGAAACTGGAGATTTACAGTAAAAAGGATTGAAATATTGACCTGTTTCTCACCCAAAGATATTGTATCGCTTCAGAAGACATATATTAATCCACTGAAGTCTTATTTACTTGTATGCTGCCTTTATGTGATTTTTGGAGCTCCAAAGTTGGCAACCATTCGTTTTCATTGAAAGGACCAAGAGATCTGAAATATTCTTCTAAAAATTCTTCTAAAAACGTTTTGTTCTTCAGAAGAAAGAAAGTCATACACATCCGGGATGACTTAAGGGGGAGTAAATGAGAGAATACATTTTTTTGGGTGAGCTATCCCTTTAAGGAGGCTCTGATGCATATATTATGCATTATTATGGTGTTCTGTCCACAACGTTGGAAGCATGTAGATTTTTTGAAACAGTTAACGAACCCAAACAGTTACCGTAATTAAAAAAAACATAAATAAAAATGGAACTGGTTTTAAATATAAACCTGTTCTCTATTTCCGTGATGCAGAAAATGCATACAGAATTGCGGAATTGAGATGAGTAAAAATGGAATTAAGAGTAAAACAGGGAATTTCATAGAATTGTACAAATTTGGATTTGACAATAATTAAAATTCAAAGTGTGATGGCCAATGTTTTGTTGAAAATAATTATTCTATTTTTATTTTTATAAATTTGATTTATTTGTATTAAATTATGATGACATAATTCAATAAGACATACAATTTACTTAAAACACAAAGCATGGAGTCCAGAAAATTGTAAACTCAATTTTTTTTTTTTTTTTTTTTTTTACAGAATTTATGAAAAATATAAAACAGATTTAATTGGGCCCTATTCATTCCCAAACCTACTAAACAGCCCTTGGCTTCACCTCTGAAACACTTAATCAACCAAGGAAGGGGCAATATGCTTGGATCCATGTTGTACATAGCCTCACAGGAGGTCTGTAGTCCATCACTATGCCCCACACTAACTATGAGGTGGCCCACCCCACCTCTGTCTGTCTTTGGGGTGAGAAACTGTATTGTGTGGGTGTATGGGCTGGTAGTCTAAATGGGCCTTTCCCAGGGGCTTAGTGTCTCAGTAAGGGGGCTGTGTATATAGTTACGCAGACCATGGGAGATGATGTGTGCCCTGTTTTGGGGGCTAGGCCTTTGTGCCAATCTGAGAGTGTGAGATGGGCCATTTGTATGGCTGCCGGTGTTTTGAAGTTAAATGGGATTTGGTCATTTGTGACCCCATCTGTTTCAAAAGATAGTGGATGGTTAGCCAGCCTTCCAAAGGATTTTTGCATTCAAACTAGCCACACCATTCTGCAAGAATAAACAGTATCCTGTTGCATATCAGAGGGGCCTGGCTGTATATGAAGGAATTTCTTGCATGATATAACAAAATATCAAAGAAAGTGGCATATTGGTAAAGAAAGACTTAACTTAACAGTTGCACCTCTTTTGCACATGTTGATTACTACAAATGAACTACACCTGTGGTTACTCTGCTAGGACACCTGTGTGAAGTTCATACACTTGATTTGAAATTATGAAATTATGAAATTACCCATGTGAATGAGAGAGAGCACACAGGGTCTGTAACAGGGACACCCTTCTAGGGCTGGGCAATATGTCTTAAAAATCAATATCTTGATATTTTTTAGCCTGTTGACGATATTTGATATATATATATATATATATATATATATATATATATATATATCTCGATAATTATGTACTGTATTTGCTCTAAAATGGCTCAAATGTGTTTTTTTTATTTATTTATTTGTTTGTTTTATCAGAGGAACCATAATTTCATCAAAACAGCCATTGTAGCCAAGTAGATTAAATGTTTTAAAGGCATTAAATAAAAATCTAATAATTCCTTTTTCATTAAATAAACACAAGGGAGGATGAAATTCAGTCATTTTCATTTATATACACTTTATATTTATATTTCATACACAATGATACATAGTAGCTTAATAAAAAGCATTATTTACCTTCAAATGTTTTTACTAGGGATGCACCAATACCACTTTTTCTCTTCCGATTCCGATATCCAAAATCTCAGTATTGGCTGATACCGATCCTGATCTGATACCAGTGTTGTTGTTTCTTGCATAATCAGTTTAGAATATCTTTACATTATTATGTGGATCTAATTGGGAGTTCTCTTTAATATGTAAAGAAACCCAAACCTCTAACTACTCATTATTTCAAAATGTATATTTAATTAAGAAATGCTTTAATAATAACTAGTATACTGGATAACATAGCAGCAAAATTAACAGTAAGTCCATTATAAGTCATCAGTAGTAAAGAAGCCGTTTTTTTTTTTTTGTTTGTTTTTTTGCAAAATTCTTTCAACTTTAAAGGATTCAGATCTCTTTTTTTGTAAGATATCAGCTCTTTTTTCAGTCACACAGTTATGTTTTGGAACCCATTCAACTTAAATATTATTATAATTTGTAAACAAATAATAATAATAATAATAATAATAATAATAATAATAATAATTTATTATAATATTAATATATAGTAATAAATCTCAATCGTGCACCTTTAACTTTTAAACCCTCACGCTTTTATTTTGACATTCTGAACTCTCAATATGTAAGTGTCTGTTTGTAGGTAAGTTCACAGTAGTTTAATTTGCTTCTTATTCAAATTCTGGCAAAAAACAAACAAAACAAAAGCACATCCAGTGCTGTTCTAAATGCATATTATAAGTGAACCGAACTATTGAGCATCTACATCTGAGGTGTTGTTCGTGAGTAGCGCTCAAATATTGCGTACCACAAAAAGGCTAAAAATAGCCGAGAGAGTGTGTGTGTATGTGTGTGTGTGTGTGTGTGTGTGTGTGTGTGTGTAAACAGAGCAGCATAATGCACTGATGTGCTGGAGCTGTGTGTGCGTTTATATATATAATTATTAAACTTCCCACATCTTCAAGTGGCTTTGAATAAAATGCATGAGTCATGTGAACTACTTTAATTGTGTTTTTATGGTTCTTTTGTGTCATTATTTTGAGCTTGACATTAATGAACATGACTAACACACAATATCGGATTTGGATTGTGCTCGTCAGACCGATACCCGATCCATTTAAAAACATCAGTATCGAAGCCGATACCGATCCAGGTATCTGTAAGGTTTTTGAAACCCCTGTTGAACATTGCATAGTACTAAATTATTACGGTATTACTGATTATTAGATGTGCGTTATACAAATGTAATATATTTCTTGTTTACTTCATCGCCACATGGGGCTTTTATTTTGACACCAAAAGTGCTGCAGTATTTACTGCAACTTCACAAGGAGCTTTTATTTAGACACAGAAAAGGCAATAGTCCTTTTTCACACTCCAGGTTTTGGAACGCGGAAGAAACAATTGCAGGGTAAACTTTGACAGCGGTGAATGGGAGTTCATGATAGACCACAGCAAATATTATTTTTACTTACACATTTTCTCCTAGAACAAAAAATAAATAAATCCACTATTACATTTGAATGACTTTCCAGAAGAAGAAAAAATAGAGAGACGTGGATTAAGACAGTTAGATGGGAGAATATGCCACATTTACTGTCACTCTCTCAGCAGCTGTAATAGACCCCCCTTGCAGCTGTAGTAATTGGTATTTTAAAACTGATTCCAGGGTAATATAACAAAGCATAATGTTATTAACTTACACTCAATATTTAAAAAAAATCATTATATAAAAAGGTTTGCTAGATTTACGCTGCTAAATAAGGTGGAAACACGTCATCACAGTCTGTGAAAAAGGTCTATGTGTATTTGACAGGTTACAATGTTCTGCATTTCGTGAAACGCTGTAATCTCCTCCTTTTCTGTTGTTCTGTGCCACACTTGTAGATTTGTATAAGAACTTGTAGCTGTTACTAATGTTTGTAATTGTGCAAATGCTTGAACCTGCATTACTTTGATCAATGCACAATGCACGTGAACTGATGTTAGAGCGCCACCATGCACGTGCACACAGATCAGCACGTCACTGGTTTGTTCTGAATCACTCACAGACCAACTCGCCATTTTGATGTTATTTTAATTGTGCAGCCCTGAAGGATTGTGAAATTAGTCTATAAAACTTAATGGCCAAATGTAAGCACATTATAATCATTGTGATGTTCACGATATTGGTCAGTTTTACATTGTCAGCAAAATTATCAACATTTTATTGTTAATATTCGATATATCACCCAGCCTTACCACTATCTCAATGTTAGGAATGCAGACAAGTCTCGCTCTCTGCTCAACTGAGCTTAGATTGAGACATTTTCCTGTCTGTCCTGTCTAGCACGCTCTCTCTCAATCTCTCTCTTTCTCTGTTTGTCCTATCCCGTGGTTCACTCAATATTCATTCTCATGCTTGAAGAAAAACGCTAGATATGTTTTAGTACATGTTTGCAAAATGGGAGCATTTCAGTGTTTTGATTTCAGGTATATTATAGCAATCGTTCACCCAAAGCTGAAAATTCTGTTGTTGTTGAAAATAATGTTGTCTTTTTCTATGGAACACAGCAGGAGAATATTTTAAGAATTGTTCCGCAGCTTTTTTCAAATATAAGAGCGGATGATGAGATTTGAGAGTTTTTCAGTGAATAATGAACAGCATTTTTGTCAATCTTCACATAGAGCTATTGTATGGCTGCAGAAGCCTTGAGACATTGACTATGAGTCATATGGACTACTTTACACATTTTAGAATTTTTCACATTTTAGAACTTAGCAGCCATTCAATTATCTGTCATTGCATGGCAAAGCATTACATAAAGACACTTCAAAATATCTGCTCCACAGAAATCAAATAATAATTGTATAGGGTGTGAAACAACACGAGTTAAAGGAACATTCCGGGTTCAATACAAGTTAAGCTCAATCGACAGCATTTGTGGCATACGATGGCGTTTTAGTGCAATGGAAAAAAGAAAATCTTACATTTTGAGGAAAAAAAATCAGAATTATGAGAATTTAGTAATAATATTTAGATAATAAAGTCAAAATGACATGATTTAAAGTCGTAATAATTTGAGAATAAAGTTTTAGGCAAATTTCTTTAGAATAGAGTAAAAATTATGAGTATAAAGTCGTATTATTTCGAGACTAAAGTAAAAATTATGGTAATAAAGTCGTAATATTTTGAGAATAAATGAAAGGTTACAAGAATGAAGTCGTAATATTTTGAGAATAAATGAAAGATTACGAGAATGAAGTCGTAATATTTTGAGAAAAAAAGTCAAAATTACGAGAATTAAGTCCTAATATTTTGAGAATAAATGAAAGATTACGAGAATGAAGTCGTAATATTTTGAGAAAAAAAGTCAAAATTGCGAGAATTAAGTCCTAATATTTTGAGAAAAAAGTCAAAATTACGAGAATAAAGTCGTAATATTTTGAGAGAAAATGAAAGATTACGAGAATGAAGTCGTAATATTTTGAGAATAAAGTCAAAATTACGAGAATAAAGTCGTAATATTTCGAGAATAATGTAAAAATTACGAGAATTAAGTCCTAATATTTTGAGAATAAATGAAAGATTACGAGAATGAAGTCGTAATATTTTGAGAAAAAGTCAAAATTACGAGAATTAAGTCCTAATATTTTGAGAAAAAAGTCAAAATTACGAGAATAAAGTTGTAATATTTTGAGAGAAAATGAAAGATTACGAGAATGAAGTCGTAATATTTTGAGAATAAAGTCAAAATTACGAGAATAAAGTCGTAATATTTTGAGAGAAAATGAAAGATTACGAGAATAAAGTTGTAATATTTTGAGAGAAAATGAAAGATTACGAGAATGAAGTCGTAATATTTTGAGAAAAAAGTAAATTACGAGAATAAAGTCGTAATATTTTGAGAGAAAATGAAAGATTACGAGAATGAAGTCGTAATATTTTGAGAATAAAGTCAAAATTACGAGAATAAAGTCGTAATATTTTGAGAGAAAATGAAAGATTACGAGAATGAAGTCGTAATATTTTGAGAAAAAAGTCAAAATTACGAGAATCAAGTCGTAATATTAATAAAGTCAAAACTACTAGAATCAAGTCATAACATGAGATTAAAGTTATAATATTTTGAGAATACATTTTTAGCATTATGGGAGCTCTTGGTTCACGAATGAGGTGTGCATTAGTACAGGAGTTAGTACACCTCTAGGTGCCTGTCAAGTGAGGTGCGAGATACAAGCTTGCTCTTAAAGTATATGTAAGTGTTATGAGAGCTGTCCAGTCCAAAGGTGCTGAAACTTTGGGAAATATGTCCAGCAGTTTGTCTTCTCACAATGAAAATAATGTGGAAATACTGACAAACATGTAACCTTGACAAAGCACCGAAAATGATTTACAATTACATATTTTAATTATAGAAATAATAATGGCTTTAGTAAGATGGGGTTTCATAGTTCTCAACTTCATAGAGATTAATGAAAGTGACATGAGAAATTAATGTAAAATGAATGCACTTGATGTGGGCTCTCACGTAGCCTAAAGTTTTGTTTCTTTGGCTTGGACCTGAATAGATGCACAAAGAACAGGATTAAAATGACGGATGTCAGTACTGAACTATAGACCTATGTGAATATGAATAGATCATCTGGTGACAGTTCTAGGCACTGTGCAATTGTAGCCTTCCCCTGAATAATTTCAATAACTGAAATAAATAAATAAAAGTGTGCTTGACTACACCACATCTGGATTTATGCCAAGCTATAACGCTCTCCTTCATCATTAGTGTTTGATGAATTACTGCTGATATGATGGGCTGAAAATGTTCACAAACATCTCTTTTAAATATTCACTTTTATTACTGTTTAATACTTATATTTGTGGTAATACCGCAATCTAAAGAGGCGGGTTTGGTCTTTGTTTGATTAAAAAAAAAAAATAATAATAAAAAAAAAAATATATATATATATTTATTTATTTATTTATTTATTTATTTATTTTTATTTTTTTTTATGTGGCACTAAATTTGCCATAAATTAAATGAAATAAAAATGTTATGCCATGGCATAATGTTGATTACAAAAATAAAAATACAAAAAATTTAATAAAAAATGACTCTTCCCCTTGTCCCCCCTTTCTTAAAAAAACAAACACAAATGGAGGTTAAAGTGAGAGACTTACAATGGAAGTGATTGGGGCCAATTTTTTGGAGGATTTAGAGATATAAATGTGAAGCTTATATTTTTATAAGAGCACTTACATAAATTCTTCTGTTTAAAAGCTGTGTATTATTTGAGCTGTAAAGTTGTTTAAATTGATGTTTTTACAGTCGGTTTAGGTCATTACGTCGCCATGGCAACAAAGTTGTAAAATTGGCTATTACTTTTATACAGCTTTGGACAGGTTAGAAGTGATTTTATCACACTTAACTCATGTTAACATGCATATTGTTTATGTCTTGTGTCTATACCTTTGAAACCGTTTACAGATTGGCCCCATTCACTTCCTTGTAAGTGTCTCACTGTAACATCGATTGTTGCTTTTTAAAAAGAGAAAAGGAGAGGTAAGACAAAATAATTTTTTGTGGTAATCAATATTCTGTCTATCGAGCTTACCTTGTATTGAACCCAGTATATTCCTTTTATAATGGCAATTTTGGGTGAACTATGCATATAATAGTTCATTTAATTCCTTTAAAAGAGGGGTAATGTTACTTAAGATCACTAGATTTGATGGTGATGGTTTGCAATCTCTATAGTAGCTGTATCTGTAGATTATGATGGTATCATCCTATCTGCGCCTTGCAGCATCTTTTAAAGAACCGCAGAGCTCAGACATTGGGCTGCTGCCCGGCGTAATGATTGTTCCTGGTTAATTAGATTAGGCAAATCACATTAAGTTGGTGCCGAGGCGTGTCCTGATGGAGGAATGGAAAGGAGACCATGTCATTGCTGGCACATAGCCATCAATGTCACACTGTCCCATGCAGATCCATTCCTGTGAATTCTGCAGATAAGCAGTCATTGTTCAGTCTGTCCATAGTGATTGTGTGTTGAGAGAAGGCTGCATCAATCAAACTCTCAAGCAGAATTGCAGCTTGGATTGCATTGTGTATTAGACATAATATATACTGGTTTAAATGTTATAGAATATTTCCCATATTGGATGCTGATTGGTCAATACAACGCTCCAGTCTAGCCTAAAGACTTGACACAGTTATGGCTATAATGTGAAACACCTGGTCACCTTGCTATATTGTATATAACTGTGCAGCACCCATAGAGGAGCTCTATTATCCCTCAAGTCAGGGAATATATCTTCTAGCAGAAGGATCAGAGTAAATAAAATCCTGTGCCAAACTCACTCCATTGGTTGAGGCATTGTTCCTGCAAAGTTTTCGGGCTTAAGCCAGTGCTTTAATTGGGTTAACAGCAAAGTCTAAAGGGCAGTGTTTCACAATGAATCCAAATGCACAATGTAACATTGCTGAGCAAATACCTAAGAGTAAGTGATGTCACAGGTTAAATTACCACACATATCTGTCATCGGCATGTGAGCAGAGCTGAATACAAAATAAAGAATCAGCCGCTCATTGTCAACTAATGAGTTTGTTTTACTTCTTTATCTCCGTTTTGCTCACATATCTGCTGATCAACATACAAACATTACGAACGCTCTGGAAAAATGAAAGAAGTTCAGACATCATTATGGAAAATAAAAACCAGGAGGGCTTTAAGAGGAGCTCAGTCGATCAGACTCTTTCATGTCCTAATAAACATTTCCAGCTTCAGGGCTCAACAGTAAGATGTTTTTAGCAGCAAATCTTTTAGAGATGCACCAATACCATACTTATCTTTTTAAATGATCAGGTATTTCTCTCAAAATAAAAGCCATACTATTGTATAATAAAATGGTAATAGACATTATAATATTGCACTATAATAATAATAATAATAATAGTAAAAATAATTGTTGTTATTGATATTATTGCTACTATAGCTTATTGTTATGCTATAATAATCTAGTTGTTTTTCTATTTTCTCTATTTTATAATTATATTATAAAATAGATTTATAATTATAATTTATAATAATATGTAAAGTTAGAGGTTTGTGTTAAATTATATAGATTTTTAAACTGATTAAGAAAAAACCCCACACATTTATATCGGATTGGTATCAGCCAATACCAAGAGTTTGGGTCTAGGTTTAGGTTTACAGAAATATAATAATACAAGAATTGTGTTTAATCAAAATAACTGGAAATTACACAGCTATAATTTAACTCCATGGCAGGACCATACATGTTCCATAAATTCCTGCCCAGTAGGTGGCTATATGCATGAAGATTGCAAATTGCCAAAAAGAATAAGAATGTGAAAGTGAAAGTGGAGATTTATAGTTAAAATAGGTCTGAAATATTAATCTGTTTCTCAAAAACACCTATCAATATTGGCTCTGAAGATATTAATTTAACAACTGGAGTCTCATGGTTTCCTTTTAGGCTGCCTTTTTGTGCATTTTGGAGCTTCAGAACCTTGGTACCCATTGCTTGCATTGTGAGAACCTTCAGAGCTGAATTATATATATATATATATATATATATATATATATATATATATATATATATATATATATATATATATATATATATTTTTTTTTACATTTGTGTGCGTTCACATGTGCAAAACTACATTTTGTGCCCCATGTAGCTGTCAAGCGAGGGGAGTGTAATCCATTAGAAGCATTGTGCTGGGGGGGAGGGGGTGATGTTGGTGCTGATTGCACCAACTTTAGTAGAGCCGCTGGCACCTCCCCTTTACATGGTGCCCCTATGCATTGCATACCTTGGATATATGGTTTTTGCGCCTCTGTGTTCAGCAGAAGAAAGTTAAACACATCTGGGACGGCATTAGGGTGAATAAATTATGAGAGAAATTTAACTTTTGGGTAAATAATCCCTTTAAAACAGTGTTCAATACGTCATAGAAAAAGTTTGCAAGGCAAATACAAATTTTAGTAAAAATGCTGCACTGGCCCAATAAGTCAAGTGACAGTACAGTCTGGCCCAAATGTCTCTCCATGGCCCTGGGCCTTTTTTTTTTTATTGTTGAGTCCTATGCTTACATAACACACCTGCAGCAGCCCAAATCCTGTCCACACCGCTCTTGTTTTTGGATGGCCTCTTTCTCCCCTCTCGGCTCCTACCGAGGGTGAAGGACTCATTCCAACCTTCAAGTGCAGCTGCACCATTTCCAAAAAAGGTTCTCTGTTTCACTGGCAATGATCTATGTTTCACTTTAGAGACAAAAAGAACAAGTCCTTGGCAATTTCAACATTTTGTTTTTCTTTAGTTAAGCTCCTCCTCTTGTGCATGCACACACTCATGGAAGATTAGAAACATATTACTTAAAAGGAGATTTTTACGTTTTGTTCTTCAACATAAATTACACCAAGTCATACTTTAAGCATGATTTTTAAAACAGCTGTTTTCTAAGAAGGCAAGTTGCTACATAAGGACTACAACGGCTGTCTGATTCGTCAAGCGCATAAATTGTTTGTAATTTTTGGGATCTGAACTCCAATCATTGGTCACCCTGTTAAAGGAATAATTCACCCAAAAATGAAAATTCTCTCATCATTTACTTGCCCTCATGCCATCCCAGATGTGTATGTCTTTCTTGCTTCTGCAGGACATAAACAAATATATTTAGAACAAAATCTCAGCTCTGTAGATCCATACAATGCATGGTAACCAAAACTTTGAAGCTCCAAAATGCACATCATGGTAGCCAGGGCTGGATTGGTAAACTTCCGTGGGTGTGCCGACCCACTTTGGGGCCATTCAGGGGCAGACTGGCCATCGGGAGAACCGGGCCAGCCGCGAAACTGGCCAAATGCAGAATGAGCCACTGTGATATGCCGAAGGGGGCTGCGATATGCAGAAAAGGATAGCGAAACCACCCCTCACCCCCCACTCAACAACTTTTGGGACAGTTTCTATGTAAAATCCCGGGCCGATGTCATATTCCAGTACACACCTGATGGTAGCATGTACTAGGAAGTGTGATCAAGCTTTAACTCATGATCGTACTTGGAGACTGCAAACATTTTTGCTGTTCTCACATAAAACCGATTAGATTGCTTCTGAAGAGTCTTATTAATTAATTTTATGCTGCCTTTATGTGCTTTTAGGAGCTTCAAAGTTTTTGTCACCATTCACTTGCATTGTATTTAAAATTGCATTGCATTGAAATTATTTTTTTATCATAATGTGTGTGTGTGTGTGTATGTGTATATATATATATATATATATTGGTTTAACCCATACATCGACCATGTTAAGAGTCTATGTAAGAAATCCAGAAGAGTAGAGAAAAAAAGAGAACAGCAAGATTTTTAATAGATCATTTATTTTAGCTGTAATGCACAGCACTATTTTATTTGTATTTTTTTTTCATTTATCAAGCTTCCTTAAAGTTTCTCAGAAATAATCCTTTTGTCCTTTTCCTCTGCAGCCTGAAGAGTTTGAAGCCGTCCATTCCCACACCTTCCGACTCAAGACGTTCAAGAAGGGCAAGCACTGCGGTGTGTGCAAGCAGACTGTAAACAATGAGGGACTCATCTGCAGAGGTCAGTCCAGGGGAGGATGAGGGGGGTGTTGTCTTCCAGTAGGGACATCTGCCTGTCTGATGAGATCTAATGGGGAAAGGTCAAGATGAACTGCTGGAGAGCAGAGTGCAGAAGTGACAGATGCTGCCAGTGTCCAGTCACTCAGTTCCTCTAATGAAATGTAATCATTAACCTGATTAGCTACTGAGGGAGAGTATGGCATTATATGAAGGGCTATTAAAGCAGTTGGGGACCAGATAGCAGACTTTTGACTTCCGGCATAAAGTCTTGTCCACTTTGAAGTTTATTTTAGCCAAGAAACACCCACATAGACCAACATGAAAGCACCCAACCACAGTTTGTTTTGGTGTTATATGCCATTTGGGGCAGAGTTTATTTGAAGTAATTCATACTGCAATTAGGGCTGTCAACAGGGCTGAGAAACTATATTCAAACTTTTCACTGAAATGTTACCATTATTTTCCAAGATGGGGGGATCTACAATACATCTGATTTTTAAAACGATGCTGTCTTCTATGTCCACAAGAGGGCACTACAAATCAGCATAAACCAATCAGCACCTTGTATCGATGGTTTATTGCAAAGATTATCTGGCTTTTAACAAATATTCGTAAAATGATAATGTCAAAAGATGTAGCCAGTTTATATTCTCAAATATTACGTAAAAAAGTAAAACAAGAAAAGAAACTCTTCAATTGGCGGTTCTATTTTAACTTATCGGTGCACAGTAGTCTATACCGTTGCCATAGTACTACCACCTACCACAAACTTCATAATATCGGCAGTACCAATTAAATACAATTTATGCAGTGAAACGCTAATAAGAGAACAAGACATACAGTAGTCAAGACATAACCGCCAAAGACCTCCACCTATGAGGGGCGTTCAATCAGAAAGGCTTTTTCTATGCAAGCATCCACTTGACGGACGTTTTTGACCGGTGCGTTAAGAAATTCATTCCTTTAAAACGTGTGTCGAAACACCCGCGCTCTGTTTTACTCATTGCACTGGCCCCTATTTTAGCCAATGCTTGGCACACAACCAAAATTATAATGCTCATTTAAACATGTGAATTTTGGATGTGTGTAATAAACTACTAATAACTGTAATAGCTAGTGATTATGTCACAGACATAACTCAGAAAACAAAGCATAATATTAAGTTCTGCTTGTATATATCAAGTTAATTTGCTACTTAGTGCCTCAAACAAAACTTTGAGAATCTATTTATGATTTGGTGCCACTAATCTGCTTAACCTTGGCAAATACAGTGAGTTTGTTCTCCTACATAAAGCATTATAGACTTTGGGAAATTGGTTAAAATATCTGGGCTGTTATGTGAAAGGTCGTAGGTTCAAACCATAGTCAATTCTAGACCCTGTAAATAAATCGAACTCTCTCCGCACTCTGAAAGGAGCTGCACTTTTGAAGTGGCGCATGGAGAATATACAATTACTCAGTAACACATTGGTCAGCCATATAAATCCATACATATCTAAAATGTCACATCATCATGTGTATGTATTAACCTTGAGTGCTGTCTATATAGTTGATTGTTGTATGTTTGTGTTCATGGTGTTCGTATACATCTCAAGTTGGTGTCATTATACTTAGAGCTATAGGCATTTAACCCTTTGATCGTAAAGATCCTGGGTAATGATTTACATTCAAGACAGATCTGTCATTGTCACATGTCCCTTTTGAATGCGTCCCATCTGAGTGTCATTGAGTTAGGTCCGGTTGACTATTAGCTGATTGAGTGAACGGTCTTAAAGAGCTGCTTTCACTTTTCGGTGTACCTCACCACAAAAAGCAGTGAGGCCCCCATACTGAAATGATTGCAAAAGGCAAAAATAGAGAGGTTTATGTTCCACTTTTTGGCTGGATTGTCCATTCTGTTATCATTTACTCTCACTCATGCCAATGCAAACTCGTATACTTTTCAAAGTATACTTAATTTGACTGTGCGCACATACACACGGGTGGTTGACGCTTGCGTGCTCCGACTGCTATGAGAGACTGGACTGTTTCTCTTCAGGAGTGTAGATTAATACGTCTTTATTTTCCTTAAGACTCGGGTCATATTGGTTTGGAACGACATTAGGCTGAGTAAATGATGACATATTTTTATTTTGGGGAGATCTGTCCCTTTAATTACAAAAGTCACATTTTTGCCTAATACTATCTAATAACGCCAGCCTATCTCAAAATCAAATAAAAAAAAATCAAATCACTTTATTGTCACACTACTGTGTACACGAGTGCAACAGCAGGTGAAATTCTTGAAATATCTGCATTCACCCTGAGTTTTATGAATTGTTAATTTGGATTGACTGGCTTCACGTGCTCTCGTAAAATGATAGTTCCTTTGAATTTGCCTTCTCCTGAACTGAACTATATACTGATATACAGTGTATGAATTATGTCGGTGTAAAGTTTGTTTGAAAGGACCCATACCTGCACTTAAATCTTTAGAAAGATAAGCATCCTGCCATGACGGTCATAAAATGAAGCACAGTGTAGTTTTACCACAGGCAGCTGTGACTCGTCTAACGATAAATAAAGCATGCAATCTGCACGTCTGATCACAGCAGAGCACTCGTCATGAAAACAGCCTTGAATGAGGAGGTCAGACTAATCTGATCTGCGAAATGAATATGTGTTGTTGTCATTTTTACAGCTTGAAGTAATTGCAGACATATATTAAGGGTTTAAAGACTCTGGTTGTGTAGTATTGCTTGTCTATTAGAGTGAGAGACAAAAAAGGGTTAAAAATAACTTAAGATTAATCAACAGCATAATTGTGGCATAATGTTGATAACCACCTAAATTAATTTCAACTTTTCTCTCCTTTTGGTTATAAAAGGTTACAGTGAGGCACTTACAATGGAAGTGAATGGGGAATTTTTTTTGGAGGGTTTAAAGGCAGAAATGTGAAGCTTATAATTGTATAAAAGCACTTCCATTATTTTGTTAAATCATTTTTTTGTGGTAGTCAACATTATGCCACAAATGCTGTCGCTTGAGCTTCTCTTGTATTGAACCCGAACAATTCGTTGAACTCCATCTTTAGCAGATATAGTGTAGCAAAGGCGGAACAAGACATCTTGAGACTCCGAAGCACGGCCTGCATTCAATAAAGTGACAGAACATGCAGTACGTCCCCCTGCAGAGCCCCCCTGGCCTGTAACATGAGCTCATCTGATTATTTTCATTCCTGTGAGAGTGAAAGCAGTGTGCCTGACTCTGGCATGAGTCATTGTTGTTTCTCGTTTGCTTTTCAATGCCATCAATAGATCTGGCATGATCTGTCGATGCTTTGCGCCAGTATAAACACCTCAGGCACAGCACTAAGGTGACCCCGAGAAATGAAACGGGGGATGTGTGTGTAAAAATAGCCTTTTCTGTGGTTTCATTAGAATTCCATCCCTGCCTTTGGACACTGAGATTGTTTTCCTTTTACAGACAAAATGCAAAATCTCCTCTGATCGCCCTCAGGGGGAAGAATGAAACACAGGCAGCTTTTGAAGAGAATTATGGTGTGCTGGATTTGTGTGAGTGTGTGCACACATGGCAAACACATGCAAGTGGATAACACACACACACACACACACACACACACACACTCTTCAACAAAGTTGAAGCTGGTTTACTCAAAGGAGTAAGTAAACATACACCCTTTAAAGCTGAAGTGTGTTATTTAAATTGCAAAAAATACTATTTACAAAGTTTCATTGGCTACGTTTGGAATGGTATACTAACATACTACTTTTACAATTTCAGCAGTATATAGTAGAAGTAGACCAATATATCGGTTTTATCGATTAATGTTTGTGTTGTTCTGTCTGCTGATGGGTTATTTTCTTCACTGTATAAACTGTGCGTTGCTCATACAGCTGAAGTTTCACTTACTGCCCTCTGGAGTAAACTGATGGTACTACAAGCTTGCATTTCTCAGAAATCTTCCTTATTACGTTCCGGGGGGCATTGTGATTAATTGCAATATCTGAACTTTAATAAAGCTATAATGCATTAAATATAACTGCATTTAAGATGTAAGGCCTGGGTGTTTCCTTTTAAAGAGCTCCGGCTCCGCTTATTCCACAACGAGAGTGCTTCTGTATTTACTTGTTTGGTATTTTTGCATTATAGTTCCCTCATACTTTGCGATCTACATCACCTGTGGCTGTTTGGAAAGTTTAGAGTTCATCTGGACTGTGATCTGTGTAATTCTTCCTCTCCTCAGTCTTGCGCGAGCTGCAGTGCTGCTCTCACGGGTCATCATTAGAGTTTAATGTGATCTCATGTTACGTTAAATGAGATCAAATGACTATTCGACAAATACAAGTTTTGTTGACAATTTTTTTTTTGTCGACGTTGACGATAATGTCGACTAATCATTTCAGCCCTTATAATGGGCAGCATTCAGTAAGTAATAAGTTAGTATTCCATTCCAGACTCTCCCTCTGTCTGAAATTGGTCAAATAAACAGGTATTCCTGCCCCAAACCCATGCCATTGGTTGAACCAGTGCTATTTCTGCTCAGATGAACAGATTGCAATTTAATTGGGTGCTGCTTGTGCCATAGAAATGACTCAATTCACTTTTAAGTCCATCATGTACTCTTTACTCTTTCTCATCCATCCATTCCCTTTGTGATTTGTGTATACACACACACACACACACACACACACACACACACACACACACACACACACACATTACATAACCCATCACCATAGCTTATTAGGGCTTCCTGAGGCATTGCATTAGTGAAATGAGATACAGTAAGCAGTTTGATGAAGACGACCATTCATTTCTCCCTGCTGATAGACGAGCTGTGTGCCGAGTCTAACATCATTACTTTAATTAGCTAAAGCTCTCAGTCTTAGCAGCCCTTCGTTTTAGTACTGTAGTAAACACACCCAGGATGTCATTTAGCCTATTTACATATTTTACATTACTCAGAATATCAACTATCACCTTGTTGATGCGACACTGGAAGTCTTCTTTATCTGTGTTTGAAACAGAAGGCAGCGACATTGTTGCCTAGCTGCCAGTTTAGTTGAGACATTTCAGACTGATTCGTGAGTCTTTTTGACTGATTCATTAGAGTCATTTGTTATTGTGTGTGTTTGTGTGTATGTGTGTATGTGTGTGCAGATTAATGCAGCCAAGCGTTAAGAAAATCATTCAGTTCATTTTAGGACATTATAACAGTACTTTCAAGGCACCATTATGTCACGTCTGATGTATATCTACAACAGTATACTGTATCTAGAACAGTTGGTCTAGAACACATTGATCTTTAATTAGCTTTAGTGTAAATATTGGATGTACTGCATTCAAAATAAATTGAACCATTAGTTCAAATAAAGAACAATACATTTATACACTAAAATGAATTACCATCAGTTTCAATTTGTATTCTTTCAACCAACCTCTGAACAGTAAGCACAGTAGTTTGAACATCATGGGCAGCAAAGGATACATAAGTAGACATGTTGTGATGCAAAAATGTAATTGCCTTGATGCCTTGAAGCAGCAGTTTTCAGTCATTAGTTAGAATTTCTATTAGACATTAAAATGCTCTTAATATTGACTGAGGTGACACGCATCAGTGAGACACTGCCACCCTCTGGTGATTTGAAGAGTGTTTGGTCTGATGTTAAAATTTCTGTCTAAATATATCAAGTTTTGCCACTAGGAGACAGTGCAAGAATAGACATTATGAGCCTTCACTTTGAGCAATGTCATAATCAGGATTTCGCTTTGCAGGATCGAGTCCACCAACCACAACACATTCTGAAAGCAGGGTTTAGGCTGCAAATGAAATTTCACATACTCTGAAAACGAACCATGCTATTAATTTCTTAAGACATCTCTTATTATGTTACATAAGCACCATAGTGATTCACTGTTACGTGTGTTAAATTGAACAGCTGTTTCAACAAATATAGCTGTGATTTATCCTGTGTTCACAGACTTTTAGAAAGCCTATTGATTCAATATTGCAGTAAAGTTAGACTTGGAAATGCTTGCAATCCAGACCAGATGAGCATCTGAAGGCATTGTGGGAAATTTTCCATACAGGATATTAAAGCTTAACAGCCACACAGGGGGGTTGGTTTCTAAGTTAACACCTGAAATCACACCTAAAAGATGAAACGGTATTCTGAATTGATAGAGTAAGGTCAGAGGTTGAAATAATTTGTTGCAGTTAAATGGATTGCATAATGTACAATTATTCCTCACTCACAGATTTACAAACGGACACAAATCACAGCAATAATAAGCATCTTATCCATGTCGCGAACACTTTTACTTTCCTTTTTTATGTGTGGGTGGGTGTGCTACCTTAGATCTTTTTCGGGGACAAAATATATATTTTTATTTTTAATAAACCTGTTAACACCTGCCTGTGGAGTTCAGGTTAAAATTCAGTAAAAAATTCCTAAGTAAATAAAGTTTTTTTTGTTTTTTTGTTAATGTTAAAGGCCAAGATTAAAAATTATTCCTAATTAAAGTAAAATTTTTTTTTATAATTTTGTTTTGTTTTTTAATAAATTTTTTGTTTTGTTAAAGTCAAGGTTAAAAAGATTCCAAAGAATAGTAAATAATGATTTGTTTATATTTTGTTTTGTTTTTTGTTAAGGTTAAAGGTCAGGTTTAAAAATAATTTCTAATTAAAAGAAATAATGGTTTTTTTTTTTTTTTTTTTTTTTTTTTTTGTGTGTGTGTTTTGTTTTGTTAAGGTTAAAGGTCAAAGTTGTAATGATTCCAAAGTAAAGTAAATAATGATTTGTTTTTCGTTTTTAGTTTGGTGTTATTTATTTATTTATTTATTTGTTTGTTAAGGTTAAAGGTCAAAGTTATAATGATTCCAAAGTAAAGTAAATAATGATTTGTTTTTCGTTTGGTTTAGTTTGGTTTTATTTTGTTATTGTTGTTAAGGTTAAAGGTCAAGGTTAAAAATAAATTTTAATTAAAGTACAAAATGTTTTAGTTTTTTGCATTTTCATTTGTAGCTAAGGACGGAGAGGGTATGTTAGCTATTCATTATACACAACTGGAAAAATGATTTATAAATAAAGCAAACACTTTTTTGAATTTAAAAAAGGAAAATAAAAAAATATTTTAGGATTTAGGTAAGTCAGTAGTATTCATCATTATCTTTAAATTGTCCCAAAAAGTGTGTGTGTGTGTGTGTGTGTGTGTGTGTGTGTGTGTTTTGGCAGTACAGTATCGTGTCCAGTGCAGAGAAACAGCACACAGTAAATATTTCCCCTACTGGCATATCCAGTTGCCTTGCTATGACAGTGTACTGTTAGATGCTTTGTGGTTTCTGGAATGATGAATGGAAGTACAGTATACTTGATGATGAGTAATGGTGGACAGCATCTTCATGAAATATTTAATCATAAGATTGCATGTATGTGTAATTTTATACCATCATAACTGTATCACAATATGGTTATTTTAGCTTGAAGCCGTATTGAAAAATGGTTTATATACACAAATAACCTATTTCTTCATGATATGTTCTCATAGCTGACAAACACGGGCACTGTTATGTACTGCCCAACACATTTCTGTGCACCCGAGCATTGTGTTCTTTTAGGATGTAGGTTGAGAGAGTAGCAGACTGCCATATTGGGTGTGAAACTGCATTCTGTGGTGCGCACGTGGGTTTGCCTTGTTAGGAAGTCAGATCGTTGGTGTATAAACACTGGTGAGCTGAAGAGAGGCAGGGAGTGAGGGGTTGAAGGGTGTGTGAAAGAGATGTAGGGAGAAAAAGAGGATTAGAGAAGCAGGGGAACTGCTTAATATCTGACACAGGGCCTTAAGAATGTTCCGAACGAGAGAGGAGGAGGAACAGGGTTGGCATTTCCCATGCCGGCCTTTTGTAACTAGCAGCATTCCCAGAGGGCTGGGCCGTGCTGGGTTACAGAGACACAATCACAGAACTGGACCATGGATTTCCTCTAAAACAAGCATGCAGGACTGCACTCTAAACTGTGAAATAGACACACACACAGGACTTGAACAGGCCTACAGCCATTTTCTGAAAAACAGAGTGGTTCCCTTTAGAGTTGCACCAATATATCAGCCAATTAAACAATCATCCGCTCTATTGGACATCGATCGATCGTTTATAAACAGCCAATGATCAGGTCAGATAATTTTCTATCAAAAGGAGGCTGAAAACCACATCAAACAATTAGAAATGTCTCTTTTGTGGAATTTTTTGAATTGGGCGAAAATGTTAGCGGAGTTACAATTTATAAGCTTTCACTGCTAGAATTTCAAGAGGTGGAACTACAATTACAGCACACAGCAAGGAATATGAGAAATAAAGCAGAGGCTGTTTAAACTGAAAAGGGACACCCTTTATTTAGAATGCAGATCATGTGAGTTCAGAGCGTTCCAAAAATTTTGGCACACTAGGACAGAGAGATATGACAGAAAATGGTTGCATTTGATGAATGGAGAGTTTGCTATCCATTTATGCCATGGTAGATATACAGTATTTGCATGACTATTGGTGTGCATGACTAATTTATGTTAAATGTGAGAGTGACCAAAAAAACATGTATTTTTTAATGTGAATTTGGGACACATCCCAAAGGGATGTTAATCTCAACACAAAGCTTTTAGTTGTTTCTAGTTGCTAAATAACGTTGTAAAATTAATATAGAATGTGCAGTCACAGTCACATGCTATTTCAAAGTGACTTTGAACGTGGCATAAATGTGTGTAGACTTTCAGTCTGTCCAAAAAGAGTAAATATAGATAATTTGATCTTGCTCATGGTTATCTGAATTACATGCTACTTAGTGCCTCAGTAACTGCTGTACTGAGTTGTTCCTTTTTCTTTTTTTTTGGAAACCTTAACCTGTTGATACGCACCCCCTTTTTGAGCACAAACCATGAAAATGACATACCTGAACTTAAATGGTTGTATTTACTGGACCCTTTGGCGTATGGACACAGTTGTAGTATCTTTTGAAAGAAAACACTTTCAGAATTAATATAATGGACATATTTTGTGCTGAACATGTTTTTATAATCTAAAAAAACAATAATAAGTGCCAAGACAACCCAGGAATACAGTGTTCTCAAAGCCACGAGTCTAAAGAAATTATGTTTCAAATTTGAAGATGAACTAACTAAAAATGAGTCAAATCGATGGAAGCGTACAGAGTAAAATTAAAGCTCTGCCTTTCAAGACGGCACAAAATCGGACTGCACTGCTTGGCTATTATGAATAAAACTACGCTCCATTGCTGACCACTTAAATAAAGAATAACAAAAAATAAAATAAATAGCTAAATAAACATAAGTATTACTGTTTAGTATCAGTCAAATATTGACTATTTTAATACTGCCTGTCAATTAGGGGCAGGTTGTAAAACAAGAAGCATTTACTTCTTCCGAGAAATAAACAGTGCCACCATATTCTGCTATACAAGTTCGGTGGAAAACCAGACTTTTAAATTAAATCTTGTCAAAATTACATTTCGTAAATGCAATGACTGGAATTGTTCGGTTGAAGGGGGTCCCAAACTGTGAATCCTGAACTAAATTATACTTGTTTGTTGAATACATGTTTACACATTAGCTTCCCCTCAGCTAACAAGCAATGAAAGTAGCTACGTGGTTAGCTAGTTAGCTTTAAGCTCATTGTCATGGAGAGTAAAAGATGGACGTTGTTTATTTACTTTCCAGCATTGTGTCTCACCAACTAGGTAACAACGTAGTGTGAAATCAACAAAACAGACACAATCCACTACCACACCATTGTCTGCTGAGCTGCAAAAAGATGCTCTGATGTTTACTTTTCAATCTGCAACATTACTGACCGCACTGACAAACTATAGCTGGCTAACATAACACACAGATGTGATAAACATGAGTGACATGGTTGTCAGGTACAGGGTTAACGTTATATTAGTTATATTGAAAATGGAAAATGATTGTGTAATTGTTTATTAACTTTCCAGTATGTATTTCACAAACTTGTTTGCAACTTACCGTGAAGACACTGCTTAACTCCACACCGCTTACCTCCGCACTGTCTGCAGAACCACCGTCAGCTCAGCTCTGTAAACAATAGTGTCAAAGCATGCTCTGCTGCACAAACTACATTATGGCACCAATTCTAAATCACCCCAAGGATTGTTTTCTGTATTATATGTTCTTCTAAAAAAAAATGTGTATCTGCGCATATAAAATCTGTGATAAATTGGTCGGGCACTACTGTTGCCATTGTTTTATAAAATAAACAATAAGTCATAGAGGTTTTTAGAGAAAGATACTACTAAAGATAAATCACCATTATCTGAGGTTTGAACCTACAACTTTTGCATAACCTGTCTAGATCATTAACCACCAAGCCACACCAGAAGTAAACAGTCATCAGTTCTCCAAACTGTCTCACATCCGACACACTCCCAAACAGGAGGATCAGATGCTAATGAAAATATCCTGCAAAGCCAAGAACTATGCAGATCAGAAGCCAAAATACAGTTTTCCCTCTCCACCACTCCCAAAGGCATGGGAATGTTATCCTTTTGAGAGGTTCACTACTTTTTTTAAAATCTAAACCAAGAATTTAAAAATAAACACTACAAATATTACACATGCACGAAAATATGTGAACCAAGACAGGAAAAGGGAGATATTACATAAGATACATTCTACTCCAGAATAAGCACATATTTTTTTGAAATTCTGGATTTTCCCAAAGCCCTTTAGATTCATGCTATTTTAAAGGGGTCATGACATAAGGAATCACATTTTCCTTGGTCTTTTGACATATAAGATGTCACTGTACTATAAAAACATACTGTAAGTTTCAGAACTCAAAACTTCCCCCTCACTGTAAAAAGAGCGTTTATTGAAACCAAGCTGACAAAACAACTCACTCTCTATTTACTTCATATTGTGATGTCACACTGTGGTAACATCTGCATCTGACGGCCGCCTCCACAACAACACATCAACACCTACTTTACCTCGTCACGCCCCTTCTGTAGCCTGCCCAGCAGCGGTGAGTGGTGAATTGGCAAGAAGAGAGCAGGTCAGACAAGAGCAGAGAGCCATAGTCATAACATTGGGAGTTTACTGGCAAGTCTTAAAGGAGAAGTGGCACCAAAAACATGTGTTTCTGACAGGAAAAAAAAAAAAAAAAAAAAAAAAAAAAAGCATGTCATGACCCCTTTAAAGGAATAGCCTGAGACTAGATTTATAAGTCTAAGTATGACTTTCCTGTTAGGTGTTTTCCAGCAATGGACCAGAGAGAGAGAGGGAGAGAGATAGAGGGAGAGTGTGACAATTTGTTTTGCCTTCAGAGGAGTTTGAGATGATATTGGGTGTGGCTTTGGCAGCATTTCATTACTTTGGTGACTAAAATTCCCTCTGTGTATAGGCCCACTGTTGTTGAGACTCCACCCCTCTCAGTGGAATGGCATTTCATACATGGGGAACAGAGCAAGCACTGTGTAAGAGTAGGGATATGTGGGACTGTGTTTGTTCAAGTGTGTTGTACCTGTATGAGCAGGAATATGGATCGGAATGGGGTTGAATAGGAGGTTGCTTATGTTCATTGGGCCCCACAGAAACTTTGAGAATCTATAGCAATATTTGCACAGGATTAGTTTTCTAAACAGTTGCAATTAGAGAACATATGTCATGCACTGATTCAGATGAGATGGGGATGGTTGTAGATAATACTAAGGTGCCTGTATTCTGAATGTGAAGGTCATGTGACCTTTTTTACATTTTTAATATTTTAATACATATATCATTTTAATTTTATTTTATGTCATATTATTGTATTTTAAAACTTTTATTTTGTAAATGTTTTATTTTGAACATTTTTATAATTATTTATAATGTTTTTTTTTTTTTTTTTTTTTTTTTTATTTAAAAAAAAAATTTAAAATTTCACATCAGATGAAATTCAATAACAGACACTCCTAACCGGACAAAATTAGAATTCTCAAGAGTATGCTTGAATTTGCCGAATCCAATTTTGCTGTGTAGAATGAGGCCTGCGTGTTAAAAGCACCCATTTCTTCTGGATTAGTAATTGTTGAAAAGGTTTGTTAATTGTAAATCGAATTTATGAAATGTGTGGACTTGAAATGTGATGGCTTGTTTTTTTGTCCTTTGCAGTTTGCCGGTTAGCCTGCCACAGGAAGTGTGAGGTTAAGGTAAGGAACACAGCATGTATTATTTGTCATGTCACTAATACTTGTTCTAATCAGGCATAATGCGATAAGATTCCAGTGACAAGTAATTTGTCTGTCCACTCTAAACATGAAAATGTTGCACGATGCAATCATGGCCAATCAAAACATATTTAGTCTCTATTTTACTGTTATGTGGAGTGGGATTTTGGACCTGTTATTTCGCAGGTGGACACAACATGTTATGTCTGTAACATTGTTATTGCTGTCTTTGACTTTCAACTTTCTAGGACAAAGTTCTTTTTATTTTGTGACTTCAAAACAACCCGATTGCGTGTACTGATCTGATTATTTGCATCAAATCTACCATCGTATTTCTCTCTGGTAGCCAAACAAATCTTATCACAGAGACCTTTTTTTGCCTTGATTGCGTGAACAAGCCCATTTTTTGGGGGGGGGGGGGGGGGGGGCAGGGGGTGGTGGTGGTGGTTTTGGCATGCTCTAAAAAATTCTGCATGCTGCCACAGTTCATGTTTGGCTTGGCCAACTCTTGCCTTGTTCTAGATTTCTCTCCCCAAAATTAAGGCCCTCTACTTCTCTTGTGGGTTGCTTGCATGATTGCGCTGTTTTGAAGTTGGGTTTGTAAAAAGGAGACCAAGAGCATTTGAAAATGGTTGGGGTTATTTCTAGGTTTAAGAGGCAAGAATTTGGGGGCTTTTTGTAAGAAATGGATGAATGCAGATGTTCTATTCCAAAACCGCTAAAACGGTTAGCAACAGCGCAACAAATAGAATGGAATGCATGTTTTTCAGACGTGTTTTTAAAAGTTGAAGTTAAGTTGAAGTTTACATTGACATGGCGTCTGAAAATGTGGCGCTCCTGCGTGGAACGCAGAATAAGAAGCAGCAAGATGTGGTGCAGCACTGATAGAAATCTATCTAGTGCATGTTTACATGGAAAAACAATTAACAAATAACAGTGCAGATGGACACAACGCCGCATTCGGTGTGAACAGCCCCAAAGCCGCATCCTAACTGAAATAAAACCATATTATGGACAGATTTTTTGCGTTGTATATAGGCAGCAGCTCATTCAAATAGCATGAAGTACACAAGAGATTCTGCTCAAAATTAATTTCAATAAAGTTTGCCGTTAGCATGTTGCTCAGCTTATGACATGATACTCTAGTAAGCAACAAATACGTAGCACACAAATATTAGTCATAATTGTCCATTTTTTGTTAGGTTTGAACTAATTTGGTATTTAATTAAAATTAAAGTATGTAATATCTGTGCCACTAGCGCCACCAAACGGAATTGCAAAATATTGTTGTTTTCAGAACAGATTTCTGAATACGCCACCATCTGCAGTTGGTCAAACAAAGACATAGTCCCGCGCTCAACTCACGCCATTGGTTGAGTAACATTGTTGGGGCAGGTCTAAGCGGGTCTCGCCAAACCAATAGAGCAAATTGCATAGTGGAAGAGAAACACAGGCTGTGTCTCGTTTCGAAGGCTGCATGCTAGGTAGGACACGTCCTTTAGAGACTGCAGTATACAGAGTGTCCTCCTTTAAACAAGCCTCGTTTAAACGAGATGGTCTTCGTAGGACAAACGGAAATGGAATATAACATGATTGCTATGACAGCAAGCCACTCTTTAACAAGTGGGAGCCCTTTGAGTGAGAAGGGAACCAAGTCCCTTTAGATGGGAATGCATGAGGTACATTTTAGGAGCGTTATAATGATTTAAAGAGAAAAGAAATAGATTTACATTGTACTTTTAGTCTAATACTTTATTTTAATTATATATTAATATAATTATACATATGATGTACTCTGCACCCATCTACTGAGGTACCTCAACTTGGGAATTAACATTCATTGCATTTGAACATCATATTTACGGGCATTTCCGTCGAAGCAAAGAATTGTGGGTTGTGAGTGCCCTCGACGGATACACCACATGCATCTTCCGAATTCCCGAGATAGAAGGTCGCACTCGAAGGCTGCATTCGAAGTGTCCTACTCGCTTTTCTGAAACGAGACAGCATCGATGACGTATGCGGCCGATAAATGCGACGTCTGGAGGATGCAACCTTCCAAACGAGACACAGCCACAGTGTTTACAGTTTCTGAGATAATGTACCTATGAATGGCTTACTAATAGTTGTCTCTGAAGAGCTTAACTGGGATAGAAGTATTTTAACACAGAAAAAGTTACATACTTCAGCTTTAATAATGAATTTTAATGCAATACATTATGTGTTCTTATATTTCCACCTCTGTAATGGATACATACAGGCTAGCCAAAAGAAGGTATCTTAGGAGGCGGCGTAATTATTATCATGCCGTCTGTCTTTTTTTAATAGCCTTTGCATCGGAAGTGCATCTATTATGCCTTAAAATGTTTCTAATGAAGGAAACTCACTAGGTTTTGGAATAGAGCCACTGGTTATTCTACCCCATGATCCCCATGAGCTCCATATGGCAGCTATTATTGTGTACAGTATGTTGATGGTGGTTTGTATGCATAAGTGTTTATGTCGGGCAGTGAGCCCTACCTACTGCTTTGCCAGTCTTCGCACCCACAGGAAATTCCAGAGGTGTGAATGGAGTACTTGTATTTTAGAGGCCTGTTGAGTTTGCTTTGCAGATCAGTGCAAACGTTCCAGCAAAAACATCCCTGTGTGTCACTGAACATAATTTTTGATGATTAATTACATACATGTAAATTATTAAAAGCTTGTAGATTGGTAAACTAAAGTTTTAAAGTAGTTAGTATGTGTTTTCTTTGAATGCGACTTTAAATGTGCACAGACGTTAGCTCGTCCCCTTGGTTCCAGTAATACTTGTGGTTTTGTACTCTATACTGACACCCATCGTCCTGGATACTGGAAGATAGTTTATTAAATGCTTCCACCTTACACCAAAGTTTTCTCTATCTCATACTACACACATTTGCTTCATGACTTCCTCTTGTTTGGACATTTTATCTTTTCACTTGCACACTTTCTGTTTGAACTATCTGTTGGATCACAATCCTGCTGATACTTCAGGACTATACTGTTGACTTTGGCTCCATTATTGTCTGTAGTAAGTATATTGTGTTTGTTATATTGTTTAGTTTGCTTGTTTTGTTTACATGTACTTTTATGTTTGAGCATTGTCTGAAAGTGCTACTGTATATAAAGTAAGCATGTTATTAATATTATCATTATTATTGGTAGTAGTAGTAGTGTCATATGCTGTCAACATGGTAGCGCCCATGAGGGTGCGACCTGCTCTATATAAAATGAAACAGCTTTTATTAGGTTTCTATTATGACTTGAGTCTTCACCTCATGTGAATGTACATCATTTTCAACATATTTCAAAAAAAATACTATTTAGTTCTTTATGTGTAAAATGTTCTAATAGGCAAAAACGTACTTGGTGTACCTTAAAGATCACCAAGGAAGAAACAAATAAGAGACAGGTCTTTTTGTTTGATGAATTGCGTCTGATTTGGGAGGACAGCAGTGACACTCTGAAGCTATCTTGTTTAAACAGTGATTAAGACTGAAAAGACTAGAACTGTTTAGAGATGTGTCATCACTTCCTTCGCCAAACTCGCAGGAATTTCCACTATCATTCCCAAGAATGCCAGCAGTTTGTTTTTTGCCATTAGATATAAGATGAAAAAAACGTTGTTTAAAAGCTTATGAAATAAATTACATTTAATGTGAAATGCTGTTTTTTCCATTTACTTCCATAATCTTATTTCTTCTAGAAGTGATTGGATTGTGAAAAGTGAGCATGACACACTAGAATAGAGCCAGGTGGTTATAACAAAGGGGTTAATCAAAAGTAAGAGGGATTTGTAACATCAGCTGAAAATGAAAGTCATTTCAGAGGTGGAGCAAGCTATAGCATTTTTATAAAATATTACAGATAAAATCATTTGAAATAATGAGAGCTGTCAGTCGATTACAAATTTTAATTGCGATTATTCGCATAATTGTTCAAAGTTAATTGCGAATAGTCACAGATTTCCAAAGTGCTTGAATTTGACTCAATACATACTACTTATCCTATCAAAATGCACTAATTTCCTTCTTAGGAAAGAAATCAAAACAATGTGTGGAAATAATGTTTTATTAACATTTTCCAAACAAAGCCTTCCACAATATAATGATAGAAATGCCCTAAAATATCAGCAATTCTAGTAACATTAAATGTTTCCCAAAGTCTAAGTAGGAGGTTGACTCATTAAAAGAACTAGTCCCCATCTGTTGAGTGTTCATTGCATTAGGCATTACATATTTTAAACACTTATCCTCCACAATATCAAGAGACTGTTGCTATCTGCTTTGCTACAGCAATCATGAAGTTGCATTCACATGCATCAGGGCATCAGCACCAGCGTCAAGTGTCACTTTGAACTGCACAAGAAAATTGCTTGCAAACATCTCATTCTGCATTTTCGTGATAGTTAAGACTTGACGAGCTTCTGTGGTTATTAAAGTGCCCCGGTAAATGCGTTAATCACGATTAAGAAAAAATTACGCATTAAACATTTTAAATTAATTGCATGCATTAAAGCGTTAACTTTGACCGCTCTAGAAATAACATGCAGTACACTTGTGATTTGTATACAAACCAGGAACATGCTTTAGAGAAGAATGTAGGTTCAGTTTTGATTTAAGCAATTCCTTACCTTCACAGATTGATTTATGTATATATACTGTAAATCCAACCAATTCATATAATTCAAGCCTTTGTCATAACTCAGATCTCCCATTCCACGTTTAGAAAAGACTTGCACATGGCCCCTGCGTAACCTCCACTGCCACTAAAAACAAATGCTTAGACCATTTGCTTTGGCCAGACTTGGTGGCGATCTGGCTCTGGTCCCCTGGCTGATGGATTGATGGAAGAAAAACAGCACATGAACACAGATATGACATTGCTAACAGACATGAGCTGAAGTGCACTGTGCCTAAAATAGAAAATGATATCAGAATTTGACGGTATATGTGCCCCTTTGAGTAACGGTTTCAAGATTCTAATTCCAGAAAAGTACACTGCAAAACATATTCACATGCGCACGCTGCTGAAAATGAACAACAGATGGTCAGTTGGCAGGTTTGGGCACTTTTCAGCTGGTCAAACTGGTAGACCAAATGCCAATAGTCAATCTCTTCTTCTCTCATTAACTAACACTATTCCTCATTTCTGTAAACAAGCTTGTTTATACAAGAGGTCAAAAATGAGTGCATACTAGGTTCATTGCACACAGACGTGGAGCGAGTTTAGGCACGTCTGTGAGACCGGACTTGATTTGAATTCCAAAGGCTGGAAAATGAAGTGACAATCTCTGGGTGATTGTAAATATAGGCAAGTAAGGTTAAGTGGGAGAGTAAATTATTCATTAGACACAAAGGCCAACTATTGTGAGACGCCAAGTGCGCTGCACGCATTTGTAGAGTGCCAGGGCACTGCTGAGATGGCCAGCGTGTTACAGTCAGATGGCAATTACTGGACATGCCAGAGCAAATGCCCAGATAGTGTAAAATTTGATAAATATTTTCAATACAATTAGAAAGTAATAAAAAAACTCTATATTTTGATGTTTTATTTTTCAGATATTAAAGATACATTGCAACAAATCAGGACAAATCTAGAACAGGATTCATTATTTTAACACTGAAATTTCATGAGATGCAACTGTAACACATATTAAGCAAAACAACACATAAGCTACACATAAGCTAGGCATGCTGTATGTATTTTCTCAGGCACTTATTGAGTCTAAATAGGCGCACAACTTACATAATTTCAATATTACTCCCAAATAGAAATAGTCAAATACTGTTCATGTGTTGTACTTGCTATAGTTTACTTCCATGTTGTTTCTTCTTTAAATAGCAATGCCAAATGTAAATCAAATCAATCACTGAAACATCAGCGCCACCTTGAGTAAGAAATATCATGCATATTATGTATGTTTACGCACATATGGAATACTGATAATTCATCATTGTTCCACAGAAAGTCATTGTGATATAGTATTTATTTGTATAGATATAGTACTAATTCTTCTTGTAATAAACAAAGAAATAGATATCCTGTGATAGTAAACTTTATTGGAAATAAAATAAAAAAAAAACAAAAAAAAACCAGACACGCACATACCTTGGGTCTCTAATGACCCTATCCACTTTTGGTACTTAAACCATTATAAATAATAATAATAATAATAATAATAATAATAATAATTATTATATATATATATATATATATATATATATATATATATATATATATATATATATATTATTATTATATATTTATTTTTTTTTTTTTGTGTGTGTTACATGATTTATTAGAGATAGACTGAGGAGTACCAGAGAGGTGTGGGCACAACTCCAATCAATGGATGAGGTACAGGTGTTGAAATGAGGTTCCGGGTCACTAAAGACCCAAGGTATGTGTTTTAGGGTTAAGGGAGCATTCTGGAATTTCTGCACCATTAGCCTTCAAAAGAATTGCAAAAAAAAATTTAAAATGGGGAAAAAAAAGTTTGCACTGTAAAATCCTCTCCGAAAAGATGTAAATTTTTGGCCACTGCATTATGTCTTGTGCTGTTGTTTTAACGTTCCGCCACGAGCATTGCGTTTTTAATATGCAGTGTCAAGTTTAGTGCCGGTGTCTATTTTTATATAAAATTCCACAAAGATCAAACCAAATAGACTTTTATTTATCTTTATTTTCCTTCTCTTCATCATTTATATGTCAATTACTTTGAATTACCATTGTGTATGAAATGTGCTATATACATACAAGTATACAAACAAAATAAAGTTTCAAAACACGTCTCGAGACTCCTGCAATAAATTATATATTTACATTATATATTCATATTTTATTACATTTGTGTATGCATGTACTGTTTGTGTTATTTTTTTTTTAAGGGTTCCTAAGAAATGATTTGGGTTTAAGACCGATTAGTTTTGTCTAGTTTCAAACAGGTTTCCTGAACATTCACCTCATCTTCCAAGGCATTCTTGAAATTGTCTCTATATATTAAGCCAGGGGTTTTCCAACTTTATGCCCAAAATATTCCCAAATATGTCCTTTCCAAAAAATATAGAAGCAGCTTTATATTTTTAAGTATACAGACCCATATGTATACTGTGTATTATTAATAGCGAGTAATTATAAACGATATTTTTGTGTGTGTCCAAAATAAATGATCAGCTTTTATTTCTCATTTTAAAGCCAACATTTTTTAAAATATATTTTCAGAACAATATGTACTTTGTATTAAGTTTACAGGTTAATTTTTTACTTGCCAATATTAGAGTTTTTTTTATGTTCAATATTAGAATATTAGAGAAACATTTTCAGTTATATTCAAATGTATAGTGTTTCAAAACAAATGTGAAACAGATGAACTCTTAGAAATACAACATTTGGGTTTTGTTTTTATCCTCATGATAAAATAAATGTTTTAATAGATTCAAATGTTCTGCATATTCTTTCTGCACCCCGTTTCTTTTTCTACAAACTGCGTATTCTGAATCCTTTCACTTCTTTTAACACAAATGGTGAAATGTGGCTTCATTTTAAGAACTTGATGAAACCGTAAGCAATTCACAACAAAAGAACATGTTGCATTCTCAGCGCTTCTATCGTAATGCGAACATTATCGTAAACTTCTTCTACAGACATTTTTTTTTTTTTACTTTCACGTCAACTATTGTCAAGGTAGAGCAATAATAACACATCTGCTTTATTGGCACAGACATGCTCAAGGTAAATGTATCAACTCCCTTGAGGACTGTTGTTTTAAAGTGCCACAGCAATGCAAGAACAGGCTAACATTATGCCTAACATCTGTATCGACGGATGACGACAATTTTAAGTCGGGTTTAGAAACAACAAGAGTATGAGTAAATGGTGAAAGAATTCACATTTTTGGGTGAACTATCCTTTAATCTCTTAACTGGCAGACCCATCTGAAGGACGGAGTGGACACAGCTATTATTAGCTGGAGGGGGACTTCTCTGTTTAGACAAGGGAGTATTACCACATGCGTCATGAGTAACAGTCATGCCAGCTTGCGGGCAGAAGGTAATGTGAGAAATTTGACTAACTTTGACCACCGTAAATTTCCCACTCCTTTTCAGTTGTTTTTTTGGACACTGTAAAATACCGCAACAAAATGCTAGTACTGGTATGACGTTTTGAAAACTTTGTGTTGTCTTTTACAATGCTTAACCACATTTCCTCATTGCAATGTTCTTTTGTTTTAGGTGAGGTATATAAGGAATGGCCTGCTGCTAACAAGAGACTATTAACCTCACCATGTTTTTTATTTTGCCATTTGAGGAGTGCAATTTTGCTCCTGAGTTGGTTGGACATGCTGGGGTCTTGCTAAGAGCCAAAAGTATCCTACTGTATATTTGGTTGCACAGAAGCAAGGGTGTAAAGTACTTGAGGAAAATGTACTTCATTGCTATACTGAGAGATTTTACACTTTGCATGAGTACTATTGAAACTAAATGCTTGTATTCTTAGTTAAATCTTATGTCATCTTGGCAACCCATCCATCCATCCATTCCCCTTGTCCAATCATCCATCCATCCATCCATCCATCCATCCATCCATCCATCCATCCATCCATCCATCCATCCATCCATCCATCCATCCATCCATCCATCCATCCATCCATCCATCCATCCATCCATCCATCCATCCATCCATCCATCCATCCATCCATCATTTGATTTTTAAATTAGTTAAATGTTTACAAAGTACATGTACTTTCACTCTAAAGGGATAATTCACCCACAAATTAAACATTCTGTTTACTCACCATTATGTTGTTTCAAAACATACTTACTCCTGTGTGGCACAAATGTAGATATTGGACAGAATGTCCAAATGAAGAATTTCTTTAATATAATTTCTCATTACTTTTAAAACCTCTGTGAACATGTTTTACCATCATTGTCAGAGCTCAAAATAAAGACTTCTTTTCTACTCTAGATCCCAGCATGCTGATGCTACTAAGCTTTTTAAGACATGAAGGTTTGACTGAGGACAAGCAGAGTAATTCTGTGCATACAGAACAACGATGGGTCGTTTTCCAAAGCTGCACTCCCTGCTAGCCAATAAGAAAATGGGTGACTCAGAACTGGGTTTGGTCATTGGGGAGGTGGTCTGGGTTGGGAGAGTGTTTTTTGCCTTTTTTGCCTTTTTTGCCTCCAGTCCACTGAACACTAGTGTCAAGTACACATTGTCCCAGGCTGAGCAATAGAACTATTTCCAAATGTTTCTCACATATTTGCCATTTAGAAATTCAGGCAGGTGCACTGCCTGAATTGTCACTTGTGTCTTTGATGTTTACAAAAGGGTGTGTGTTTACAATGTGATGTGCTTTTGATCAGACAAAAAAAAAAGGATGCGTTGGGCAATTTCGTGTTTATCGCTCTTTCACTTACTGAAAAACATAGGAAGCCTTTTAGTGCCACTACAATGACATGAATGGCAAAGTGTGCGTTCAGCGTGAAATTGATGCTGTATCTGTGTATGTTTTGTCATTCTCCTGCTGTTATAGAGAATAATGCAACCTGGTCCCATAGAATCACGTTACTATAGCTACATTTTCGAAAAATAATTTTTACGTGGCTCGTTATATGCATCACAGCAGTTTCTTTGTGAAATTATCACTAGTGGTGCTAAAATAACAATTGAACAAAAAATCTTGAGTAAAACGACAAATTATTGGTTTATAAAACCCTTACTTTTCACCCTGTTCCTCACACAATTCTATCTTATGACATCTAAACACTTTTACTATAGTGCATGGAGATATATGCATTTGAATGTTAGCATTACAAGACCAGCTTGTAATTTATAAGCTTGTTCGAATGTGATCAAATTACATAGTAGCTCAACTGATAAAGAGTTGCACAAGTTATGCAAAGAACCAAGGTATGACAAAATGACGTGACTGCTTCAGCTATTGCGTTTTTCATCTCAAATTTGCTTTTATGACACTATCTGTATGGTTTACTCGATAGAGCAGTAATTTTATGGGGCTTTTCCACTGCATGGTACAACTAGACTCAACTTGACTCTGCTCGCTTTTTGGGGGTTTTCCACTGTGGATAGTACCTGGTACCTGGCACTTTTTTAGTACCACCTCCGGTCGAGGTTCCAAGCGAGCCGATACTAAATGTGCCGTCAAAACCCTGCAGATCACTGATTGGTCAGAGAGAATCGTTACTACCAGCTTCACTGGATTTGCGACACAAAACATCAACCTGCTAGTTTTAAAGTTAGCTACAGCGATTGTAGTATCATTTGTTCACGCGACTTTCGAATTGTAAAAAGAAATGGCTGTGCGCAAAACCACGCTGTAATCAATAAACGAGGTGCAGACATTCCTCTCGTTAGCGACGAACAAAACAACACAAAACAAAAAGTATTTCAGGAAATGTCACAGCTGTTCCAACAGTGTAGGGAAAAGTAAAAAGGAAACAAAAACGTAAAAGTGACAACAGAATCACTACCATCATGGAAAAGTGGAAGTGGTTCGACCAAATGGACGCTATCTAGACCGGCGAACAACTGCTTTACACAGCACAATGAGATAGTAGCTAACAGCTAGCGGTCGTGTTATTGTTTATCGTTTTGTGTCGCGGTTAAGATGATGTCACGGCAGTAGAGGCTGTGCATCTATGACGATCAGCCTATAATGCCACCCACGTTGAGGTGGCACTAAACAGCAGTGGAAAAGCAAGCTCAGAAAAGTAAAGCGAGAAGAGTAGATTCGAGTCGACCCGTAACGTGCAGTGGAAAAGTACCATTAGAAACCACACAGTGGACATTTCACCTAGAAAATTCAACGACACCATCCTGTGTACTATACTATTGTGTTATTGCATAGTTTTTTGCGCCAACAAATCTTTGAACCTACTTAGCACCAATATTAACATCAATAAAAGCACAGGATTGGGTGTACAGCCCTGTTTGGGAATGTGCTAAGAATGTTGAGAGCCTGACAGAGGTGTGGTTGACAGGAAGTGTGTTTTGTGCTGGGTTCTGGGCAGTAAGCTCTACTGTATACACACTTTCCTCTTCATAAGGTTTTATAGCAGTGTTGGAATGGTGGTTTAGTACCAAAATACACGGCCACACATTTGGAATTTAGTGAATAAGACTCTAGACCTCCGGACAATCAGCATCATTCAGCACACTCTGCGGTATTTGGTAAGAGTTGCGCTGATGTACAACAGTGACTTTAGATGTTTGATAATTTGAATTGATTTACTTGCACTTTCTGGGGTTTGTGTTCATATTACTCACATCAAAGTTTTGCAGTTAGAGGGTATTCCTGTGGCATGAATGTTGGTTTCTTTCTTATAGCTCTGGGCAGTTTGACCAAATTATTCCATCACTGTAACTGTGTTGCAATATAGTTAATTTTGCTGGAAATTCAGCATTACTTTTTTATATATATTTGAAATAGCCATGTGGTAATGTTTTTTTTATTTTTTTATCCGTTAGTCAATTACTGCACACATGGAAGGTACTTCATCTCATTATGTAAAACTTGCATTACAAATAACAAATTTCATACAATGGATTGTTCTGACTTTAAAATCTGATTGGATAGGTTATGCTCAAATTCGTTGCAAAATGACCATAGTCACACACCTGTGACCACACATTATGTAAATTCTGTAATAATGCAATAAGTTGCATCGTTGCTTGGCAAACCTAAGCCAACTAAACTCCGCCTTGTGTTGTGTCTAATAACATCAGTTAATAACAAACTCATGATCTCTCACAGTGTTTGAAAACCTGGAAATATCAGGGCATTTCTAAATCCTTTTATCAGGGAATTGTTTTATTATTTCCAGGCTTGAAGACATGGGAATTTGTGTAGTTAATTACATTTTTATAATTTTCCTCTGCTCTAAAAATAGCTCAACTAGATGTCGCTCTTATGTAGTTTAGCAATGCTCTGTGTTTCTCGCTCACACAAAAAGAACGTAAATAAAGTATCAGTCCTTCTTCCATCTTTCTCCTATTGTCACACAGTATCTAATGTCATCATTTATTTAGTCTGTAACCCATTTTTAAATTGGCTTTGTTGATTAACACTAGCCTGAGTATTTTGTAGTTGTGCTTTTATCTGTCTTCGCGTACGAGTCTGTGGCCATGCAGTAAGCCACGCCGTGTCGTGCCTCATTGGGATACAGTCTCTCAGCGAGCTGTACTTTAGTAGTGGCTCACTGTTCCCTGCAGCTTGTCAGTTTATGAGGCTGGACGGAGCCTTCGCCGTAGGACAGGCCATTGATTCTCAGGGAGCACAGTAGAGGGCTTTTGTCTCCTACCCACCAGTCCTGGCAGAGTCTTTCAGGATCATTTCATATCCAGTGGTCTGTCTCCTGTTCTAGGGACTAACTTCAGAGAGGAATAGTTTGTAATTTGGGATGATTTATGTCTGGCATGTAATAGAGAAGTTTTGGTTGCTGAAACATGGGTGAAGTGGTTGAATGGGCCTTTGGGGTGTAGATGAGAGTTTGGGGTATGCAGGGGCATATATGAAATAACCACCTAAACTAAACTAACCACCTACCCACTTTCTGGGATATAATCATTATATTTGAACTCTTTAAGCTCTGATGGTGTTTTTAAAGATTTCCTGTTTCAGTGGCATATCTAAAATTAAAGGCTTATAAAAACAAAGTCTTTGGTAAAAGTAAAGAAAACGTTTCACATTTTTTTTTAGATAGATTATGATAAATTCTTAGCATCTCAGCTTAAGAAACTGCTGAAAAAAAAAAACAATTGAGCCCAATTTGTTTTACTTATATTTCTGATTTTACATTATATAGCTCTGGGAATGAAAAAGGTGGCTCCGAAAAACTGCTTTTTTTTTGTGTTCCCAATCCAATCATGTCAACTTTAACTGTAAAATTTGTGTTGATATGACAAAGCAATCAAAAGGTATAACATTACAAAAAAAAATTAGCATAGTGTACAAAATAGTCATATGTAACAGTCACCAATCACATGTCTTTCTGCCCACATATGGATGATTTTTGCATCGATCTAAACCCAATCCGATTGGTTTAGCGTTCCATGACACTACATCATTTCTGATGACGTCATCAGATTCAAGAAAGCTAACGTGTTTTCAACCAGAGTGCAAGATGCCAGATAGCCAGATGCTGTATGTACATTGTGCACATTGTGCTTCGTGTCAATTATCTAATTATCTATGCATCCGATTACCTTGTGTGCAGGCTCGTTTGAAAGATAATTGCCTCCTCTAAGTAAAGATATATATTTTATATATATTTAAAGTTCTGTATATTTTTTGTGAAGTTATAAGCAATTAAGCAACACCTGTTCACATTTAATATAATTATCAAAGACATATACTTGGCTATTATTAGGTTGCCAGGGTGTTGCTATGTGGTTTCTTGGTGGATGCTTACTGGCCCAAGTTCAAAGGCCCATCTCTGTGATATTCTGTTCCCTCCATCAACGTAAGTTGACATTCCTAAATGCTGGTTGCTGCAGTATTTTTAGACAAAATAAATTAATATAACAAAATCTATACTGACTGACATTTCTTGAAAGTTTTAAGCTTGTCAATTAGGAATTTAAAACAGAGTCACACATTTAAGAATGTTCATACGTCCATGGCAAGTAAGCTTGACAGAGAGACAGAAATAGGGGATTTAGCTGTAGTTTCATCCTTAATACTCCAATATTTGCCACCCTGGCCGTCCTGAGTCCCTCCTCGCTGGCCTGGCTCCCAGGCTTTGATTCCTGTCCTTGCTTTTCGGGTTTTGCACGTCCACTGCTCTGCGACACAGCTCCAGTCTTCTCATCCTGAAAACAATGGCTTCACACAGGTCCCTTCTATTAGGGTGTGCCTTTTGACGATAATCGAGCAGCTCTGATGTGCACATCCTGCAACTGTGCAACAAGCCTTTGTAACTCTAATTATGGAAGTAAACAGTTTTAAGTCAATGACAGATTGAAGCATTTGATGTTGATTTCAATACTGTTGAAGAGTGAGAATGGTCCCGAGGGAAGTAAACGCCCTCTGCTTTTAGGACACAAATAAGATTGCATGCGATTTAGGGGCAGTTCCAAAGTCTAGTGTGCTGCCTTGTTAAAAAAAAATAAAAGAAATAATAATTTTAGAGACTGAAATGGCACAATATGAAAGAAAAAATTTACAAGGCACAAACTGCGTTCTTCAAACATAATCGTCTCACGTAGCTTTGGATGAAACAACAGGCATTTTGTCAACAAATATGAAAGGCTTCTGTTGTGTTCTGACTGGAATTTGATGATATAACAACATATATGATATATTTGCTATGAAACTGCTTGTAATATAAATTAAGCAACATTGTGTATGTCACAATGTTTTTTATAGCTGTGCCATTAGACTAGTTTTACCATCCCTCCTTTATTAAGACTTGTGAGTATGAAAGTTTAAAGGGATAGTTCAACCAACATACTCGCCCTCATACATCCCAAAAAATGCCTGAACACAAATGAAGAATTTTAGAAGAATATCTCAGCTTGGTAGGTCTACACAATGCAAGTGAAAGGCAACCAGAGCTTTGAAGCTCTAAAAAGAACATAAAGGCAGCATAAAAGTAATCCACACAACTCCAGTGGTTAAATCTATATCTTCAGAAGCGATATGATAGGTGTGGGTGAGAAACTGATCAAGATTGAAGTCCTTTTTTTACAATAAATTCTTCCTGCCCAGTAGTTGTTGATATGCTCAAAGATAACTGCGAATCACCAAAAACAAAAGAAGAAGAATGTGAAAGTGAAAGTGGAGATTGATAGTAAAAAATGACTTAGATTTTTATCTGTTTTATACCCATACCTGTCATACCGCTTTTTAAGATATATATTTAACTACAGTCATATGGATTACTTTTATGCTGACTTTGTGTGCTTTTGGAGCTTCAGATTACTGGCCACCATTTACTTGCATTGCATGGACCTACAGAGCTGAAGCATTCTAAAAATCTTTGTTTGTGTTCAGAAGAAGAAAGCAAGTCTGGGATGGCCTGAGGGTGATTAAAGGATGACAGAATTGTCTATCTTTAACTATCCCTTTAAGGCTGACATGCCAAAGACAATATAATTGCTATGTTTATCTTTATTTATGTGAATTAGTTAAAACGCCAAAAAAAGTTAGCTTTTTTCAACTTTCACATTTTAAAATGATTCTTAAAAACATACATTTTCTGTTTATCACTACGCTTTGTAATTTTTATGCATATAATTAAAAGTATTTTTTATTTTTTTTTGTAATTTAATAAAAAACTGCTTGGAAAATTGCATGACAAAGTTATTTTTAACTTTTAACAAAGTTATTGTTGTATTTTACTTCATGCACTAAACATTTTAAATCTAAAATTGTACAATTGAACTAAACAATTTAAATATAATATTTTACAATGGCTACTCATTATTTTAGGCCATTTAGGAGTAAATACATAAATATTAAAAATAAATACATGCACATATCGAATATGTGTACAGCCCTATTTCTGATCTTTTGATTTCCCTTGAATAATTATGACTGTCATTCCAAAAAATCCATTCAATAACAAACAATGTTGTGTAATTCAGTGTACAGTTGGCACATATGCCCCATGATCACCTAGTTGTGCACTAGAACCACACAGCTTTTACAGATGTTTTTATGGTTATGCTTGACATTCAGCTCATTCCTGCTTTGGTTATGAGCAGTTTCTTCTTTCATGCAGAGCGATCATTTACCTAAAGAGACACCATTTGTAATGTGAACATAAGTACCTGACTAAATGAAAAGAAACACCAGAGCTTGCATTATAGTATCCGATGTTTGGCCGTGATGAACGTTTTTCACATTTTCTGCACTGATTTGCACAATTCTTTAGAATGAATTTACAGGGATCCATGCAACCTGTCATCATATGTGTGTGCTATACAGGAACTTGAGACTTCATCCAAGGATTACAACAGTACATGAACTTTGACCCCATCCCACCCTGCGCAGGAGATGATAATTTGTCTGGATAGTGAAAGTGAATCTTTACTGATTACACGAGGCTTTGTAATTCTGTTATTTGAGTATAATTGGATTCAGGTTGAGGTTTAGAAAGGAGGCTTAAGATGAGCAGAAGTCACTGGCAAGATAATTTGTAAACTTCAGGTCTTCTCTGTTGCTATCACTCTTGCATCTAAAGTCCTCTCTCTCTCTTTCTCACTCTAAAAAAATCACAAGGAATCATTTTACACATAAACACCAGTCCATATGTTTACAAGTAGTGAAGTTCATCATTTAGAAAAGTTTATTTTTAACATTCTCCATAATCGTTTCAGTCTGATCATAACAGTTTGGGCTGCACATTTCAGCACAAATTGTTTTGTGGATGTGTCACAATGTTATGTAGCTTTGTAAAAAGGCTGTTGTTGAAGGATGCAACATGCAACTCGCCATAAGTGCAGCAAAGCACTGTATCTGAGATAGCATTTACTTAAAGGCACATTATTTATCTGGGCATTCCTTGTCAGACAGTCGAGTATTCTTCTTCTTTGCATGATTTATGTGATTCTACTGAACTCTCTGTGCTGCAGGCTTAGATACAGTTGGGAAAACAAACAGATACACCCAAACTCTGTCATACAGAGAAATCAAGACAGTATGGAAGGCATGTAAACGGCACGCCAAATGAGGAACAGTATGAGCCATTAGTCTCAAGAGTAATAGTAGAGACACAAAAGGATACACATATTAAAAACAGAGAGTGGGATGAGAGATAGAGTGAGAGAGAAAGAGAGCGAGAGAGAGAGAGAGACTGGCAGTTAACATAACTTCATACATACCGTTTTATTATAAACAGACTATATCATGGCATTAGTTCTCCCATGAGAGATATTAGTACAGTATTCATTATTACTTGCTTTCTCCTATTGGGTGGAGTTCAGTTGGGTGTGTCATTGTTTTGCTCAAAAAGCATGCATACTATTATCATACAAACCAGGACTAAGGGTTTTCTCCTTTCTGACTGTAACTTCTCCCAAGATATTTCAAGCTGCATCACAAAAGCACGGTCCTTATGTCTTGTTATTTGTTGGGCTCCTACTAAGGACCCAACCCACCTTAGCAACCATAAACCCAAATGCAAAATCTCTGTCTATCTTTTCATCCGTTCATTGCAAACACCTAGCAACAACGTAGCTTAGCTACTGCCTAGCAACCTGTAAGAACACCTTAGCAACAACCTAGCAACAACCTAGCAACCACCAAAACACCCTATCAGTTCTGTAGAAACTTCCTAGCCATGCCTTAGCAACAACCAAAAAACCTTAGCAACCACATGGAATCTGCCTAGAAAGCACACGGAACTCCTTAGCAGTTGTCTAGCAACAGCCTAGCAACCACTCAGAACATCTAGCACCCACCAAGAACCACGTCTTTCCCTCTTAGCCCTTTTCCACAGAAATGATGGTGGTTCTTGAGCCGAGCCGAGCCTGTGCTCAGCTGTCTGGAGCCTACTGTAAATCGGCCACACTTTTCCACCTGAGAGCCAGTGGGCTAGTTTGGTAGATAGTTATATTTGGATTATTGTCCTTGCATATAAAATTATGTTGACGTCTTGATTGAGAATCCCTCCAGTTTGTGGGGTTTTTATCGTTGTTATAGAGTGATGAAGTACTCCTTTATGCCTTTATGCAGACAGTAGCTACTGATGTTGTTTGGAAGCTACCTGGTGATGAAACATAATCACGCCCTCCGCCGCCTGGCATAATCGGTTCCTGTGCAGAGACCAGCAGGCTTTGGGGCCAGTGCAGAACCAGATTTTCCATCCTTTTCTGCGGTGGCAATGGGCGGAACAGTTTGAGAACTTGCCCAGGAACCCTCCCTCTAACTAGATGGTGGAAAAGAGCTATCTGTCTCTCAATCTGTCTGTCAACTACTTATCTATTAAGAATCAATGCAGAACACTTTAGCAAATGCCTAGCAACTACCAGAACACCTAAGCAATTGCACAGAAATCTGTCTGTCTGTTACTTTTAAACATTCAGAGGTTTGGTCAAGCTAACATTCAAACTCTCCTTTTCTACTTACAGTACTGCTGTAAAGCCTGCAGTCTGTTTTAATGTGAGTTCTTGTTGTCAAGTGTGTTTTAAGCACATCAGATCAGCATGTTCTCAGCCCCAGGATTGGTGCATGTGCTGATAAAGACAAGGTTTCTGGATACAGTCTTTCAAGGTTTTGTTTTGATCAGTCTAGCTCCAGTTTGAAGCTGAAGAGCAATTAAAGAGTGTGTGTTAGAAATAGTTCCCTGTATCATCAAAATGGGCTTGAATTCACTGCAGCTGGATAATCGAAAATCGTTTTACATGCAATGTTTATTGAAAAATATGATGTTTTTTGTACATGTATAAAAATGTGTTGCTAAGCTTAACTACAGTATTTATCATATTTGTGCAAGGGTTTAAAAGGTGGTTTTATTATAACCATGCATCAGGATTTTTCTTTTATAGGGCCGCAGGAACAAGAACCCTGAGGCTCTAATTCAAAGCATCTCTTACTGTTATAGTATTGCTGTATTTCGGTTTCCGCTGTTAGCATGGAGGTGTGTGTGTGTGTGTGTGTGTGTGTGTGTGTGTGTGTGTATATGTGTGTGTTGGAAGCCGATATGTGGACATAGGCTTCACTCTGCCAGTCTTGCCAAGTGTGTGAGTCTGCATGCTTTGTGTTGTACTTTATGGTATGTGTGTACATTTGGTTGATTCGGGTGGTTTGAGGTTTCTGCGGTGAGCGGGACTATGAGTAGGCTTCATGTGACCTCACTGAAATGGTCTTCTCGGATGAAACCGTCTGTTGTAAGAGTTGTACAAACAATTCTTTTCCATTTATGATGTCATTGTACTGCTGGTTTCACAGCGTCTACCAGCAATGCATTTATACATCTTGACATTCGGTCATTATTTACTTAACCTTATGTTGTTCTCTTTACAACATAAGGGTAAGGGGCTTTTTTCCAATACAACAACATTTCATAGTGACCATGTCTGTCAAGCTCCAAAAAGGACATCCATAAAAACCCATAAAAGTTTCATGATTATGTAGAACTTACACTATAATCCTATATATAAAGGAACTATATTGTACTATATTCCACTACGTTCATATTCTGAAGCCATACAATAGATTTTTGTGAGGAACAGATATACATTTAAGTTGTTATTCACTGATAATCCTTTTCACTCTAAAGGTGAAGCGCTTTAGATCTAATTTGCTGTGTTATGATTGGTCATGTGACACACAAATCTGGCTCAATGTGTCTAAAAGTGCCATTTTTGTTATTAGCTTTAAGAGCTCTGATGGAGGAGAAGATTTAAAGTAAATAAAAGCTTAATTTTCAATCTGTTCCCCATGCAAAGCTATCATGTGGCTTCAGAAGACTAGGAATATAGTGCAGAATAGTATGGTGCTTTTATGGTGCTTTTCTGTCCTTTTTGCAGCTTGACATTATACAGGGTGGCCCAAAATAAAAAAGGGACCACTAATGATTTCCTTATTTATTTGTAACAAGTTGTTCCTCATGAAGTAATTTTGTTGTTTTGTCAGGCGGCTGTGGCTCAGGTGGTAGAGTTGGCCACTAATCGCAGGGTTGGTGGTTCGATTCCCGGCCCACACGACTCCACATGCCAAAGTGTCCTTGGGCAAGACACTGAACCCCCAAGTTGCTCCCATTGGCAGGCTAGCACCTTGCATGGCAGCTCTGCCGTCATTGGTGTGTGAATGTGTGCGAGAGTGGGTGAATGAGTCCCAGTGTAATGCGAAAAAGTCATAGAATATGCCAAGAATCGTTCAAACGCCTTTATGCATTTTTAAGATATGAGCAATCAAACATAGTGGCCTCGTTTATTTGGGGTCCCCATGTAAACCACTATCCTCTTTTATTGAATGTTAAGAGCAGCTCTGACATTTTGCCTAACATTTCATTTTAAGTTTTTCGGTAGAAAGAAAATAATACAACTTGGGTGGGTTACACAATTTGTTTTTGTAAAGAAGTATAGCTATATGCTTCATTAATAGCAGCATCTAATATCCTTTGCACAGGTTAAACAGAGCATCAGTTCTGATCTTTAGCATATGCTACGATTGGAAGTGATGTTCTGTCATTACCACCCGCAGCTTAAAGAGAGCTTCAGGAATTCACACTTTGTTAAACGTGCCAGAGTGAATGTGCTCTCCATATGTGGAGCACGGTATGACTATGAACGCTGTGGTGGGCTGCCAGCTTGCACACCTGCCTCTCTATGGGGTTTCTGATTGGTCCCTGCATGTTTCAGCAGGACATTCCTATCCGGAATCACGGGAATGTTCTCCTGTAGCGCCCTGGCTGGAGTATATAGAGGACAGTAGAAATGGTTTTGGTTTTGGACCCTCTCGATAACTCATACCATAATCGACTGAGAATGAAGATTTCCTCACATGTAGCTCCAGACATTAAACACCATCGTGAGTGTTACTTATGGCCATAACGATGCTTATTATAGGCAGCACCAAGAGTGTCATAAAAGATAATAAAATCCAGGACACAGGAAATATGTCAGACTCATAACATGCCAACATCTAATAGGGGAGCTTTGCAGACAGGCCTAAATACTTTGCTCACGAACAACAACAACAGGAACAACAGACACAACAAAAACACAACCTTTTTAAAATCATATGTCAGCTTTGATTGTTTTGCTAATGCATCAGTAACCACATTTACATGCACATGAAAATTCTGATTAATATCATAATTTGGTCATATTCCATATACTTATGTAAACATGAATATATGTTATAAAATCATGTCTAAATAATTTGTTATCGTAAAAGTTTGTCTATATGAATATTAATGTCTTATTGTTTAAAATTCCATTTGAAGAGTAATCAGTAAACATACATTTAAGTTGTTATTCACTGGTAATCCTTTCCACTCAAAAGGTGAAGTGCTTTGGATATCATTTGCTGTGTTATGATTGGTCACGTGACACACAAATCTGGCTCAATGTGTCTAAAAGTGCCATTTTTGTTATTAGCTTTAAGAGCTCTGATGGAGGAGAAGATTTAAAGTAAATAAAAGCTTAATTTTCAATCTGTTCCCCATGCAAAGCTATCATGTGGCTTCAGAAGACTAGGAATATAGTACAGGAGACATATGGTGCTTTTATGGTGCTTTTTTTGTCCTTTTTGGAGCTTGACATTATACAGGGTGGCCCAAAATAAAAATGGGACCACTAATGAAAATTCTGATTAATATCATAATTTGATCATATTCCATATACTTATGTAAACATAATGAAAATATGTTATAATTTGGCCTAAAATTTCATGTCTAAATAATTTGTTTTCTTTAAAGTTTGTCTATATGAACATTAACGTCTTATTGTTTAACACTCCATTTGAAGAGTAATCGGTAAACAATACCCTCTTTCGTCTAGCCGTGCTAAACGTTGCCAACATTAGCGCAAGGGCTTGCTTGGGTTTGTGCTGTGGCATTTACATTTTGTACCAATAAGTGCATTTATATATATAGAAATACTCTGATAACTACCAAAAATCAGCTTACTTATAAATTCTGACAATGCAAGAAAACCACGTTTACATAAGATTTGAAGTCATCAGGAAATCAGAAATCATTTGAAACCGTATACTTAATTTAAAGCGTTTCTTTGGTGTTTGCGTTTATTTCTTCAAAGTATAGTTTATTCACAATTCTGCATCATAATTTGAAAAGTTTGTGGAAAGACTTAAAAAAATGAATGCCCCCTAAAATTAGTTTCTTCATTTGATATGAACTATATACTTTATGTTTCAGTAATTTTGTATAGGCATTGGCATATCGCGTTCAACTGATAATGCTTGGTCAATGATAATGCTGTTAAAGCTATAAAAAATCATACACAATATAGCCCCCGTACTGTTGCAGCTTACAGTGTTTCGGTCAAAGACCTTCTTCAGGCATTCTATCAACTTATTTGAAGATTATTCCAGTTGGGGATATATCACTTTTACAGTCTTGATTTACTCAAAGTTTCTCCAATGATGCTGGTAATGCGTCCAACTGAACCAGAGAAGGTTAATGGTGGTGAAATCCTCCTGTCGGCATGAACATTTTTACACTAAAGCTCCATGTCAAACCATTTTTATTTACCTCTTAGACTGTTAAACTCTCAAAACAACCTCTGATGACATCAAAAGCATGTGATGTGTATTTTTTTTATTAGAACAAATTTGCAAGTGTTTGCTAAATCAATATATGTGATGTTACTGCACTTTATTAATATATATATATATATATATAATTACTGTATAGATGTAAAAAGCTTCAGTTTCTCATTTACTAGCAAGTCTGTTGCCTTCCTTATACGGCGTTTTCATGGATGTGGATTATGATCATTTTGTATGAACCTGCACGTGCTCTATTTACGTATGTTTGAAATTCACTAACATACACACGTTTTACTAACTTTAAATCTGGGGGGTACGAGATGTTCGTGAATCTGGAGGAAAGTTTATGTGAAGCTCCATTTTATGTGTACATTACTCACATATTTACAAAAGTTTCAAGAATCGGGTTAATGTGTGTTGGTTGGTTTATGCTTTTTTTGACCATTTAAAAAAAAACATTTAAGACAATAATGGAAAGTAGTTTAAGGTGTTTACATGATGCATTTTCGGCACATTTAGAATAATCGGTGAGAGAGTGTGCAAACATGCTCAATGATGATGTCAGCAAGTGACACAATTGGTTGTATGGATAGCTCTTATAGAAATTATGCTTGAGAATAGTTTTCTGCACACAGAACACTTGTATGCAATTTTTAGTGAATTGTTTGGGTTTGCTTGATGGGATAGTTGCACTCTTTGTGCTCCTCTTTCATCAGGCTTGTCATTAATGCTGGATTCTGCATCTCACACAATACCAACATCTGGTTAGTGCAACTGCAGGGACGTTCCGACCAGACATCTCACTTTGAACTTCAACGCTTCTGTATAATTATTTTGATACCTCCAAACATAACTACTCATGTTTTCCAATAGGAAAGGTGTGTTCTTTAAAAAGACCTGCAATTGTTGCCTTTGTGGAAACCACCATCAGATATACCAATTTGATGGTACAACTGTACAATGTATTCTTAGGAGCAACAGAGCTGTATTTGTTCAGAATTAACCAGGAAATCTGATTTCATTCGGTATTCAGTAATTATAAGTGTTCGGAATTGAGCACAGGTTCTTATTCAGAAATCAAAATAAACCAAGAACCATTACTGTTTTATGTGACTAATACTTTTTTCCTCTGCTGTAGCTCTTAAATTTCATTTGTGGTCAAATCGCAAAGCTCAAATCACGAGATTCATCCGCCGGAAGAGCAGTGCCGAAACACGACTCACGTAAAGTGTACTTTTGCACACTGCATGCAATTTTAAGTTTCAACCACAGATGTCACTAGAGAGCACAACGTTTCGAATGTGCAGCTTTAACACAAGCACAAATAACATTTCAGTCAGTTCCTCACACAAATCTATTGTATGGCATCTGACTTCAAAGTAAGAGCAAATGATGTACAGTTTGGATCAATTTTATGATACTTTTATGATGTTTTTTTTTTCTTTTGAAGCTTGGCAGAAATAATCCCCACCTGCTTCTACTGATTGGAAAACAAAAGACTGAATAGATTTAATTTTGTTTGCCACAGAAGGGAAATAACATAAGGTGATATCAACATAAGGTTGAAGATTAGTAGTAAAAAAATAAGGGAACAAATGTGAAATTCCTAATGATTCCCGTATGTAATTGGAATAATTATAGTTATCATGGATGTTGTTTTGGCTGTGATATCTTTACTCCGTCTGGTGTTTGGGGTTGGGGAGGAGAGTGGTGTAGTGTAACCTGAACACACCTCTTAGACCGAAAGCAACAGAGAGCACATTGTGCTGTACTTCAAACTCAAAGTCTTCATAAAGACATCTTCACTCCAGTCCTGAATTGAGAGAGAGAGAGAGAGAGACAGAGAGAGAGAGAGAGACAGAGAGAGAGAGAGAAAGAGAAAGAGAGAGAGAGAGAGAGAGTAGATATTCAAATATTATTATTTATTTTTTTAGTGCTATTGAAAAAAGATGATCGTCATCCGAACTTAGACACAATAAACCATTGGTAAACCAGTTTGTTGGCTTTGGTGCTCAGCTGCTTTTTAAATGATTATAATAGATAAAAAGAGCCCTTTAACAACCACCTATTAACCACCCATAACCCAAAGTACCTTCAGACTTTGTCAAGCCAACATTTAAAGTTTGTCTGGATGAACTTTCCTTTTCTAGTTCACAAATAAGTTTGAATCCCGAGGGCAGAAGATAACGGTGCTAAACCTGTCAGTCACCTCTCAGCAATTTCTTTGGTTCTGTGTGCTCTCAAACAGCCCTGAAGCAAGCATTAAATTCCATGATGTAGTGATCCCTGTGAGCTCACTTGCATGTTTTCCTCAAACGTGAATCCAATTGACAAGCCAGTACTGTATCAAAATTTCTCAATCATTCTGTATAGGGGTTTGTTCTAATCCATTGAACTGAGTGTACACTGTAAAAAAATAAATTACGCTAAATTTATTCAATTTCACCGTAAAACTACATGTATTTAAATATATGAATTTGTTTACTGTATATTTTAAGGTAACTACCCATTAACAAATTAAAGTTTTTTTGCAATATAATTAATACAGTCTTTTACCATTTTAAAATCTCACGCCCTTCGGGGATAAAGTCTACAAATCTAGTTCTGTTTTGGAGTCCATCACATTCTGAGGATCTATAAAAGAATGCAGAGTCCTGGCAATGTCTGACCATTTTAAAGGGATTAAAGTCGGTTTGTTTGATATGTCAGGACCAGACTGTGAGCGCATTACCGTTGCATAAATAAGCTCCACAGTGTTTCTCAGATCAGCTTTTTATAGCTAAACAGCTCATGCTGAGTGCAGATTTAGGGTCTGCTCCTCAGTGCATCTCAGCCTGCCTTTGAGCTTGTCAACTCATATTTAACCTGTAAACTGAGAACTTGATAACAGTTACAGAACGGGAGACGAGAGGGGTGGGCTGGAGAGAGAGAGAGAGAGAGAGAGAGAGAGAGAGAGAGAGAGAGAGAGAGAGAGAGAGAGAGAGAGAGAGCGGCTGCAAGGTATTTGTCTGTAAAAACCAACTATATCTCACAGAATTTGTTGGGAATCTGTATTTGGGATGTTGTACAAAACTGGTTCAATTTAATTCCATCCTAAACACAAATGTGCTGAACAAATGGCTTTAACTATGAATAGCTAATTCCAAATTTTACTATGTGTAAATATTGACCTTTCTCTCAATGCATCATCAAATATCCAGTAACTAAAAATTATTTATATCATTTAAACATTTGGTTGTGTAATCAGAACATCTACCCTATTGATATGTTTTACAATACATACTAGGGTTGTCGATTGAACATGTGCAATCAGTGCTGTTAATTATATTAATAATATTATGCGTTAAAAAATAACACAATGAATCATGTCACGGTCTGTATGTGATATTCCTAACTTTGGTGCAATTCAAGCCACCTTACCAACTTTTTTCAGCAAGGGGCAGTACGTGAGCTGTATAGGAAATGCGCAGTTGTACATTGAACAAAAACAAACCAAACTTCCGGATTGCTTGACACAACGGCTCAAGATGAGAACGTGTTCTTGTGTTCAAAAACAGCTGGACGGAGTGCATTTCCGAATGCAGGGATTTCAACTACATATAACAACGCATTTAAAACCTAAAAATGCTGTTTATGACGCAACACAACCAAAGTGAGATGCTCTAAAAGCATCTGTTTGATGCATATGTACACTAAAGACATGCCCTTATAATAAATCTATCTCCTACAGATTGACAAATTCAGTTGCTAAATAATTTGCTGTGGACTGAATTCCAATGAAAGGCTTATGTCAAATAATGTAGAAATAAAAAATAATTTGCCCTCTAAAGTAATTTTTTTGTATTGTCTCATCATTGCTTTACTTGTCTGCCACAATAATGTAATGAGATTTAATTTTCTGAATGATTTTTCGCACATTTTGAAAGTGATGAAATTGAGACTTTTATATACTTCTTTTCTTGTCAAAATGCATTTATTTCCATCTTAGGAAAGAAAACAAAACGATATGTAGGTATCCGTTGCATTTTCATTGCAATGCACATTCAGTCTCTTAAACTCTCCGGTAGACTGTGGCTATCTGCTTTCTTACAGCAATTGTGAAGCTGCATTCATGATTCGCTTCAGAGTGTCAATGTCAGTGTCAAGAGCCGCTTTAAACACATCATGCACCTTACATGGGCTGAAATACTTGATTTCTATCACAAGTCCCATCTGAGCTTGTTTTGTTCAACAAATAGTGTTAAGAGCTCCTTTCTCCATTATTTTATCACTAATAGGGAAGCACTTTATTTTCTGACAGTTTATTTTATTTACTGAGATAAAAACCTCCACGGCTCTATCATAGTAGAGAGCAAAACGGTCAATTAGTGTGTTGCGACAGTACCGCTCATAAATGTCTATTGGACCGCTGTGTATGCTATTTTATGCTAAGCTTGTAGGCTAATTTTGGTAGAAGGGCTCTGGCACTGTTGTGTGTGTGTGTGTGTGTGTGCACATCAGTTTACACGTTAAGCTTTTTAAATTAATCACATGCTTAAACGAGTTAATTCTGACAGCTCTAATAATTATTCATAATATTTATTGAATTATTTTTATTTGAGGGGCCTATAAATATACAGTATATACTGTATACAAAATTAATTGCAATTTGATTTATTAATTGGCACATGCAATTTATTCTATTCAAAATTGCACATTTGGATGACATATTTAAAAAAAAAAAAAATAAGAAATTGAAAAAATCCCTAAATATTAAAATATAAAACTTATAATGATAAAATTTAAATATAAAATGTATACATTATGGATCTTATACTTGAAAAGTGGATATTCCTTTTGTTTAATTTTTTTTTTTTTTTGTAATGTGTTAGTAATGTTCTTGTAGTTTCATAACTTTGAGAACAAGGCTTGTAATGTAAAATTAAAGGGATAGTTCACCCAAAAATGAAAATTCTGTCATCATTTACTCACCGTCATGTTGTACCAAACCTGTATTACTTTAATTTCACTGTGAAATTCCAACTACGACTCCAGAGGCTGTCAAATTTCTTGCGCAACTCGTGTGTTTTCCATTAAATTCGACCCAAATCATTATCAATGGACATATATGAATTACTCTATCCTTAAAAAAACCTTGGTGACTTTTGTGTGTACTGTCTGATCCCTGAACCGCACCCACATGCCCTGTGTTTGATGCCTGTGCTGTGTTCTCGTCCGGTGTGTGACCGGCTTCAGGCTTCCATTCTGCCTAACATCTCGTTTAGGAACAACATAAGGTTGAGTAAATGATGACAGAACTTTTTGGGTGAACTATCACTTTAAACCAGGGGTGACCACCCCTGCTCCTGGAGAGCTACCTTCCTGCAGAGTTTAGCTCCAACACACCTGCCTGTCATTTACAAGTAATGCTAAAGACCTTGATAAGCTGGTTCAGGTGTGTTTGATTAGGGTTGGATCTAAACTCTGCAGGAAGGTAGCTCTCCAGGAGCAGGGTTTGTCACCCCTGCTTTAAACTGTACAGGTATTAACCCTGAGGGCGTAATTATGTCCAAAAATATTTTGAAACGTCTTCATTTAGTTTGAGATGGCACATTGCTATTAATTCACACTAAAACATGATGGAATGATGGAATGGCTGAAATCCTTTCCTTTAGAAAACCATCATTTCAAAACGAAACAGACACGTTCTTATTTCATGGAATGACCCACTCTGTATATGTTTCTAAGGATTTTTCCCCCTGTCTGTTCTGTAAATGCTTACACACACAGAGAGAGAGAGAGAGAGAGAGAGAGAGAGAGAGAGAGAGAGAGAGAGAGAGAGAGAGAGTTTGAAGGAGCAAAAAAGGGAGGGCAAGTAAATGAGAGGGAAAAAGGGGAATGGCAGTAGCCCGGAGCCAGACTTCCTAGATTTCCGTGCTGTGCGCTAGTTGAGTTTGTAGGTGCTGCGCCTGAAGCTGACCTAGTCTCTTAGACCACAGCCATATATAGTGTGAATATCTTTTATGATTGTTGTTTTTGGCTAGACTGAACAGGGAACGTAAGTCAGTATTTCAAGCATTGAGCCTTTCTCGCAAAGCCAAGGAGGTAGACGTGTACGCACGCACTCACACACTTGCTGGCTGGATTATACGGTGTTTCTGAGAGAGAGGTGCACAGCTTTGACTGCGATACTTAAACCAGGCGATACTGCCGTGCTGTCTGCTCGGAGGAGAATGTGACGTTTGGGCAAACACACACACACACGCACATTCATACCCTGCAACACTCTCTGAGGATGGCCACTGCTGTGTTTCAGGTAAGGAGACAGACGTCTTGCTTGCTGGCGATGAGAACTTCCACAGAAATCCTGTGAATCTTAACCTTGTTTCGTTTTAGAGCTACAGTTGTGTGTGTGTTTATGTGTGTGTGTGTGCTGCAGTGCAGAGTAGACCATTTGTTTGCTTGTTCTATGTCAAAACAGAGCATTAGTGTGTACATCTGTGGTTCTCAACAGAAATGTCCTTAAAGGAATAGTTCACCCAAAAATTATAATTCTGTCATTATTCGCTCTCTCTTATGCTGTTCCAAACAGGTATGACTTTTTTTTCCCTCTGTGGAACACAAAAGGTGTTACGCAGAATGTTAGGGACTCACAATTGTCATACCCTTCAAGCATCAACGCATTTCAAAATTTCTACTTTTGAAAGGCAAAAAATGTATTAAAAATGGCACAAAACAAAGCAAAACAAAAAGTGATTAAAGGACCAATATATGTAAATTTTCTTATACATTCTTATCAATTTTAACCTAAAATATTAATGTTGATTTAACATGGACATTAACATAAATTCGCACTAAAATACTATGGCGTTTAATTGGAAGCATGGCTTTTGATGTCAACAACACAAGATATGTAAAGTGTTTTCTCCTCCCTTGTAAAAGTTGATAAGCCTATTTATTTTTCTGTCCTAACTATGCACGATTACATGGGTTGTTGCATTTAATTATTCGCATTTTGCATTTCAAATTCCCCTTCTGTCCGCTAATGATAGTGTTCTCAAATGTGTTTAATGGATAGGAAATCTCAGACAGCTGTGTATTCTGTAAGAGTGAGACTAGAGTAGTAAAATGGCTCTTGGAGATTTCTGTGGTCAGTGACAAGCGTGAGACCGCTGTGGTGATGTTGAGGAGTAATGAGACATAACTGAAGTTTAACCACATTAAGACACTGGGTATGAAATGCTGCAATACTGAAACTAAATCAGTCATGCTTTTAGAGCATTTTGGTGGTGTCGCTGGGATTTTTAAAGGTATAGTTTGCAAAAAAAAAAAAGAAAAAAAAAAAAAAAAGAGAAAGAAAATTCAGTCATTATTTACTCACCCTCATGTTCTTCCAAACCTTTTATGCTGTTATTTTTCATGTTGAACACAGAAGGAAGTAATTTTGAAAAATGTGCATGCTGCTCTTTTCCATACAATGACAGTTTGAAAAAGTACACAAATGCACCAAAAAGTGTCTTAAAAGTAGTCTATATGACTAATGTGCTATATACCAAGTATGCTGAAACCATACAATGTTCTTAAGGTGCATGTTTGCTTTATACACCTTAAGAAGTCATTTTTACACATTTAACTACCTGAATAGAAATTATATTATATTATGTAAAAGTTAAATATTTATTTCCTAAATTCTTTACTTTCACATGTTATTTTTAGGCTCTTTGATTAAACCCATGAGCCCTTATTTCTTATGAAATCAAGTAATGCCTCCTACACACTACACGACTTTTAAAGATATCGGATTGTGGTACCTTTCTTATTACACAACTGTCTGTCTTGTCATGGAAGTCGTAGCGTTTTCAAATTACACGACGAATCGGCGACAGGGGTGAACACATTACAAAATATTTCACTATTGACGAATCCCCGACGACTCTGTTGTGAAACGTAATTTGGAGTCAAGGCAGAGTACATGCGAGAAGTGATTCGAGATACGAAAACAAAATCATGATCATATGTTATGCATTTCAGTATATGATGTGTATGTATTTAATCATATATTTTATTGGTTACAATATGAAAAAGTACCTCTTACTGAATAATCTACCTATTTGCTCACCTGACTTTCCAAGAGAATTGGCCATTTCTCTCCAACTCTTCTCTTTCTCCACCCGGTTGTGCTACAGTTCAGAGGAAACATTAAATATTCACTGGTGCTCGTGCCAATGTTCCACAAATTTTTCCTCCATTTCTTCGGTCCAATGAGACTTTCTTGATACCGCAGTCATGCTAGTTGATGTTCTATTGCAGGTACATCAGGACTCCTCCCACTGAAACTTCCCGTGACCCGTTTCATGCTCTCTCATTGGCTGTAGGTCAACGCTGCAGTTGTATTCAGTCAAAACATATTTCACATTGCATGATTTGGAATTGCAAACAGGTCCAGATATTTAACATTCTAGGTATCTCGCTGACATGGGTGATGCGTCGGCGCTTCTCTCATATCGCGTCTTTTATAATTCATACATTGCGATTGTCACTCACGGGAGCGAGCTCCGATTTGCTCACGATTTCAGGCTTATGTCGGCGATCTCCACAAAACTGCCGGCGAGCGAAAAATCAGGCTTAAAATCACGTAGCGTAAACTCGGCATAAGCATGTGTCTCCTCTGTGTCACTGTGTCATTTACACTGCATCTATGAACGCGCAATGACTAGGAACATTTGCCATTACATTATTGTTAAATTAAAGTGAAACTGGAGTATTTTGTGTTCACTGTCAAAGTTGATATTTGTTTGTTTATATTTTAGCGGGAGTTTGACGCGAGCCTCTGCGGATGTCGCGCGCATGAGAGCACTTGAGAAGCGATTAACACGCTTCTCCGGACAGGAGCTGCTCTGGATGATACACGCTTTGCTGCTCAGTGACGCTCGGAATTCAATGAATGAGACACAATATATGGCATTTATATATTCGCTTAAAATTCTCGTATTTGGCCATTAAAATGTGTTTGGAATTTGAAGTGCACAATAAACAAGTTTTTTTTTTCCCCTCCGAACAAGATTGGTTAGATCAAATAACCACAATCAGACGATTGTGTGCTGTGTAGGTGTCAGTGTGGCACCACAATGAGGTCACTCAGCTTTGATTTGGGTTTTGAGGGCTGTATCATCAGAGACTCATTTTTCACTGTAACAAATGCACCTGACAGGATGACAAAGTTGCTGTTAAATGCTGAACAATAGCTGCCCCCCTCTGGCACAGACAAACGTTGTGGCGTGCGGTTTAGGCTCCCCTAGACACTTATCTACGGGATGAATCTCACGAAACCTAACCAAAAACATGTCCGGGTCATATTTCACCCCAAAATCAAAAGAGAGAAAATTGAAGTATTTGTTTTTGCTCAAATAAAATGAAAACTATTTTTTTTTTTCATGACTATAAAGCACATTTACCCCTACAATTCTCTTTAACGTAATGCAAACAAACAAATAAATAAATAAAAAATCAAATGTTGTATAAATATTTTATCTAATTGTATTAACATTTTTGAAAAAAAAAAAATATTAAGAAATATAGAAAATGTTTAAATTGTTTAAAATTTTTTTTTTTTTTTTACATTTACTTTTAAAAAAAAATGTATTTAGTTATTAACAACAAAATGTGCAATAATTATGGTGTGTGTGTATATATATATATATATATATATATATATATATATATAATTTTTTATTTTTTTTTTATTATAATTTTTTTTTATAATTTTTTTTTTTCCCATATGATGGGGTGGGATGTAAAATACCTAAATATCATGGGAATGAGAATACGGAGCTAAAGTAAGCTTAACTGTCATGATTTTTTTATTTTTTTTTTAAATGCTACAAAATGTAAATATATGCTTAAGTTTCTTTATACCAAGTATCATTTATAATTTTTTTCCTTGATTTTGAGTTGAAACCTGCAGTTTTTGGGAGTTTCACCCTTAAACCCGTGTTTATGACTTGCACACAAGTTTTTCTTCATGATCGGTCCTGACCTGATGGCTTAAGGTCAGAAGGTGCAGTTTTGACCTTAGATGTAAAACACCAGTGTTCGTTATTTATGATGATGCAACTTAACAAATGAGTTTATGGTATCAAGGTAAGAAAAAAGGTTAGATACACCTTCTAACCTTGGCATAATCTTTCCTAAGCTTGAAAACAGTTCTTGTTATTACAATTTGACTGTTTGCCAAACTTTTTTTTTTTTTTTTGCAGAAGTGATGATGCAGTGCTGTACATCTATGGGGCTAAAGTATCTGCTTAATATCATCTGTTCTATTTCACCACAACCGTGGGAAACAATGCACACTTTGTTTTTGGCACAATTGCAGATGCAATTTTGACTAATTTTGCTTAAATTGAGCGGAAAAAGGAATTAAGCTATTTTGAACATATCAAGTGTATTTATCATTGTCTACAGATAGCGAGAGAGCGAAACAGTCTAATTTTCTCAAATGCGTGTCCCTCATTACAAATGTGTTTTATTCCCCACGCTCATTTATTTTAGTTTATACATGTGCCATTTACTATGTTATCAGCTCCCTTCATGTTCATTTTTGCAAATGGCACCATAACCAGAATGCCAAAGAGAAAAATAACATATTACATAATATGTACCCCATCACTTTACATTCATGCATTTGGCAGACGCTTTTATCCAAAGAGACATACAGTGCACTTATACAGGGACAATCCCCCTGGAGCAACCTGGAGTTAAGTGCCTTGCTCAAGGACACTGGTGGTGGCTGTGGGGATCGAACCAGCAACCTTCTGATTAACAGTTATGTGGTTTAGCCCACTACGCTACCACCACTCCCAAATAGACTTTAACATTAGGATGCTGTTTCTGAGCATCTACTTGCCACTGGTATTTGGAAGTCTGTTTCATTTATGGGAATCGGTTGTTTCAAAAAGGTTTTACATTTACAAAAAGCAATACTAAAATTAATTTTCATCTCTTGGCTTGAAAACATTTTTGCATGCCAAACTTTGTCAAGCCAACTCTGTTGTCATATAATAAAATGTATAAACATATAAACATTACATTTTATTTGTTACCATTTCTGCAATTCAGTGAATAAAGAAACTTTTTGGGCCATCAATCAAATCCTCTGTAAACTCCAAATACTTTTAGTATCTGCATGCTCATCAAGTCATTGGTTCTCGGTTCATGACCAAAAGAGATGTTTCTTGATTCAGTCAGTGCATTGTTGACTCTGAGAACTGCTTGGAGAAATTTGGTGCATTTTTTTTTTCTTTTTCTTTTTGATTTTATCTCCTTTTCTCCCAATTTTTTGGAATGCCCAATTCCCACTACTTGCTAGGTCTTCGTGGTGGCGTGGTTACTCACCTCAATCCAAGTGGCGAAGGACAAGCCTCAGTTGCCTCCGCTTCTGAGACAGTCAGTCCGCTCATCTTATCATGTGGCTCTTTGTGCATGACACTGCGGAGACTCGCAGCATGTGGAGACTCATGCTACTCTCTGCGATCCACACACAACTTACCATGCGCCCCATTGAGAGCGAGAACCACTAATCCCGACCACGAGGAGGTTACCCCATGTGACTTTACCCTCCCATAGCAACCTGGCCAATTTGGTTGCTTAAAAAACCTGGCTGGAGTCACTCAGCACACCCTGGGATTCGAACTCGCAACTTGATAAAATTGTTCAAATCAGTTTTGTCAACTGGTTCAACCAATCTTTTTGAAAAATAATCACTACTAGCCACTGCTTTGAAACATAATTGATCTGGGAAGTTTGCATTACTCAACCTCACTGCAGGCTTCATTGCATGGCTTTATTGCAATGAAACACCAATAAAACTCTCAGCTGATTGAGCTTAAGAACCTGCGATGAAGGAGATTTGCGGTCACTCAAACAGGGCTAATTAACAGACCATTTTGTTAGTCTCCCGCTAAGCTGTCTGATCTGTGATTGCTGCCAACTGTTTGATGTTGAAAGGTGTTTTTTTCCCCCTCCAAGGGAAACGCTGTGTTGCTTCCAGTGAGAAATTGGCAGGCCCACACAGAATCTGCGAATGCAGAACTCCGTAGAAAGTTCTGTAGATTTCTGCAGAATTTAAATGAACACCATTCATTTTGTCAATTTGTTTATTAATTATAAAGTTGATACATCCATATCTATTTTACAGATCTAATGATCAACACAATCAAAACTGCAATAAAATTTATAGTAAAAGTTAAAGATCAATCTTGGAATTTTAAGAAACAGAAACTGCGATAAATGTTTGTGTAACGTGATTAATCTGGAAATCTCTATTTTTACCTAGCCCTACTAAGAGTCTAGTTGTCTCACATTTAGCACATTTTAGCATGTATAAAGTCATGCATAAAATGCTAAATAAGTCTTTAGATTCCACCTGTGCCTAGTTAATCTCAATTTGAGGGTTGACAACAACTTAGTAGTAAAGTAATATTTGAAAGTAATCTGTTAAATATTAACCAGAAAAGCAAACAAGCTCTTTTCTCTTCCTTTATGGTCCATTTTTGACCTCCTGGTCAGTAAAAAGAGAGACTCTAGCAACATGGTTGAGCCATGAGCCACTCTCCACAGCATTCCTCCTGTTGGCTTCGATTGTGATTTAGGGGCTCCTCAAAGCTCCTCTGTAACTGCACTTCCAACATTTCCCTCTTACTCAAAGCAAGGGAGATGAATCCACATCAACAGCAATCAAACACTGTCTGGTGTGAAATTCTGCATGATAAATGTCTGTTTAAAAAAAGGACTGTTGTGGAAGTTCAAAGATCATTTTGTATCTCATGGCTGGAAGATGTATTTAGGCTGTTTTCAAACTTGGTCCAAACCCAAGTTTGATTCCAACCCTTCTCCCTTCACTCTGAAAAAAAAATACATAAATTATTATGTGGTGAAGTAAATATAGCAATGAAGTTCTTTCTACACTGAAGAAGTTAAAGCGTGAACTTGAAAATAAGTAAATTAATGTAAAAATGAATGCTTGAGATTGATTGTTATCTTTAAAATGTGTCATCATGGATCAGTCTTAAACTAGTAAACCTTTTTGAGTAAATTTCACTGGTAAATAAAAGAAGTTAATTTTTCCTAACTTTTCAAAGCTGGTGTTCCCAGCTGTTTATAAAGAAATTAAAACATTTGAAATGTTAATATAAAATGTTCATTTAACTTTTACTGTTTATTTAAGTATTTTGTACATCAGATTTGTAAGTAAAAGTTACCCTATTAACTGAAAAGTTTAAGTTAAATTTACTCACTTTAAAGCTACACTTTGTAACTTTTGTGCCTCTAGTGGTTGAAGCGTAAAACTGCAAGCTACTTGCGGATGAACACTTTCGTCAGTTGTGATCTGGACCTGCTCTTCTAGCAGATGAATCTTATGGTTTGAGGACTCTGAGATTACCTGCAGAGCGGAGTCATGATGAGCTATTTCATGTTGATATTACGTCATTCGCATAAACATTTATAACGGATATATTACTTTGAGGGAGATAAACAACTCTCTTAATTATATATTAATATGCATATTTTTTTTCTTCCCGTTTTCTCCGCAATTTGGAACGCCCAATCCCCAATGCGCTCGAAGTCCTTGTGGTGGCGTAGTTGCATGCCTCATTCTGGGAGGCGGAGGACGAATCTCAGTTGCATCTGAGACCATCAACCCATGCATCTTATCACGTGGCTTGTTGAGCATGTTACCGTGGAGACGTGGAGGCTTCACGTCATCCACCGCAGCATCCACGTACAACATACCACATGCCCAACTGAGAACGAGAACCACATTATAGCGACCACAAGGAGGTTACCCCATGTGACTCTACCCTCCCTAGCAACTGGACCAATTTGGTTGGAGTCACTCAGCATGCCCTGGGATTTGAACAGCATCTTTACTCACTGAGCTACACAGGCCCCCAATTAATATGCTTATTAAAGTCTTTTATCCACTACACAATACACATTAAACTTTGTATTGTTTTACACATACACTACACTAGAGGTGAATCTCATAAAATGTCTTATTGAGGACACTTCATTTTTATATTACAATCTAGAGCCTAGGTGGACAATGCAAGTGAACCCTCATACTACAATAGTTGGTCTATGTATTGCAACAGGATAAAAGCGTAAAACAAGGATTTAATAATGATGAAATACTTTATTGAACATGAAAATAATGTGCAAAAATACGCAAAATAACAATTGCAATAATACATTTTTAATTGTTTATTTGGAGGTAAAGATACAACAAAAAAGGTAAAAAAAAACAAACAAACAAAAAAACAGTGGCACACACACAATTTGGGAATCTTGAAACTGCAGCAATGTTATAAAATACTAAGAAGTCATGAATATTAGTCAACATGTAAAAGTAACTTGTAACACTGGAAAAAAAAAAAAAAAAAACTTATACACATATCATGATTGGTACACATCAGTAATGTTCAATACATTAAGCATCACAACCAATATATCCTCAAATTGAGATTAAACTAATCCAAGCATTATAGCAGGGGCGGCTGTGGCTCAGGTGATAGAGCGGGTCGGCTGCCAATCGCAGGGTTGGTGGTTCGATTCCTGGCCCACATGACTCCACATGCTGAAGTGTCCTTGGGCAAGACACTGAACCCCAAGTTGCTCCCAATGGCAGGCTAGTGGCTTGCATGGCAGCTCTGCTGTCAATGGTACATGAGTGTGAGTGTGAGTGTGATTGGGTGATTGGGACACAGTGTAAAGTGCTTTGGTAACCTCTAAGGTTAAAAAAAGCACTATATAAGTGCAGACCATTTACCATAGCAAGTAAACAACTTCACCAAACTGTTAATTCCATTTGGAGAGTGATTTCACTGGTGACATGACTCCTGAAACCTCGACTAAAGCCTTGTCCACACTAATACATTTTCTTTTGAAAATGCATTGATTTTGCTATATTTACACCACTCATCCACACTGGAAGGGCAGTTTCCATCTCTGAAAACATAGACTTTTGAAAACATTCTCATTACCGATTACTTTGGAAAACAATGGCAATGAGTTTCTAGTAATTGTCTCTTTCGATATACCAGCAAAACTTTACATTTCTTTAAAAAAACAGCACTTACATTGTTATCTCTCATGAGATAGATTTGAAGAATGCAAACTGCTCACCAAAGGCAATTCATTCGAAGCCAAGCTGCTATAATAGCGATTCATTTCCACTAGTTAAAACTCAATTGTTCCTAGATAAGCTACATCCAATATACATGTTCAGACAAACCAGCAAATTATTCAAAAGCACATTTTGGTTTGTGCGTGTGGGCTCATGGAGTCACGTGATTGTGAGCATTTGCAACATTCGTAAACAGAAATTACAGCTGCGGAGGTAAATGATAGGACTCATAACTTGCCTGTATTTTTTCCAAGTGCTGTTAAGCTTTGTTTACATTCTTGTGCCTTGTCTTTCCTCGCAACATGCTTTCTGAGCTCTTTAATCTACCTCAAATTTATACCTTGACAGAACAGAATGTTTTTTGGATAGATAGAGGTTTTTCTTTCTTGAAAACAGGCAGATATGAGAAGATATGTTCTCCACAGAATAGCAGACCCTTCTTGTGTTCTTCAGATACCAGGTGAGCACTAACAGTTATTACCACATAACAGACTATTTACATTGTTTGTGACAGCCCTCCGTGTGAGTTATCACAGATGTTTGAGTTACGTCCAGGTCCTTACTGGAATCTGTAAGTAAGGAACTTTGCTGAAAGCTCTGCTGATTTCTTTGAAGTAGTACATCCGTTGTATGGGAAGGTAAACATATACCTCTCTCCTTGCTTATTGCTTATACTATTTTAGCTAATTTGTTATGCTTTCAGCTACCAACTCAGCTACCCAAGCTCAGTTTAAAGCGTTGTTTACACTGACAGCGATTAAGTAGTTGGAGATCACCAAGTCTTGGTGTTTCTACATGACTTCTATATCCAACTGTATCACTGTCTGCACTCCTATTGGTTGCCGACACATAATGTTGCTGCTCATTTGCATAACATTTAATTCTGCTCAACTTTGTTGCATCGGCAACAGCCTCTGTAGTTCATGTCGCAGGACTTGAAAACAAATTAGTTTAGGTCACTTAAGTGCTACAAATCGCTGTTAGTGTACGTGCTCTAATGGATTTAAATATGTTCTGCTGCCTTGTGCCGATTTTTCCACTAATGTCACTAAAAGTCTGTAAATTGTGTCTTGGTTTGATTTTATCCATGTTCTCACACTTTCAATTACACCTAGTTATTTCTCTATTACGCTTTATGATCTTCAGACAGATAGACTTTCCTGTAAACTCCGTTGACTACCGTGTTAACTGAGTGACTGTTATTGAACGGCACCAGAAAACATGTTCAAGATGGTCCCATTTTCCAGGGTCGTTAAATTAGAGTGCCAGTTAACAAAATTCTGAGAAGATAGACTAAATGTTACCAAGATGGGTCGGTTTTGATTGAGGCATGGCTTTTCACGAGGTCACAGCAAATTAGCAGCAATCTTTAAGAGGTTTTATGGCATTAGCAAGTTGAGGTCTGTCCCCGCTAAACGGTTAGAGGTGGGGAAGTTTAGGAGGAGATGCTGACAGAAGCAGAAACATGTGGCATGGACATTCCTGTGTAGAAGCCGAGACTCCAGCACTGTCGGGAGGGGTTTGATTTAAGACCCCTGCAGTATCTTCACATCCTGCAGCAGTTTAAATGGATGAATGCCTTTGCTCTGCAGAAACAAAGCGCAGTTGCTAGTGTGGATTGTTTTTCACTGCAGTGTGGCGGGTGGCACGTTCAGCACACTGCGGCTGATGGAGTATCATGAGAATGGGATGACATTAGATGAAAAAAAACATGACAAATGTGAATCACGAAGAAAGGTAACTGTACTTTGGATACAAAAGAGTCAAATATGTTTTTTACGGTTCAGTTTTGTGATTTATTGATGCAGTATTTGCAATGGGTTTTTATATATATATATATATATATATATATATATATATATATATATATATATATATATATGGTGCATTCAGAAAGTATTCAGACCTCTCACTCTGGTTGAGCTCCAGAAATCATGTGTGGAGATGGGAGAAACTTGCAGAAGGACAACCATCACTGCAACACTCCACCGATCTGGGCTTTATGGCAGAGTGGCCAGACCGAAGCCTCTCCTCAGTACAAGACACATACAAAAAGCATATAAAGGACTCTCAGACTGTGAGAAACACGATTCTCTGGTCTGATGAAACTAAGATTGAACTGTTTGGCCTCAATTCCAAGCGTCATATATTGAAGAAAACAGGCACCGGCTCATCACCTGTGCAATACCACCCAATTGTGAAGTATGGTGGTGGTAGCATCATGTGGGGGTGTTTTTCAATGGCAGGGACTGGGGGACTGGTCAGGTTTGAAGGAAAGCTGAATGCTGCAAAATACAGATATATTCTTAATGAAAACCTGGTACAGAGTGCACAGGACCTCAGACTGGGTCGAATGTTCAACTTCCAACAGGACAATGGCCCAATGCACACAGCCAAGACAATGCAAGGGTAGCTTAGTGACAACTCTGTGAATGTCCTTGAGTGGCCCAGCAAGAGCATGGACTTGAACCCAATAGAACATCTCTTGAGAGACCTGAGAATGGCTGTCCACCGACGGTCTCCATCCAACCTGACAGATCTTGAGAGGATCTGAAGAGAAGAGTGGCAGAAAATCCCCAAATCCAGGTGTACAAAGCTCGTCGCATCATACCCAAAAAGACTTCAGACTGTAATCGCTGCCAAAGGTGCTTCAACTAAGGGTGTGGATACTTATGTCAGTGTGAAATTTCAGTTGTTTTCTTTTTAATAAATTTGCAATGTTATCAAAAATCTGGTTTTTGCTTTTTCATTATGGGGTATGGAGTATAGGTTGATGTAAAACAATATAATACTTTAAACAACAAAATGTGAAAAAAATGAAGGGGTCTAAATACTTTCTGAATGCACTTTATGATACGCTGTATGATATGGGCTATTAATTGATTCACATTTTTACTACATGATGTGCCGATTAAATCAATGTATTAATCACAATTAATCACATACCAATATTTACTGTGAAAGGCCCCCAAATAAAGGTAATTTAGAATAATTAAAATAATTTTATATCAATTTAAATATAATATAAAATATAGGCCTAATATTTATTATAATTCAGATAAATCAAATAAATTACAACATATTGTGGAAACAAACAAGTAAAGCATTTAGATGATCTAAAAAGTGGCTTTAAACCTGAATATATATATATATATATATTATTATTATTAATGGGAGTCTATGGCAGCCCATAGAACCATACACAGTAAAATTATTACATTTGGTACACTGATAAAGGTGGTCATGAATAGCCCCCATACCAAATTCAGGGTCTCTAGGATATACTCTATAGTGCCACCACCATGTCAAATCTTCACTTTTCTTTAGTGCGTATATTTTGAACCATTTGTCCTATTATTTTATCTGAATACTCTCCTCCTGATGATTCCAATGGACCCCCTATTTGGTAACTTGTAAAGTAGCATGGGGTTGCTCTGTATGTCATATTTGTGGAATGTGTTGTGCTTACTATGGTGTAATGCTTGCCATATTGGAGATTTTGAATTCTGTTTTCTGAATGGTTGCTGGGCTTTTACCCAAGCCAATTATTATTTTACCCTTTGCTGAAAAGTTACATGAAAAGTATGGTATGTCTTTTTGTTCATGGCAGCTCTGTGGCTGTGTAGTAGTGGATAGCACACTAAACTTTAGAACGGACAGTTGTGGGTTCAAATCCATGCTGGGGCGATGTGATCTGTGGTTGTTCTGTGAGATATTTGGTTTGCAATGTTGATGCGAGGCCCTGCAATTGCTGCTTGCAGCTATATCTGTCTTTATACACATAGTAAGAGAGACGCTTTTGGAGAGTCTAATTTGGGTTGTGTCGCTCCTTGCCTTTTATCTTTTAAAAAGGCCGTTGATAGGTTTGGAACTGACAAAAAGTGGTACAACCTCTTTTAATCAACCAAATGGACATGGTTATCATCCAATGCTGATCATTTCAAGATGCCCATATCTGTCAATTCAGCATGGCCGATATCAGTCTATTAATGGTAATAAAGGATTATGAAATTACAGACATCAGTCTATAGAGTTAAAAAGGAATAGTTCACATACAAATTTGAATTCTGTCACAATTTATTCAGTCTCAAACCCTAATGACTTTGCTTTTTACATTAAACAAAAGAAGAATTTTAATCAACATCACAGTCCGTCTTTTAAATACAATGAAAATGTGTTTTAGTGCTAACCAGCTGGAGAGTTGGTCAATTATGACAGGATTTTCATTTTTGGCTGAACTATCCCTTAAAAGGCTCCAAAACAAATAAACAAACAAACAAAGAACTGTTAAATCTAGAAATAAGTGAAATCTAGTAAATGGCAAACAGTCTCTGAATGATCTTTGGCTTCTCCTGTTACACAGTACATTACTAATGTTGGCTAAAGATGTGTACCGTAATGGCTTCTTTGGCATGTACACTGCTGCCCTAGTGAAGTGGCCCTTTCGATTTAAGTGGAATATGCATGTGTTACTGCTATCCATTTGGCTGTGCTTTGTATTAAGCAGCCATTCATTAAGGACAACGTTCTAGGGGCTTCGAGTTGGGTAGAGATCATTTTTCAAAACAGCTTTAAGAGAGTTGGCACTCTTTAGACCTGCTAAGATGCCCACAGGAAGTAATTTAGGGCAAAATTTGTTAAGTCATCTAGTCTTTGGGCAACTTTTACACACTTGGGCTTCTAGTGATTTTTCTGCTGCTTCTTCCTGATTATTGGTTGTTCTCAGTGTATTGGTGTGCATGTAAATACACTAATTGATTTAGAGTTTTGATTCAAATGACATTAAATGTGGTTCATCCAAATCTAAATTTAGAGTTTGAACAATCGTTTTTAGAATAGCATTTTTTTTTACAAACATTTGCTATATGATTATATGCTCTTCTATATGTTCTCTTTGTCGGAGTACTAACAACATTTTGGCTTGAATGATGTGCTTCAGTGTCATGTCTGTGATAAATCTCCTAATATAGAAGAGCCAGATCACGTGAGATTTGATGGTAGCCTTTAGCCCTATTATAAAACCCTCTGTGGGAACGCGTGTGTGGTGTTCCGAACTGATCTATTGCACATGTGCTGTTACAGTTCTGGCCAGAACTGTGGACTGGAGTAGATCAAACCTCCGCTCTTATCTGTCTCTGTCGCTCTGGTTGGGCTCAGAAATTTTTCAGACACAAGCCTCATGTTCATGAGGAAATTCCAGTGGTGGACAACCGGTTATCATGTGACCCTCCCAGGGCTGCTGAACATGAATATTTCGAAGTCATGACTTTGATTCCCAGGGAACATAGATAGTGATAAAATAATATAGGTGGAATATACTGGAATTCTCTTTGGATTAAAGGGTCTGCCAGATGCATAGATGTGAGCGATGTGGACTGGAAGCAGATTAGGAAGCGGAGCAATTATTATTTTTTTAAGTCGGACCGTTCTCCATCACTCCTGATTGCTATGTTAGGGACCATTCAAAGCGGGGAACACATTCTTTTTAAATCTGGCTTCGGAAAAAATATGTTGCTCCTGAGTGAGATGCTGAAAGAATGGTAAGACGGTGCATCAGTCAAAAACATCCCCTCTAGTGCATGTTGACTTAGAATTTTTTTTGAAAAACAGCACAATAACTGTCCGATAACAGCCCGTCGCTGCTCTATCTTGAGCATACTTAATGCATGCTAATGCCTTCACAATATTCACAATGTTTTATTACACTATTAACAGTGTGAATAGATTATTAGCATTAGCAGTCAGAATAAAGAAAGTTTGGGAAATGTCATTATCATCAAGACAACAATCAAAAGTGCTAATGTTTAAAAAAAAAATAATGTACGTGAATGTATGACGTTGAGAAATCATGAAATGTTCCTTTCAGATCTAATTTAATCACATAATCTATATAATAATATCTATTCACATATGTTAAAATATAAAGGTAGGTATTGCATCTTTTGCCTCTTCCAGATGCATCATCTATTCAAAGTTTTAAATAATCATAGCATCTTTACATTCGCCCTCGCAACTGAATGCAAATTGCTCAAGCATGTTTTCATTGAACGCATCTTGTTCCCAGGCATCTTACCCATAACCTAGAAGTAAATTACAAGAACTTAACAGTGTAGCAGTAACTGGCTGCACATTTTCTAATGTAGCAAACTTGGAGCAGTTTAATCTCATCAGTGAGTAGGGAGCTAGCAAGGAATGGGAAATGGAAAACGGATTTGGAACGGCATGATTACAGAATGTGTGATTACAAAGTGTGAAAGGGGAAACTGTTGTTACTCCAATTCGCTCACATACTGGTTGAACATGGTGCTGATTGGAAATGGAGGCGGGGTCTTTCATGAGAAAGACCTCTGCCCTCGCCGCCCCCCTCCCAGTCTTCATGAGTTTGTGGAGGTCTTACCCTGGCACGGTCTCCCTGTGGAATGTTTATAGAAAGCAGGCCCGTTTTAGGGGTTGCTGGCACAGAGCTGTTTTGCTCTTGTTTGCCTTTGCATTTGATTTATGTGCTGGGCAGTGAAATAAAGGCAGGAAACCCTGCTCCCCCATCATCCTGCTGATTTGAAACATCACGCAGCTCTAAACTGAAGGCTAGAACTTAAGCTTGAACCAAAAACAGTTAATTTAGTTTATCATAATTTAGTTTTCCACTGAGCTTTACATTTAAACTGGCTGTTGTTTGCAGCTGTTCCTTTAAGACTTTTGCTGTCAAGTCCAATGTAGTTTCTAACTGCCCCATCCTTCAATAACAGCCTGCTTTACATTGTGCCAGGTTCAATACAAGTTAAGCTCAATCGGCAGTATTTGTGGCACAATATCGATTACCACAAAAATACATTTTGACTTGCCCCTCCTTTTTCTTTAAAATCAGCAATCATCTGGTTTATATTGAGTAGAGCCCGACCGATATGAGATTTTTGAGACTGATTTCGATTTTAGAGGAGGAAAATTCACTGATTACCAATATGGTGGCCGATGTAGTTAATTTTTGAGCTGGAATGAAAACAGACCTTTTCTGTGTGGAATTTGCACCGATATGATTATTCATAGGTACTCAGAAGACTGCTTTCTTAAACAAATATTTTTATCAAAGAATATTCAACATTATTGAATACTGTCAGCCAATTCTAGAAATGAACGCTGAGAAAATAAAGAATAAATTATAATTATAGCTAAATCAAAATCAGTACTGTATATTTAGTATCAGTCAATGGCTGACCATTTAAATAAAGAATAAAAAAAATTAAATAAATAGCTAAACAAACATCAGTACTGTTTAGTGTCAGTCAATGTTGAGGAGGCCAATTGCACCCCCTTTAGTGAGCTGCTGGTGCCCCCCATTTATATGCCAACCCTATGCATTGCATACCTTGCATATATGGTTTTTGCACCTTTGCAATCCATCACCACACCGACGTCTGCTGAGCTGCAAAAAGATGCTCTGATGCTTACATTTCAATTTCCTACATTACTCACTGCACTGATAAACTATAGCTGGCTAACAGCAAACAGACATGAGTGACATGGATGTCAGGGACAGGGTTAATGTTATATTAGTTATATAGAAAAGGGAAAATGATGGGGTCATTGTTTAATAACTTTACAGTATGTATTTCACAAACTAATTAACAACTTACCGAGAAGACACCACTTAACTCCGCGCTGTCTGCAGAACCACCATCAGCTCAGTTCTGAATACAGTGGAGTCGGAGTGCGAGTCAGTTTCATAGAAAATGAAGCCCTTTTAGTTCAAAAGATAAAGAAAGCATTATATTCCTCACAATATACCACTTTAAGGGTTACCGTTTTATTTCTCATGGAACATCCTATTTCACTTTGTAATTAAGTCAGATTGCTGAAGTAAACAGAGTTGCATAAGCCATTACATGTTGTCTTTAAAACTGCTATTGCGTTTGTTCTTAACTAGATGCAGATTTAATTGAATAATCCAAAGTAAAATGGTCTAAAAGCTTTGCCTGCTGAATAATCTTAAATCAGATCATCCCTTAAATACTACCTTAATTGTAGCTTTTGGATTAGTGTGCTGATCTGTGTGTGTAAGAGAGAAATACATCATTCATAATTGTTGAGGCAGGACAGAAGATAACTCATCTGGATAGCATCCTAAGGTGGAATGGATTATGACTCCTCCTCACCTGTTTGTAAGTGGAATTTTCTCCTTTCTGGCCAATAACTCATAAAATCTTATGTGTTAAATAAGATTTGGGCTCGTTTGAACCTGCCTTTTGGTTTAACTGAACAAATAACAAACTCTTTCCCTGAATGATCAACAATTTCAAATCATGCTGTAGATTGCATTCAGATTCATTTTTATTGCAGTAAAGAGTGGCCATTATTTGGAACAATTTTCCTGTGTTCTAACTGATCCTCACTGATTTAATGGGGATTTAGTTTCAGTAATTGCACTTTGTTTCTTAAAAGTCTCTCCTGATTGGAGATTAACCTTTTGCTTTCCCTCACTGGTCCTGATATTTTGGTGAAAATGGCTGAGCAATTTTTCCATTGCTCTATAGCATAGCAAAACTAGTGAATTTTAAACAGACATTATGGCTTAATATTAGTTAACTTGTGAGCTGGCCTATTGCTTTTCTGAAATTATAAGCAAACAGTTTATGTGTGTAGTCTTTAAAGTTAACATGCTTAAAAATAAACAATTCTCTCATCATTTACTCACTTTCATGCCATCCCAGATGTGTAGGACTTTCTTTCTTCTGCTGAACACAAACAAAGATTTTTAGAAGAATATTTCAGCTCTGTAGTTGCATACAATGCAATTGAATGGTGGCCAGACATTTGATGCTCAAAAAAAGCACATAAAGCAGCATAAAATGTAATCAATAAGACTCCAGATGTTAAATCCATATATTCAGAAGTGTTATGATAGGTGTGGGTGAGAAACAGATCAATGTTTATGTCATTTTGCATTATAAATCTCCACTTTCACTTTCACTTTCACATTCTGAAAGTGAAAGCGGAAAATTATTGTAAAAAATGGAATGACGTATTGATCTGTTTCCCACCCGAAGTGATTGCTTTTGAAGACATTACATTAAACCACTGGAGTCTTATGGATTACTTGTATGCTGCCTTTATATGCCTTTTGGACCTTCAAAGTTCTGGCCACCATTCACATCACATTGTATGGATGAACAGAGCTAAAATATTATTCTAAATATCTTTGTGTTCAGCAGAAGATAAAAGTATACACATTTTGGATGGCATGAAAGTGAGTAAATGATGAGAGAATTAAAAAAATTTGGGTGAACTATCCCTTTAATGTATTTTACTAGTCTTAGATTGTATAATTCATTGTTGCACGCTTTTGTTTCTCTAAATAAAATTTAAAAAAAAAATTTGTCTTCATAATATACATATATGTTTCTTCTTCACTATTCATCAAACTTTGTGCGTTTTGCAGTCTCTATTACTTTAGACTGCAGACATTCTTTGCCAATGAGAAAATCTCAAAGGAGTGCTGATTACACCCACCTGCTTTGATTGGTGTGCCAGTAATGCTCTTGCTTGAATGAAAAATTTCCCAAACAAGCTCTTAAATTAAATGGGGGGGCAGAGAACAATTGTTAAAATGAAACTGATTCAAAGCTAGTGCTGAAATAAAATACATGGGAAACTTTATATTCCAATTTAATTATGCATTTAATTAATTCACTATGTATGTGATTTTTTTTTTTTAAATATTGATATAATAATTTAACGATGCATTAAATTGGTTCACTATTTTTACATATTTATTTATTTATTTAATGATAAATTTAAATAATTCTCTGTGCATTTAATAATTTATTTAAACGTTTCAATATGTGTTTAATAATTTAGTTTGAGTGATTTAGCCCTCCATACTTTGTGGAATCTTTAAAATTATTTTAAATACACCGATCAGCCACAATATGAAAACCACCTGCCTAATATATTGTCTAGATACCCCTCGTGTTGCCAAAACAGCGCCAACCCGCATTTTAGAATAGCATTCTGGGATGCTATTCTGCTCACTACAATTGTACAGAGTGGTTATCTGAGTTACTGTAGTCTTTCTGTCAGCTCGAACCAGTCTGGCCATTCTCTGTTGACCTCTCTCATCAACAAGGCATTTCCATCCACAGAACTGCTGCTCACAGGATGTTTTTTTGTTTTTGGCACCATTTGGAGTAAACTCTAGAGACTGTTGTGTGTGAAAATCCCAGGAGATCAGCAGTTACAGAAATACTCAAACCAGCTCATCTGGAACCAACAATCATCCATGTGGTTATCTAATCAGCCAATCGTGTGGCAGCAGTGCAGTGCATAAAATCATGCAGATACAGGTCAGGAGCTTCAGATAATATTCACATCAACCATCAGAATGGGGAAAAATATGTGATGTCAGAGATTTCGACCGTGGCATGATTGTTGATGCCAGACGGGCTGGTTTGAGTATTTCTGTATCTGATGATCTCCTGGGATTTTCACACACAACAGTCTTTAGAGAATTGCTCTTTGTGATAAAAGTATTTTTTAAAAACCATCCAGTGTTAATAAATGATTAGAAAAGTCATGGTAACGTGTTAAAAATTAAAGGAATATTCCGAGTTCAATACAAGTCAAGCTCAGTCGACAGCATGTGCGGCAGAATATTGATAATAACAAAAATACATTTTGACTCGCCTCTCCTCTTTGTTTTTTTGTTTTTTAAAGAAAAGGAGTCTAAGTAATTTTTGGTGGTAATCAACATTATGTCACTCATGCTGTTGACTGAGCTTAACCTGAATTGATCCCGGAATATTCTTTAAATGTCTTTATTTGGTCTTTAAACACATCATACATCTCTGGTCTTCTTGAACAAGCAAGCATGTCCTGTAAACATTCATGCGATAGAGTACGAGAACATGATTGTAGAAAAAGAAAGAGTGCAAGGGGGGAAAATACAGATAGCATAATGTAAACTTGTGACTCAAGCAGCAAACCCTAGTTTAGTTTTAAAGTGAGCACCTGGACAGATGCCTTTGTTTACAACCAAAAATCTCTCTCTCTCTCTCTCTCTCTCTCTCTCTCTCTCTATCTCTCTCTCCTTCTGTCTCTACCTCCCTCGTCCCCCATGGTTCTTTTGTGCCAAATGCAAATATTCCATCTTCTTAGATACACATGACAGAGCTTGTAGAAAATGCTGTGTGTTTAACCATATGTTCTGAGTTCAGCTTAGTATCCATTCTTGTTCTCACCACAAATAACTCTATTTCCCAAACTTCATTTTAGTGAATAGTTAAAGGTTAGTTCAAGATTTGCTCACCCTCATGTTGTTCCGACCCTGTATTATTTTCTTTCTTCAGTTCCCCTCCCAGTACATGTGATACGGGCTGCTGTCTGGAAGCAACAGATCTCAGTTTAATCTTGTTAACACAAGCATGGAAGGAATGTGAAAACGCAATTACTGCTAATATACATTTGTACCCTCTAATGTTATCAGCACACATTCAGTCTCTTTGCCTCACTATCTTTGTTTCTCTCTTTTTTTCCACACAAAGACTACACTTGGCTTTGTGTTACCATCATGCCAGCCAAGAAGTTTGGAAAGTTTTTTTTCGTGTAGCTCCCCCCCTCTCCACCCCAGATGCGCCCGGATCCGGCACAGCTGATTAGTCATTGCAAAGACAAAAAAAAAAAGCTTGAAATTGGACGTACAAGACAGCTGTACACAGGGCTGGACTGGGAAGAGAAATCGGCCCGAGATTTTACATAGCAACTGGCCCAAAAGTTGAGCACAGTTGGGGGGGTGATTATGGGGCGGGGTGTTCACTGTCCCTTTCTGCATATCGCAGCTGCATTTTGTGGTCCGTTCTGCATAATGCGGCGGCTCATTTTAGCTTATCGTGGCCCACACCGGCCCGCTCGGTTCTTCCAATGGCCAGTCCGCCCCTGATCGGCCCCAAAGTGCGTCGGCACACAGGGAAAATGCCCGGTATGCCAGATTACCAGTCCAGCCTTGGCTGTACATCTCGTTGACAGATAAAACGGTTGATATGTTTTTCTTTAATTTCTAGTTTAGAAATGTAATAATGACTGTCTTATCTGACCAAGTCGTTGTGTTTCAAAACAAATTATTACATTTAGGTGTGATTAGTAAGAGCGCTACCTTACGTTTGCCATTTAAATGCCTGTAATTTTAAAGATAAAATAAATAAATACAAATTCTATTTTATATAGTTTAACTACTATTTATTGCATTATTTTAGTGTCACATGTAGGGATGCACCGATACCACTTTTTCGATTCCGATATCGGAAATTGGCCGATACTGATCCGGATCCGATACCAGTGGTGTTGTTTTTTGCATAACCAGTTGAGAATATCTTTACATTATTGTGTTGAAATTATTGGGTGTGCTCTTTAATATGTAAAGAAACCCAAACCTCTAACTACACATTATTTCAATATGTAAATGTATAGTTCATTAATATTCGTAATTATACAGTAATGTTCATTATTACTCACCTGCTGTTTGCCACTCTGCTCAACTAGATATTCTCATTGATTACCAAATACATTACATTGCAGCATATCTTTGGCTCTGTTATGCGTTTGTGTGGCATTATGGCTCTGTTCCAAAACCTAGTAAGCTGCCTATATAGGCAGCATTTTAAGGCATCACATGCACTCCGAATGAGAAAGCTGTTCTAATACGTAGGACAGCAAATGTTGCAAATTTTGAAAAATAGCAAATTCTAAGGCAGCATCAAATGCATTTATAGGGAAGGCAGTACCATAATAGATTGTGACAATCTCAGTGAAAATATCCAGCCAAGTTGACAAACGAAGCAAGAGAAATTAGGAGTTTAAATATAATATGTTCATTAACAAAAGGTACTGAAAAAAATTATAAATTGTAAACTATTTTTCCCAGCATTTTACCCAAAACGTGTGTGTGTGTGTGTGTGTGTGTGTGTGTGTGTGGGTGGATTTTCCAGAGTACTCAAAGTTGGACTACTTTAAATATTACAAGGGAGTGTAGAAAATATCTTGTGTAAACCCGCCTTCACCTGAATAAATCATATCTAGACAGAAGGAACTTTGTCAGCATTCAACTGTTCTAGCATGTTTTGTTACAGACTCTGATTGGCCCATAGGATATAGACTTGTAATAAATAAAAATGGACACATGGGTCTCAGGGGCACTTTTATATGATCGTGGTGTGCATAAAATGATCCGTTATACTCTGTAGCACTAATAGGACAAAAAAATGATTTATTGTTTTTTTTATTTGATTTGGGGTGAAATATGGGTATGTTCGTGACAAGTTTTGTGAGATTCATCCAATAACAGACACTAAGAGAACTGAGTAAAACAGATGTCCAGCAGTATTTCTGAGGACGTTATTTTCCTTACAAGTGAGTACGGTGAAGTTGTCATGAATGTTTGCCTAATATTCATCATTTTTGCCGATGTTAAAGGAATGTTCCGAGTTCAATATAAGTTAAGCTCAACCAGCAGCATTTGTGCCATTGCCATTATGTTGATTACCACAGAAAACTATTTTAACTCGTCCCTCCTTCATTTAATAAGATTTGTTAACGGTAAGGCACTTCAGTGGAAGTGAATGTGGCCAGTCATTAAATGTTAAAATACACACAATTTAATAAGTATAGTCACTAGATGTAAACATTATATATGTTAACTTAATTTTACAGTACTGTGATAAAATCGCTTAATAACCTTATGCAGGTACAGTTGTTATATCCAGTATTACAACTTTGTTGTCATGACGATGTAACACCTGTTAAGCCTGTAATAACCCGGTAAACACTGTAAATCTCATTTAACATTTCAATACTTTTATAATGGTGTGTATTTTAATGTTTATGGACTGGCTCCATTCACTTCAATTGTAAGTGCCTTAAGCCCCGTTCACACCACCAGTGACATTGTTGCTGGATGTCACTAGTCATTGTAATGTGAAGTCGCTCTTATGTAATTGGTGGACTGCGCAACTGGCCATAGCTTCTGATCACTGATAAGATAACACTAAGATATCATTCTGATTTGACAAGGAATCAGTTCTCTTGCCTGTAAAACCGAACATTCTGCAAGGGAGTTTTTATATAACCCGCAGCAGTGCTCGTTACATCATATCATTAACAAGACGAATGATCCATCAAAATATGAATCAAACTCACTCAGAATGATGAAACTGTTTCAGACATTGGTTTCTGTGCATCATTGTTTTATTATATCCATGCATGAGGTTACAGACAAATGATATTGAACTGTAAAATCTCTCACAACATAATGACATCTCCTCTGTCTTGCCTGCACTCAACACCCGTATGTCACACTTGACGGATGAGCTCCACTGCCTTCTCTCCCATTGGCTTCTCTCTGACTTCTGTTCAGGTATCCTGCCCCAATTCACAGCATCGGTTGATTAACGTTGTTGGTGTGGGTGTAAGCATGAATTTTTATTATGCCACACAGACACAATGTTTACAGCTTTTAAGAATATTAATCCATGAATGGCTTACTTATAGTTGTTTCTGCATATTAAGCTGGAAAACAAGAAAGTATTTTGTGACTAAGAGGAGAGCATGGCTGGGACGTGACTGTGGACGCATGGCACTGAGTTGCCCGAATCAGTGGGAGAGAGATAAGGAGGAGACGGGCATGCCAGTTTGAGAGAGAGAGAAAGAGAGAGAGAGACATGGAGCTGTGTTTGTGTGTGCGCACGTGGTCGGTTATGCTGTAAGCAGTTTTATGTTTGTGTTATTAAAATCCTTAGTAGTGGAGGCAGAGGTCTGCCACATATGTTAACACTGAAAAAGTTTCATACTTCAGCTTTAAAATACTTTGTCCTGTCCCAACTTTCCAAACCTGTGACTAAGTGGTGTTTTCAAAACATTACTCTGTTTATTTGAGCATCACAACCAGCCAGACATGTTAACTTTGGCTCAACCAATGGCACAAGTTTGGGATGGGACTAGGGGTGGGTAAAAATATTGATTTTCTAATGTACCATGATCTTCATTTGAATAATCTCGATATCAATTCTTAAATCCCAAGATCAATCTTCTATGCTATGCGCAACCCTCCACTACAATAAGACGAAATCCCCAAAATGTATATATTTGGCAACTGGCTGGTAAATGTTTAGATTTAGACCAGTTATTGTGTAGTATAATGTTGGAGTGTTCAGGAGCGAGATCCTTTCACTGCGTGTCGAGTGTAAAAGTTGTTCTGTGTATGTCCAAAGACAAGATCCACGCCATTTGTCATTGATGTTCTTTACAGTCAGTTGTTGATCAAAAACAACAGGTAATAAACAGTTAATTCTAATCAGGCATAGCAAAAATGAGATAAAGCCATTCGAGTTTCACAGGTTAACATGCGCTCATTTAAAGATGCTGTTTACAGATATTAAAGGATTCCTTAAAGAGACAGTACCGGTTTTTAGCATGTGTTCACAAAATCAATGTAAATACATGTAAATAGTACAAATCATTCAATTAAACAGTAAACATGTGACACAATATTGATTGAATACATTGATTTGTTTATTTGTAAAAAGCTAAAATGTGACAAATTATGAAAAAAACTAAAAGAAATATAATTAGTTAAATGTATTTATTCATATGGCACCTTGTTAGAAAGTCCCCTGTATAATTAACAGCATTAGCTGGGAATTAATTTATTTCATATGTAAGCAAAAGGGAAATTATAACTAAAATATACCCATATAAATCAATATTGAATCAAATTGATATAGGAATTGAATCGATCAAAGAGATTGTGAATCGGCATCAAATCGGGAAATCTATATCTATACCCAGCCCTAGGTGTAACTATATTTTTGGTAGAGAAATGTCAGATGGGGAGTGAAAAGAGTCATTTGGCGGTGTAGACATTACACTCTTCACCTTTTTAAAGGCTTGCTCACCGTTTTGGGTAACCACAGAATGATTGTCTGTGGTATTTTTAGAGTTTAGTTTGCCCTCTAATGGACTTGAGGTTATTACCTTTTGAATGTTCACCTGCCTCCCCCCTGCTGTGGTTCAAGAAGACTGTATGAATCATTAACCATAGGTAATGCTCAGAATGATTTACATGACTTAACCTCAATGTTAATACCTGGACCACAATCTTTGCTTTTGTGAATGGGGGGTGAGACGGCCTCTACTATCCTCATAAAGAATCCAGCTCTGTCAAGATCCTTGTTGTTTCGACACATCAGGGTCTGGTGGTCACATTTCAACCCGTTTCCTTATGAGATGTGATGACATATATTTAAACACTGAGATTGTTTGATATCTGTATCTAAATGTCACCAAACACTATTAAGCTATATTCTGCAAGCCCAACCACCTTTTGGCTTTAATGCCTGCTTGAACTTTAGCTCTGTCCGTGGTTCTTGCTTTATGAATTTGCTCGTATGACTCATATAATAGGATTAAGGTCAGCGCTTCTGTTTATAAAAGGGCAATATGGTTAATTAATTACCAATGCCCATATTTTTCAGCCTTTTGCCAATATTTGCTGATTTATATTTTGATATTTATGTATTTACGTTCACATTGCTTAAAAGGTTGTTTTTTTCCAATCAAAGGAAACATCATTTCAACCAAACAGTACAATGAGTGTGTTAACATGCTCACCAATACACCGGTTTAAACCAAAATCAGTTTATTCAAAAACATTTACCATCCATCCATCCATCCATCCATCCATCCATCCATCATGAACTTATAAAGAACAATGCATTTTTTGAACATCATTTCTTAATTTTGGTTAATGTTAGTTTATAAAAATAAAATTGTTATTCTTAAGAGGCACGAAGGCATGCCGGGTCAGGCCAGATACCAGAGCAAACATAAGGTGTTTGTTAGTTATGATAACAGGAGGATGAGCTGTCATCGACAGGTGCATGCAGGCAGAGATAGGCCAGGTGATGGAATCCGGTGTGATGATAAACCAGGCCTGTGATAGGAGACTTGGAACAGAGTTCTGAGACTGGCTTAGGTTAAGAAGAGGTTTAGGTTTATCAGTTAAGTATTATGAAAGGGCACAGTGGTCTTATTGGGTCTGGATGAAGATAAGATAGAAAGGAACGTGTTTTAGGGTTTGCCTGCAAGACAGTGTAACATTTTATGCTGAGACTCTAAGACTCTAAATGGGTTGTATCTGGCAGCTTTTTAGCAAGATATGCAAGATAAAATGCGGTCAAAAAGTCTTGAGACCACTAGTGTGGTCTGAGGTTTTGGCATACTTTTCTGATTTCATACAGAATTGTATTATTAATAATAGCATTGATTAAAATATTTAATGTCTTTTGTTCACTTTATTCAGTTTTGTATCTTTTATAAATATTTTCCCTAACCTTTTCATAAATGATATTGTTAAATTTTGTATCTCTTTGATTTGTTTTTATTTTCTCACCTGTGAAGCATTTTGAGCTGCATTTCATGTATGCAAGGTGCAATACAAATATAATGTGTTATTATTATTATTATTATTATTATTATTATTATTTCAATGTATATTTTATATTTTGTAAGTATGTCCGCCTTTTTCTTTAATATCCGCATGCACTTGAACTGGCATAGGCACCACAAGTTTGTGCAAAATCTGATCATCCATGTTTTCCAGCATTATTTGAGAATATTCCAAAAAGCATCTTGTGAGCTTCAGTGGAACAAAGAAATCTGATAGTTTGCATTTCAAAGTTAACGTGTTTAAAGGGATAGTTCACCTCAAAATGAAAAGTCTCTCAAAATAATTTACTCACCCTTATGTCATCCCAGATGTGTATGACTTCTGCTGATCACAAATGAGGATTTTTAGAAGAATATCTCCTCACAACGCAAGTGAATGGTGATCAGACCTTTTGAAGCTCCAAATATCACAAAGAAAAATAATCCATATGACTCCAATGGTTAAATCCATATCTTCAGAAGCGATATGATATGGTGGGTGTGAAACGGATCTAAATTTAAGCCCTTTTTTTCTCTAAATCTCCACATTCACTTTTACATCTGAAACCCACATGTAGTGCGTGTTTAGTTTCACTTTCAAATCTGACCGTGAAATTGGAGATTTAGAGTAAAATTACATTTTGACCAGTTTCTCCACACTTATCATTTCACTTTTTAAGATATGGAACTGGGCGACAATACAGGCGAAGGCGAACAGGAAGGTAACCACACCTCTACAGACAGGCAACCAACAGACACATGAGCAAGAACTAAACAAGAGAGCACAATTAACACTTGACAGTAAACAATAAAAAGACTTAATACATATCACTACTTTTGCCTGATAACGTTTTGGCACAACAGATGGGATGATAACATTAGGACCCCATCTTTTGTGCCTTTGTGTCCATTTAATTTTTTTTGTGGTCATCTATTTGCTAGTTTGTCCTAAAAGTTGACCAAATTCACTTTTAGCACACGAATGCATTTCAACAGTATTTCCAGTCTTCAACATTTGCAGTCTTTCCCTTCCCAGCAAAATGGACCAAAAATATATATTTTTGTCCAATCAAATGCTCTTTAGACTGACAATGTCCCTCCCCCAGCAGTGAACCAGCTGCAAATCTTGATTCATGGCTGTGATAAACAATAGGCTGTTGGCTATTTAAAAAGAAACATGTCCAATATATTTTTTTGTTTATTTCAAGATGTCCCACCCAAATTTCCTCTTTCAATTGTAGATACATCAGCACAGAAAAAAGAAATGCGTTTGTCAAACCAGATGTGTCTTTAACTAGTTGTATTGTTTTCTGATGGTGCTTAGCGTTTCTAACGTTGCCGCCACAATGCTAGGGTGTTTTGGATGTTTGCTAGAATGTTTTGGGGTGTTTGCCAAAATGTTGCTTATTGGCCCAAGTCAAAAGAGCCTCAAATTTCTAAGACATTATGATCCTTAGATATGATTTGGGTCCCTCCTTCAACATATGATTGATCAACGTTTTGATCACGCGGACTGGGAGATGTTCCGGTCTGCCTCCGATGACGACATCGAGGTTTACGCTGATAGCGTAACGTGTTTCATCAGGAAGTGCGTAGAGGACGTTGTTCCGACGAAAAACATACGGATCTACCCCAACCAGAAACCCTGGGTTAGCGATGTTCGCGCGGCGCTTACTGCGCGGACCACCGCTTTTAATTCCGGGAACGCGGAGGAGCGTAAACAAGCCAGTTATGCCCTCCGTAAATCCATCAGCACAGCCAAACGCCAGTACAGGCACAAAATTGAAGGTCAGTTCAACACCACTGACTCCAGAAGTATGTGGAAGGGAATTAACATCATCACGGACTATAAACAGAATAAAAACTCCGCCATGAACACCGTTGCCTCTCTCCCGGACGAGCTTAATACATTTTATGCTCGTTTCGAGAACAACAACACCGCCCTCGCGGAGAGAGCACTCGCGGCCGATACTACAGATGATGGTTCACTCTCCGTCTCTGTTGCGGATGTAACCCGATCCTTTCGACGGGTGAACATCCGTAAAGCCGCGGGTCCAGACGGCATTCCGGGCCGCGTCATCAGAGCATGCGCGAACCAACTGGCTGGTGTTTTTACGGACATTTTCAACCTGTCCCTCTCCCTGTCTGTAGTCCCCACATGCTTCAAAACATCAACCATTGTGCCTGTACTGAAGCAAGCCAAAATCACTTGTTTAAATGACTGGCGTCCTGTTGCCCTCACCCCCATCATCAGCAAATGCTTTGAGAGGTTGATCAGAGATCACATCTGCTCTGTTCTGCCCACCTCTTTGGACCCATTGCAGTTTGCCTACCGTAAAAACCGCTCCACTGATGATGCTATTGCATCTACAATACACACTGCTCTTTCCCACCTGGAAAAAAGGAACACATATGTGAGAATGCTGTTTGTAGACTACAGCTCAGCATTTAACACCATAATGCCCTCCAAGCTTGATGTGAAACTCCGGGCTCTGGGCTTAAACAGCTCTCTGTGCAGCTGGATCCTGGATTTCCTGTCAGGCAGACGTCAGGTGGTTAGAATGGGCAGCAACATCTCCTCACCACTGACCCTCAACACTGGAGCCCCGCAGGGCTGTGTTCTCAGCCCACTCCTGTATTCCCTTTACACACATGACTGTGTGGCGACACATAGCTCCAATGCCATCATTAAGTTTGCTGATGATACGACGGTTGTAGGTCTGATCACTGACAATGATGAAACAGCCTACAGAGAGGAGGTGCACACTCTGACACGCTGGTGTCAGGAGCACAACCTCTCCCTCAACGTCAGTAAAACCAAGGAGCTTGTGGTGGACTTCAGGAAGAAAGACAGAGAACACAGCCCCATCACCATTAATGGAGCACCGGTGGAGAGAGTCAGCAGCTTCAAGTTCCTCGGTGTCCACATTACTGAGGAACTCACATGGTCCGTCCACACTGAGGCCGTTGTGAAGAAGGCTCACCAGCGCCTCTTCTTCCTGAGACGGCTGAGGAAGTTTGGAATGAACCAACACATCCTCACACGGTTCTACACTAGTACTGTTGAGAGCATCCTGACTGGCTGCATCACCGCCTGGTACGGCAATAGCACCGCCCACAACCGCAAAGACCTGCAAAGGGTGGTGCGAACGGCCAGAAACATCATCGGAGGTGAGCTTCCCTCCCTCCAGGATATATATAACAGACGGTGTGTGAATAAAGCTCGGAGGATTATCAAAGACTCCAGCCACCCGAGTCATGGGCTGCTCTCACTGCTTCCATCAGGCAGGCGGTATCGCAGCATCAGGACCCGCACCACCCGACTACATGACAGCTTCTTCCCACAAGCAATAAGACTTTTGAACACATGATCTCTCACGATCAACAATCAGCACTGCACTTTATTAATCATCACTCTGTCAATATATTCTCCCAATTTATTGTATATATATATATTTATACCCGTATCTAGTGTGTGTATTCTACATTGTGTGTATTGTGTACATTTGTTATGTAAATTGTTGTGTAGGTATGTGTACATTTGTTATGTAAATTGTTGTGTAAGTTTGTTATGTAAATTGTTTTGTGTAATATGTTGTTTATTGTAAAGTGGTTTATGTCTCGTCACTGTCATTACTGCTATGTTGCTCGGAACTGCACACAAGAATTTCACCTGCTGTTGCACTCGTGTACACAGTAGTGTGACAATAAAGTGATTTGATTTGATTTTGATTTTGATAAATACATTTTTGTCCAATTTATCTTCCACCAGGTGAAATCGTAATTTCGAACACTTAGAAAAGAAATGGCACACCCGAACTAAACATGATACATGATTTGAGGTATCATTCATGTCTGTAGCACCAATAGTAAAGGACGAGTTACACTATGAAGTTTAATACCTAGGTTTAGGGGTTTTTGACATCCCTAAGTATGAGCAATAGGAATAGTGATGCTTGGACAAGGATGCCTGTTAAACTGTAAACTCTTAGTAATGTTAGTTAGGGCTCAGTACCTCTTTCATAAACTTATCAAGGTCATTGCTAAACCTGACACTGACATCGGGAAACCTGACACTGACATCGGGAAACCTGACTTGCTCCGTCTGCGTTAAGACAGGCAATTAAATGGAGCGAGCAAATTTAACACAAATGCCAGATGCTTCGGAAGAACGCATATATATTCAGCTGTCAAAACAAATGGTAAGAGTTGATGGCTTCCAGACCATGTCAAATTCCTCACTTTCATCTGAATCAATTTTTTTTAAAGACATGGTTGAACTCTGGGAATTCATAAATAGTTGTCCTTAAAATGACACCCACTTGCATAACAGAAATATTTTATGTTGGCCAAACTTTGTGTACGTTTGCTGTCCGTTTCCGATCATGCAATGTTGCATGAATAAAAATTGTGAATTCATATTTTTTGTGGTGTTTGTACTGGAGGTGTTGTGTTTGTTGCTCCTTTGAGTTATGTTTAATTATCTCCTTTGGTTGATGAATGTCACAGTCTGTTAAAACGCAATCTCTTGTGTCACCTATATATGAGCAGTGTTTGGACACTATATTAGGTGGCCTTATCAACAATGTACTAACATTACATACAAGACTATGTATTTACTGTGTAACTACGTGTTATTCTGCAAAATTCCCACATTTGCTTTTAGGTGTGAGGTTGAGGTATGGGTAGGTTTAGGAGTAAGGTTAGAGGTAAAGTTAACAGAGTAGCTACAAATGTAATTTAATGCAAGTACTTTAAATGTAGTTACAATGCATCAACATGTAAGTACATAATAAGTACATTGTATCAAATGGTTAAGTACATAGTAGTTAAGGCAACCTAATGTAAAGTGGGTCCCAGTGTTTCCCCTAGGATTTGTTTCAGCAGCGATGCTGTTGTGCGTGCATCTACAAGCCCGCAATGCCAAGCCCGTATTAACATGCATCAATGAGGGGGTGTCAAACTCAATTTCAGCCTGTGCCAAATCAGGGTTTATTTGTGCCCTTAAAGGACCAGTTGAAAATGTGGCACCAGCACCTGCTTTGGTTGCACCCATGTAATTACCAAATATTACATATTATATTTGCATTGAAACGCATTGAAATGCTACTCTGACAGTAAAGTAAATTGATTTTGAAGTTGGGACATAGTCACAACGACCATAGTTAATAGAGTTAGTGATACTACAGTGAATACATGTAAAAAAAAATGTAAACAAAATTTTGTGATTTGAGAATTGAAAAGCCTTCTAATATATATTTTCTCCTGTTTTCTTTGTCAGTGCCATTTAGAATGTGGGTCTGTTTGTTTTAAACTAGTTTCATCAACTAACCATAAAAGTTTAGCAACAGAAAATACTGTTCCACATTCAAATGGGTTTCGCGATCCCTGCCGTGCATCTCACTGGTCCACAAGCGCATTTAATATAGTTTGTTCGGTTGAGACCATTTCGCTAATTACCGCACCTGCTCTGCGCTCGCACTGCTCGATCCATTAAGCTCTGTTGATAAATTGTTTGTGTACTGCTGTTATTCTGCTTTTGAAGCAAGCAAAATGTGCTCCTAAACATATGGTTATGATAACAGGGGAAGGCTCATTGATATTCATGAGGAAAGTGCTAACTGATTGGTCAGTGAAGCATTGTGTTCCGCTGTCATCCTACATTTCTGAAATGAGCTTGCGAGCCACATGAAATGAAGTGAGTTTGACGTGTGTTATGTGGTGACGTCACTGTGATTAATGCGTATATTTGTGTGTGGATATGGTGGAGTCCTTATCGCAGCTCACAGCTGACTGGAGCTGGAATGTGTTATGTTTGCATCAAGAATATTAAATGAACCATGAATACTCAACAGCGGCGCTCGTAATTCAGCAGCAGTGCGCTTATGTCACTGTGCACTTACAGTAACAAATGACTGGTCGAAAGCTAAGAACTTAAACAGTTATGTTGTCTCAACATAATTCATATTTTGACACATTTTAAATGGTGGATATGAAAAAAGAGAAAAGTTAATTCAACAAGACCAGATGAAAAACATTCAAACTAATTATTTTTGGTTGAAATAATGTCATTTATTTTTGTGGAAAAGTTTATCTCAGTTTTCAAGTTCATTCAACTTTCTTTTTACTTTAGTAAACAGTACACTTATGTTCTTTATTGAACATATAGCATGATCATGGGATGTGTCCAAAACCTGCAAAATGCTGTCTTCACAGACATCAAAACACTCCTGAATTATTTTTTTGGGATAACTTCATGTAAGCTTTTGATGCCTTCATAGATGCATCCTTGGCTTCCTTTGTAAATTCATTCATTAATGTCCATTTCTACAGAGAAATAAGCATTGCAGCTATTGAATATTTGCTTTGGAATCTCCAAATCTCCTCACTTGAATTTGTTTTACAGCATTAGACATTACAGTCTGAAATTAGTTTACTTGGGAGGTGCCTTCATGCAATGACAAATGTCTGATTAGTCATTGACAGACTGGGCAGCAACCTTTTGTTTTCATACACAGTCAGATAGAAAGGAAGGAGACTTCCTGTTTGCTCATAGCACTAATTCCTCATATCTAATTTTGTCCCAGTACAGTCCATGCAAGTGATTATGGTCCACCATCCTGTTTGTGAAGTACAGAGCTCATTTGTTTATAGAGGATATTGGTTGTGGCAGTGGACTGTGCAGCAATCCTATTGCACATGATCTTTGACAAACCAAATCATCTTTAAAAATCAATGACTTCTCAATCCTGATTATGAAATTGTGAAAAACTGTTGAAATTAGATTAACACTTTTTTTTTATTTATTTATTTTTATTATGAAACACATTTTGGCCACTAATGTATCTATTTGAGAATAATTTATGATTATTTATTAAAGAAAAAGTACTCAATTGGTTCCTAACCTTTATTATTTTCTTTCATCTATAAAAGACAAAAGGTCATATTTGGCAGAAAGTCTCAGCTTCTGTTTTCATTACAAGTGGAGGTTATTTATAATTTCTTAGCGCAATGAAAGTATTTTAAAAGTAGTCTTTACGATCTGTGTGCTTTATTTCAGGTCTTCTGAAGCCATATGATAGCATTGTGTGAGGAACAGACTGAAATGAAAGATTTATTAATATATAGCGGTTATTCACTAATAATCTCCCCCTCCATCAGAGCTCTCAAATCTCATTTGCACTTTTGTCAATTCAAAAAGGGCACCTAGTTGTAGCATTATGTCAGCTTTGTCATCATTGACACCACACGCCATCAGTTCTTGTGTCACATGACTTTGAACAACATAACTGCGAATGATATTTGAGAGCTACGGCAAAGGGGAAGATTATCAGTGAATAACAATATAATTTCTTTATTTTTCTCATACAAAACTATTGTATGACTTTAGATGACTAGAATACAGCAAATCATGTCATTTGGAATAATTTTGTCATATTTTAATTATGTTTATTTGTCCTTTTTTGAGCTTTGCAGTATAAATCAACATCCACTTTCAATTTATGGAAAAGAGGAGCTCATACATTCAGCCCAACATCTCTATTTTTGTATCATAGTAGAAAGAATTGGAATGGAACAACATGCTGATGAATAAATGATGACATAATTTTCTTTTTTTGCTGGAGTATGTCTTTAAAGTCAAAGAATTTGGCCTAACATCTGTATCTTCTCTTTGTTTTGCAGGTATCATCCTCCTGTGTTCCTGTTGCCAACTATGAACTGGTAAGAATGTCTGTGGTTGTTTTGAGAACCCCCCTTTTTGATCGTTTCCTAGAACAGTCATCACTAAGAGTGTGCTCTGTTAATCAGATTAATAATAAAGAGATTTTTGCCTATTTTGGAGGCCAGAAAGTATCATCCCACAACCATTAATATTTACAAGAAGGAAATAAAAGCTTGAGCTCTTAAGTTCAGAGTTCTCTCAAGACCTAAATAAGCCAGGGGGAATAGTTAAGAATGAGCGATAGCGTACCGAACATTCCTTTTTTGGTTTGAATTGTGTCTCCTCTGACTTTTACATACACTCACCCTCGCAATGCATGCCAGAATACCGAATTATTCTGCTGACATTATTAAAAAGTCTCTTGTTGTACATAGTCCTTGAAATGGAGTAGGTATTTTTTGTTGTTTTTTGGGGAAATTTTGTCTTTCACCAGTTTAGTTTATTCTCCTCCTCTCTCCATCCAATGCTTTACTAGTTAATGTTTAAATGAAAGCAGGTACATTTTGCACCACTGCTGTCTGACATAATACCCTGCAGACACCAACAGACACCTGAAATTCGATGGCTCATTTAAAGCTGAAGTGTTTAATTTCTTCAGCATTCTTTAGCATGAACAGTCAGAATGTTAAAAATAAGCACTGGCTTCAGATAGACTCCCAACATCTTCCATTGGTTGTTCAAACAGTTATTTCCGCCCCAAACTCACACCATTGGTCGAGACATTAGATGATGTTCCATCCAATTTGTGAAATCAGAATACAGAATATTGCAAAAAAATACCACGAATAAAGGAGTGTTTCCATTCCATGTGTTTAAACCTTGTGCGTCAATAAAAGAAAAGTTACTCAGAGGTCCTCAGAGGACAAACATTTCTACGTCAAAAAACTGGCATAATAATATTATATATTAATATTAGTTTCCACTTACACTGACTTTTAACCAACATCAGTCCTGATCATAACTACGAAATATTCATACATTTTCAGGATTTTAACCCTTTAAATGGCAGTTTTTTTTACATAGTACCACTGTTGTTTTTAACACACACACACACACACACACATACAAACACACACACACACACACAGACATTTCTCAGTACGAACATACAAAACACACTCTGACATCGATACCAACACACACACACAATTTTAGCTGCATCATTTATTAATGTGGCCTTCAGTGCTCTATAATACAGCAAACAGAAAATAGGAAAAAAGCATGTATTTGCTCCACAGGCTAAACATGAGAAAAATGGCACCATCTGGTAGAAAATATAAAATAATTAAAATTTTGAAGCCAGGGCTCCAGAATGAAAGCATAATATCATATAATTCGTGTTTTTATGGTTTAATGGCACTAGGATCAAATATTGCAATTTGAATGGGTTTCAATGGGAACATTTTTGTCCTGAAGGTCCTGAGTTTAACTATTTTGTGTTACACAGTGTATTATAGATGTATGATAGGAACTGAGATTGAAATATCAAAATTCCTCAAAAAATACACACCTTTGGCAAAATTTATGCCGTTGGCATTAATACAGCCAGAATGATCAAAAAAACTAAAATGAAAAAGACAAAAATGTCCGAAGGTCCCGCAAGGTTTAGGAGAACAACATAACTTCTGAGGAAATTCCTTCAAAATAGAAAAAACAAGGATGTTGATGCCACAGTGGCTTTTTTTAAATTTGTTATTTTTTATTAAATGTAATAAATGACTTCCAGTTTAGTGTTCAAAATGTTTGCTAGCGTTCGGCAACAGATGCCTTATGTCAGGGAGCGAAATCTTGACAGGCAGTTCTGGGAGGTAATCGTAGCCAGTCATTTTGATGACAGGAAATGGCTCTGAGCTTTGCGAAGATATTAGTTGTGTAGTTCGGCACCGGACCTGAAGCAGTTCATTTTGGTTTGAACATTTCTCCGATATTAGATGGCACCACCTTCTGCCATCAAAGTACTGCTGGATTTATTAGAGACCAGTCGCCTATATCAGCTGGCACAGTTGCTCCAAAGCGGCTGCACAAGCTCTGATCATGACAGATTCACCAATGACAATGGTGACACTTATTTCATGGGCTTAGTTTGCAGTTTCATACTAAACATACTAAACTTACTACTTCTGCTATGTCAATCTATGGCAGGAATGTAGTATGGTAGTATGCCATAAGCAAAATATTTATTCTGAAACCTTCTGTTCCACTTAACTTTCACAAATATGTGTTCTTTCTAATAAGAGTACATAATTTTTATATCATGTTATATTATGTTTGTCATAGTAATATCATGTTTATTTATTTAAAAACTATTCCAAATGAAAATACTGACTCATTTATTGGTATTAAAATAATATAGGCTTTTATTGGACATTCTTCTTGTTCACACAGTATTAAGCAGCACTTAACCTTTTCAAATTACGAAAAATTATACTGCCAAAATAACAAATCTGGGAATTTCATGCGCAGTGGTGGTTAATTTTGCTCATCTGACTGTCACTGTGTCCTTTGACATTTGGCAAGAAATTCTGTTCGACCCAAAGATGCACCCTTGAAGAGACGCGCTTGATTCTATTTGGAAGAAAAGACTAAATAAAAGCAGTTGATGCAAATGTCTGATTTGCTTTTGGTTGAGATGTACAGAGGCGCTTATTTGAACACAACGCGCACATTTAAAAGCGTTTCCACACTTTCATCTCTGTGTCAGGCTTCTGAAAACAGTTTGCAAGTCTTTTGTCTTATAAGTGAATGCTGCAAATGATCTCAGACCATTTTAGGAGGTTCTCTAAGTTTAGCTTGCTTTATTTGCACAGAGCAGTTTCGTTTTGCATGTATTGTGAACGCACAATCTCTACAGGTTCACTTTATTTTGACTGACCAATTCTAAATATTTGTGGCTGTATATGTTACCACATACCATGCAACGACAGCTGAATTGTCATGTGTGTTGTCATAATTCAGTACAGCCTTAGAAATGGTGCTTGAACAAGAACTTTCTATTTCTATGCTTGTCTACTCATTAAGATAATAATATGCAAAATTCTCATTATGATTATAATAATAATAATTTAATAATATTATATATATATATATATATATATAATAATTTTATAGAATAAAATTTGCCCAAAATTCTGTACTTTGGTAATATCCCAGACAATAGGAATGAAATGTGTTAATTGTTTTGTAGTCGAGTACTCTAACCCACATTTTATTCACACACTTTACCAAGAAAGGTTTCAAAATAAGCTAACTTCAACAAACTATGCATTTCTATCTTGGGGGAAAAAAAATGAAATTAACAAAATGCTTTAATAAAATGAAAATAAAAAAAAGATTTTAAAATAACAGTAAAACATTTTCACTCACTTGGAGCTTGCATAGAAACCAATACAGAAGACATTGCATAGAAATCGCATCACATATCAAAAATATAACATTTTGATAATTTCACATGTTATTAATCAGAAAAACAAGTGGTGAAATTGTTGGCATTTTATAAAATGCGCTCTTCCCATGTTCAACTATTTAATGCATTACCAGTCTGATAAGGTTTGGAGTTTCTTGTACCGCTTCACATTTCCTTTCCACCATAAAATGACTCCAACAAGAACCAAATACATTGAGTACAATTCAATAAGAATCCAAATATTACAAGTATTGCCACACTTGGCTTTCCTTGAAACACCTCAACGATATATTCACAGCGCCTCTCAGTGGACTCAATTGTAACTGCGAGATTTGGTGAGAGATCCATAGAGAAAATACAGGAAAATTCAGCATTGCCCACTGCAGGCAAATGCGCAAATGAAAATCAATTTGCGATATTCGAGTAGTGATTTTAATAGTCGACTAGCTAGTGCAGAATGATTACTCGATCAGTCGATTACTCTTGCACATCCCTATCGCACAGACCAAGATATGTTTTAACGGCAAACCCTTGTACTGTTCTTTAACATCCTTGCAATACACAATGCATAAACTCTAGTGTGTAGGTGCCCTTATTTGGCTCCTAGTTCCCAGAACTCACACACATGCCTACCTTCCAGCAAGGACAAAGCTGCTAAACTCACTGTGTTTACAATGACTCAGCTCAGTGAAGCCAAACATGTCTAATTTTAATGGCTTTTCAGCGAATTCAGGTCTATTTCTGCGGTCAGGCTGAATGTTGTCGTAGAGACTGGTTTCACTTTGGTCCATGTTTGGTCAATTCCCCATCACTGAATGCATCGGCTGACTGGTGGTTCATTTCTGTAATTTTAAGGCACACTATTTTTTTTTTAAAACGATTTACCTTTTAATGAGCCTACAATAATGATTTACATTTAGAGCTATCGGTATCATTTTGGCGGGAAACTTAAGGACATGACAGGGAAAGTCCGAAGATTGGCCTTAGTCATTATTCAGCTTCATTTGATTTTTGATTTTAATTTTTTTACATGCAATTAAGTGAACGGTGACTGAGGGAATCATCCTGCCTATCATCTCCTTTTTAGCTCCACAGAAGCTACAAATGGGTTTGGAACAACATGGGTGAGATTCATTTTTGTGTGGACATGCTCTTTAAGACAGAGATGTTTTAACTTTAAATTCCCTGTCCATGGTGATCTGTTCTGCTGCACTTTTAACATAACACAAGTAGAATTCCAGGTACTGAACTTCATGGGAGTTATATCTTAACATGCTCTCTATATTGGTTTGTGTTTTAAAGTAAGTCTTAAGTCTTTCTCTCTCTTCTGTCCACTTAGAGCTGTCTGCCGTCCTCTTGAGCCATCTGGCCTGTGTCTGTTTGACCACAATGTGATACTGGCTATAATTGGACATGAATAAGTGAAACACATGTCGGGCCATGGCTGATGTTGTGCAGACTAGAATTATGCCCCAAACATAAGTATTTCAACACAGACACGTCTAGCCAAGCAAGCTCTATTGTATGCGTGGTTGTGTTCTTAAATGTGTCGGAGCACAATTTATAATGTAACACAAGTGTACGTTGCATTTCCAGAGCTGCCACAAGGGGCACTATTCCAAAAGCACTGCAAAAAAAATATTTTATTTTACAAGTGTCTTTTTTTTCAGTAAAATTATCTAAACATAAATTTACTTGAAGCAAAATTATAACATAATTAGACTTATTTTCAAAGAATATATACACCAGTCAGCCACAACATTAAAACCACCTGCCTAATATTGTGTAGGTCCCCCTTGTGCCACAAAAACAGGGCAACAGTTTATTTATGCTATAATGCATTATCAAAACGTTCCTCTGTTGATTTGATTTGTGTTACCATTGTAATATCAAAGTATGTTACTGATTTGACATAGGTTAACAAAATATAATCCTGACAAACAACTTTCGCATCCAAGTAGATAGGAGCTATACTTGCATGTCCATTATGTAGGCCTACATAAATGATAGCAGCCATTGCCAAGATTTTCAGAGAGTGAACTGACTTGCCTTACAGAGACATTGCTAGCGCCCAGGGCCCCTTGCGTCTTTCTCCTTTACATCCACTCTTGTTTCCTCAGTGCATGAGATGTATTATGCAATGCACAAAATGTAGGAGTCCATTCTGAGGGTTCCTTTGTGACATTCTGCCCCTGTTGTGCAATTTAACCCAGGGTCAGAAGTTTGCTTTGGAACAGTTCTGTCCACAAGTTCTCACAGCTCCACATTCCTTTGCTGAATACCATCTTTGGAATTATTTCCATAGATTTCTCATGGGATAAAAGGCAGGGAAGGACCCTCCATTAGTGTAATGTAAACACAGAGTGCCACTGAAATTCATAGCGTCGCAGCTGTATATTGTTTTTCCTTCTCTTCTGCATTTTACAGAAAAGTGGCAGGTGCTCATAAAAGGCTGAGAGAACAGCAGCTGTTGCTGACATGCGTTTTGATGTTCTTAGTAGTAATGTGTGCTTCTCACAAATGTTGTAATTGTTGTTGCAGTGTTTCCTACAAAACCATTTATTTAAGATATACAGCATGAAAAAAAAAATTATATATTATTTTTTTTTAAATATGCATTATATACCATATATTATTTGTAACTTTTGGCCGCCAGTGTAAATTTACTTCAAGCAAAATTAGAACATAATTAGATTTATTTTCAAATAATATATACACCAATCAGCAACAACAATAAAACCACCTGCCTAATATTGTCTAGGTCCCCCTCGTGCTGCCAAAACGGCTCCAACCCGCATCTGAGATGCTATTCTTTATTAATATGAAATTCTGCACCTGCATTAAAATCTACATATTGATGTAATCCATCCTCATGATCATGAGCACCGTGTTTATGTGAATAATGTGACGAGACTGCAGTATACCCAACAGACTCGTGCATCATGAGCCGGAAGCACTTGACTTTAGGATAATCAAGTAAAACGCCCCGCTTTGCATCGGTCAGGCTGCGCGGATGACAGCCTACATTCCGGGTTTCACTTGTTTCTTTTGGCTTTCAGAACATCAAGTGATGTAATTAGAAAAACACCATTATTAATCCTTGAGATTTCCAACCTAGCATACATATACACCCTCCTTAAACCATGGTCACTCTCAAAACTACATTACATGATTAAAAAAGGAATATATTGTGGGGTTCAAAAATATGAGTCTATTCAAAATATAAATTAAAACATGGAAATTAAGTTTTAGGATTTTGCATGTGCGATTCACTGAAAATGGCTAAATAGTTGATAGTTGGCCTATATGCACAGTGTGAGTCTCGTCACACTTTAATAGTGTTTAGTATCCCATTTAGCTGATGCAAACAGATCATCGTGATCTGCGTGATCTTGTGCTAGGATTACATCAAGATGTAGATTGGAATGCAGGTCAGGTGCGAATATTAAATATTTAAGATTACACACAATTTTGTGATCCGTAATCAAATAAAACTTATTTTGTACAAAAGGACAGTTTTTCGTGCCTCTGGCTGAATCACAGCAGTGCTGATGTAGGGCCATATCGCCATAACGCGATATTGCTTATATATATATATATATATATATATATATATATATATATATATATATATATATATACCAATACAGCACGACCCATCGAGGAAAAACAGCATGACCCATCGATGCATGGACTCTTCAAGAGGTGTCCTGTGGTATCTGGCACCAAGTCATTTGCAGCAGATCCTTCAAGTCCTATAAGTTGCGGGGTGGAGCTGCAGTGGATCGGACTTGATGGTTCAGCACATCCCACAGATGCAAAATCGGATTGAGATCTAGGGAATTTTGAGGCTACTGCAACACCTTGATCTCTTTATAATTTTCCTCAAACCATTTCCGAATGCACATTATCTGCTAAAAGTGGCCACTGCCATCAGGGAATACAATTGCCACGAAGGGGTGTACCTGGTCTGCAATGATGTTTAGGTTGGCATGTGTCAAATTGACGTCCACGTGTTATAAAAGAAAACGGGACTTATCGGACCAGGCGAACTTCTTCCACTGCTCCAAGGTCCAGTTCTGACCACTCACATGCCCACACATGCTTGCACATTCGACGGTGGACAGGGGTCATCATGGGCACTCTGAGCAGTCTGCGGCTACGCTGTCCCATGTGCAGAATAATGCAATCCACTGTGTGTTGTGACACATTCCTCCCGTAACCACCATTCAACTTTTCGGTGACTTGCGCATTGATGTGCTTTGGGCACATATATATATATATATATATATATATATATATATATATATATATATATATGAAGGAACTTTAATTGTTATTTAATTGTTTTTTGGATGTTTAAAAAAAGTTAAAAATGTTATTAATTCAAACTCTAATGTTTTCATTTAAATAAATAAATTATTGCAACAACAAAAAATGGCATGAGTAACCAGTCAGTTATGAAAATATTTTTTAAAATCTAAGTACACCAACATGACTGACAGTAGTGACTTGCAGTACAGTAAATTAGTCAGATTTAATTTACTAACTGCTCTGGCTAATTCAGTAATTTTATTCAGTAAATAATTTGTCAGAGTGATTCAAACCGATTTTGATTTGTTATTCGTTCAGGAATCTAACTGCACTAGTCGCTGCAGGACTATTATGAGTGGATATAGGTCTGACAACTCATTGCCCAGGCAATATATTGCAGAATAGTCATTTTTTCTCATCACATTTTATTTAGTCTGTAAGCTCACAACTCAGTAAAATGTTGCTGGTGATTCAACCAACATTATTCCCTAGTTGTCAATGCTCAGATTAATATATTAAGGGATTTTATTTATTAAATGATGTCGTTGATTCAGCCATGCTAAACACATTTAATTCATACTGTAATTGTTCCTGAGAGAACATGTCCTTTTTAGGTGCTCTTTTAGGTAAGACTTCCACACAGAGCATAAGATCGTCAAGCCAAACAGCTGTCTGCCGCTTCAAACTAATCATTTGCACAGTTTATGATCCAAAACACAGTTATCAGATAATACCATGTTATGAGGGATTGTAAGCAAAGTTTCAAGGGTCTTTTGATAACCCTTTAAAGCCTTTGAAGCCATAACAAATGAGGGGTCAACAATCAGTAGGCCCACTGATTATGTTTGTAAAGTTTTCCACCCTCTCTCTCTTGCACCCTTAGAATTAAACATGCTTTTTGCATGTTTCGATTGACAGCATTTGTGGCTTTGTAATTAACACTATGCAACAATTGAGCTTAACAAGTATTGAACCCTGAATATTCCTTTAAGACTTTTATGTAAATGCCCTTTTCGTATGTGAAATGAAAAAAAGCTCTTAACTTCAATTTTACACATGAGCTGCAGGTTTGCTATCTGGTGTTTAGTGTTATATAATATGATACTTGTAAAGCAACAGAGCTGTAGTTATGCTTACCTCCCCACTGGTGGTTAGAACATGCGCTTATTTTGTCAACCAGTGGGGGGCACCAGACAATATAGAGCTACTTAAGGCTTTAAACAGCTTCTTCCTTTTGTGGTTACCTTTTTTCTCAGGAAATCTGCTCTGTGTTTGAGCACAAATCTGATCTACTGTGTCACTGTTCTGTAAGCAGTTGAACTAGGGTCAGTGACTAAATGTCTATGCACTCAAGACAGAGCTGGCAATTTTTCCCATCATTAGGCAAACAAGCACATGGTACATTGACAAAATACTTCCCTTAACTGTGTGGTTTTAGGAATTTTAATTGGGATATAAATCTGTGGCCCACAAAATAGCACATGAAAGCTTTTATAAATGCTTGGTATACCTGTTTCATATAAATTATGGTCAAAGGGGGTGATTTAGGACAAATAGCTGCTGATTCTATGTTCATTTGTATTCCAGAGGGAAAATAAAAGCTCAAACCGAACTGCTGACAGTGTAACGTAAAACTGTAAGTTAACCCACATGAAGCTGAAATTGAATGTGACACCGAGTGGCTTGTTATAAATGTAAAGACGGCAGCAAAACAAATTCCGTGTATTTTGGGATCCCAGAAAAAGCATATAAATACTTTTCCACTGGTTAAATCTTTAGAAGCTATAGGATAAGTGTGGGCGGGAAACAGATCAATATGTATTTATTTTTAGTATAAATCACAACTTTCACTTTCTCTTCCACATTCTTCTTTTTTATCAGATTCTCATAGTACATATCGCCACCTACTGGGCAGGGAAGAGAATTTATAGTAAAAAAGGATTAAAATATCGATGTGTTCCTAACCCACACCTATCATACTGCTTCTGAAGACATGGATTTAACCACTGGAGTAATATGATTACTTTTATGCTGTGCTTTTTTGGTACTTCAAAGATCTGACCACCATTCACTTGCAAATCTGAGATTTTAATAGATTAAATATATCACCCAACCCACTCACAGTCTTTTACAATTCAAGTGACAATATCAAGTCATTGTTGAAGATGCATTGCATTGAAAATGTTGCATGTAGAATAGACTGTGCATATGAAGAATATAAGTATTAATTATAATGGTACAGAAATAGTGCATTCATGGTTTCACATAAGTGAAATGTTAGCCACGTGTCATTTTAAAGGAGGCTCTGTTCACTCAATTTGTGCCTTCCTGCTAGGAAACTCCCTGTGCTTTCTTCCTGCAGTATTTTCTTAAGTGGTCTATAATTTGTGTTTTGTAAATCGTTTAAGTCGAGTGGTATGATCATAGGATGAGCCGTGTCGGTCTGGACAAAATCATGTCTGTCACACACAAGTAACTTTTTGATCAATTTGAGCATTCGTCATTGCACAGATCTACTGAAGCCCTCGTAAATCCTATCAGGTGGCCCTTGTTAGTGTGCTTGTTGAGACACACATCACTATTAATATTGCTTGGACTTGGGGTTAGGAATTTTTCAAAACTCTTAACTTTAAATATTAAACTTTGATACAAACTTAAAAAAACAACAACAAAATCTTAATCTAACCCTAGATGGTTTACCATTCTCACTTCGTGGTCTGCTTAGAGGGGTTTTAGGGCATTTGTCAGCTGGGAGACCATCTTAAACTAAGACAAACGAAACAGCTTTATTTTTTTATTTCAGCTGTAATATAAGACGAGTCAATTGCAAGAACCACAGAGACAATTATTGTGAAACAAGAGGATGAAACTGACCTCTACTCGAAATCTCCCGACACACTCTGTACAGTATCTTTGTACTGTAAGCTTTGGAATGTCTGCTGTAGCTAAAAAAAAAAAAACATCAGTTCTTGTTAACATTTTCAGAACCAGTCTAAACCACATAAGTCTGAAGTAAGTCCTGCTGTGCATGTAAGACCATTGCAATGACTTTACTTTGGCAGCGGTAGCCTAATGATTAAGAAGCTTTGCCGTTGATGTACAAAAATTGCAGCTTTTATCCAAGTTTGTGGTGACTCGGAGGGTTGCTGAATCCAAAATATTGCTCACCATTGTTACTATTATGCAATACTCTTAACCTCAGATCAATATACAGCCATGGCCAAAAGTATTGGCAGTGACATACACTTTGTGTTTTGCTAAGTTTGCTGCTTCAGTATTTGTAGATAATGTTTTCACATGTTTCTATGGTATACTGGAAAACAATGATAAGCATTTCATTAATTTTAAAGGATTTTATTGGCAAAAACATTCAATATATGCAAAGAGTCAATATTTACAGTGTTGACCCTTGTTATTCATAACCTCAGCAGTTCGCTCTGGCATGCTGGATATCAGCTTCTGGGCCAAATCCTGACTGATGGCGATCCATTCTTGACTTATTAGTGCTCAGATTTGATCACAATTTGTGGGCTTCTGCTTGTCCACGCGCATTTTGAGGATTGATCACAGGTTCTCTATGGGATTAAGATCCGGGGAGTTGCCTGGCCACGGATCCAAAATTTCAATGTAATGATCTCTGAGTCAATTCATTATCACTCTTACATTGTGACATGGTGCTACATCATGCTGGATAATGCACGGATCATCACTAAATTGCTCCTGGATCGTTGGGAGAAGTTGCTCTTACAGGACGTTTTGATATCATTCTTTATTCATGGCAGTGTTTTTGAGCAGAATTGTGAGAGTGCCCACTCCCTTGGATGAAAAGCAACCCCACACTTGGATGGTCTCAGGATGCTTCACTGTTGGCACGACACAGGGCTCATGGTAGCATTCACCTTTTCTTCTCCGGACTATCGATTTTCCAGATGTCACTAACAGTCGGAAGGGGGCTTCATCAGAGAAAATATCTTTGCACCAGTCTTCTGCTGTCCAATCCTTGTACTTCCTGCAGAATTTCAGTCTGTCCTTGATGTTTTTATTGGAGAGAAGTGGCTTCTTTGCTGCCTTTCTTGGCACCAGGCCATTGTCCAAAAGTCTTCACCTCACTGAGCGTGCAGATGCACTCACACCAACCTGCTGCCAATATTGAGCAAGTTCTTCACTGGTGGTGACACAAGCTGACTCCTCAGGCAGAGATGGTCATGGTGCTTGCTGTACACTATGGGACATCCTGAAGCCTTTTTAACTGCAGTTGAACCTCAACAGTTCTTGATGATCCGGTAAATGGTTCTTTCAGGTGCAATATTCTTTGCAGCAATTTCCTTGCATGTGAGGCCATTTTGATGCAAAATGATGATGGCTGAAAGTCTTTCTTAAGAGGTAACCATTGCTAACAAGAACACAATGATTGGAAGCACTTCTTCCCTCCTTTTATAGCAATCAGTCTGCTCTTATAATCCAATCATGTTGCTAGAGTGATTTCACCTGACAAGTACTCATTCACACTTTCCCAGGTGCTGCTGATATGATTAGTGAAATGATGTTGGCTAGTCATTTTGTTCCAGGACCAAAAAACAGTGAAATTTGGGTTATTAAGTAAATGTTTTTGGCCAATGAAGCTTTTTGCAATTATTTAGAATGTATCTGATCACTCTGCACAATAATCTAGAAACAATGTGAATCAACACCACAAACACTGAAGCAGAAACCTTTGCGAAACACAAAATGTATGTCACTTCCAATACTTTTTGCCACAGCTGTAGATCTATTTTAAAGGGAAAATTTACCCAAACATGGAATTTCAGTTATTGCATATTAAGACACTTCATCAAGCTTATTCTATTTCTGTGTGTGTAAGATGTTGATGCTTATTCAAATTTATCAGTGAAATGGCCTTTCCTGTGAATTTGCAAACTGGCTTTGATTCTGTAAACCCTGTTCTTGACTCCTTGAGTACACAAATGCAGACTTCAGTGCTTGGCAGTGAACATAATGATGTGCGTGCTTGCATTGCTATGGCAGTAACAAACCTCAGTACTCAAGGGGCGGGGGGTGGGGGTGTAGTTGACATAGTTTACTGCCATTGAAATGGATGTGTTGTTATTGAGGTAGCTATCTTAAAACATTTCAACAATTTCTTCAAACTTCTGTTCTGCCATGACAGTGGTTGACCTGAAAGTGGTAACATGTTACAATAAGGTACTTTTCTTTAACATTAGATAAAGGGATAGTTCACCTCAAAATTTAAATTCTCTCATCTTTTACTAACCCTCATGCCATTCCAGATATGTATGACATTCTTTCTTCTGCAGAACACAATAAGAGATTTTTAGAAGAATATCCCAGCTCTGTCGGTCCAATTCAAGTGAATGGTGATCAGGACTTTGAGGCTCTAAAAAGCAGATAAAGTCTGCATAAAAATAATCCATCAGACTCCAGTGGTTTAATCTATGTCTTCTGAAACAATCCATTTGGTTTTGTGTGTTAAGCCTGTAACTCTATTTTCACTGTACTTCTCGACAGGAGTCTCCTTGGCAATCATGATTTCAAACTCGATTTCAACTCCAATTCACCTTATTCAGCCCCACCCCTTTTCCGTGCTGCGTTCTTTTGAATTTTGTTTTCAAACTTCCTGTTTGTATTGAAGTGTACTGAGAAGAATCAATCTAAATGGATTACATGTCCGTGCACAGAAAGTATTTTTCACCAAGAGTTGATGGCGTCTACAGCACCCCTTTACTATGTGAAAATGCTCGTGAGGTGTTTTTCTGTCACTCTAAATGTTCATATTTCAGACACCGGCGGAGGTAAACTAGACCTGGCAGATCACATTCAGACAGCTTTGATACACTGAACCTTTTCATGAAACAAGTGTTTAATTGTTATACGTGTAATTCTATTTCACAGAGGTTTCATCTTGTTAATTATTTGTGATAAAATATGTAATTGACATGAAATCTCCTACAGTGATAGGTCGTACTATTTCACATGCAAGTTCATAACACAAAGATAAATACAACTTTTACTTTTTAAAATTAATTTGTCACCCTACATGTTTTAGAAGCTTAAATATGATTAAATAATTGTAAACAGAATATAAAATAAAACATACACTTTCACATGTACTGACAGTGTGTATAGTTGCACCCTTCAGCCGTCCCGGTGAATGACACGTTGCGGATGTGGCTCAGGTGGTAGAGCGGTTCAATTCCCGGCCCACACGACTCAACATGCCGAAGTGTCCTTGGACAAGACACTGAACCCCAAGTTGCTCCCACCTTGCGCCTCCTACCTTGCGCTAGCGCCTTGCATCTCAGCTCAGCCGTCATTGGTGTGTGTGTGTGTGTGTGTGTGTGTGTGTGTGTGTGTGTGTGTGAATGGGTGAATGAGACGCAGTGTAAAGTGCTTTGAATACCTCTAAGGTTAAAAAGGCGCTATATAAGTGAAGACCACTTACCATTGCCATTGCCATTTACACGAAAAAATGGCTAGAGGATTCTTACAGATATTTTTAATACTTTGTTTTGTCTCTTGGACTTTCATGTGCACAAAAGAATATCAGTATGACATACTGGCAGGTAGGATTGGTAGGATCGTGTGTATTTATTAATGAAGTACTCTTGTTTTAGAAATCTCCCCTCTCTGTTTCCAGTAATCCCACAAAAATGACGATTTAAACAGTCTGACAGCTCAAATAATATACTAGTTTTAGCAGAAGAAATAATGTAAGTGCTTTTATTCAGTTTTAAGCTTCACTGATTTTGTTTTTACTTAAACCCTCCAAAAATTGGCCACATTCACTGCCATTGTAAGTGACACATTATAACCTAAAAACATTTTTTTTTTAAGAACAAGAGGGATTCATCTAAATATTTGTTTAGTAAAAATCCACATTATGCCATAAATGCTGAAACAGAAAGGAGAAAAGGTTCACTGCTCACTGCCTAACAGAATCTAACTCCTAACAGAGGAAAGAAAGTTTTACAGGTTTGTGATAGCACACACAGCACAGAATGGCTCTGAAAACGAAAAATCTGACGATGCACCAGTGATGCACCAGGTGCGTCCAATGATTACATCGGCAGAGGCTATAAATTCCGGTCAGTGTTCATTGACGTGTTGCATACATATTCACAGCTGGTCACAACTGAGATGTGTTCCCAAAGCGCTCTTCAGCGCAGCATCATAGTGAAGCTTTTTGTAAAGGGAACAACAATTTATACTAATGTCTGCTATAGCGCTCCTTGTGGCAATGCTGAGAATGCATCAAAAACTTGTGTTGCGGTATGAATAGCAGTCTAACACATTTTGAAATGCAACGAGACTCAAAATCAACCTTGTTTAGCATTCACATACTTGTGTTAAGAAATGAAATCTCTGCTTACCCTCAGATGTGGTTGTAATTCCACTGTATGGAACTTCTTGGCAAAGGAGACCTAGAATAACAGAGATTGGCCAAATAGATGATGACCTTTCTGGTCAATGTGTTCTGTGATGTCTTGCCAGCAGTTGTATCTACATCCTCCCTTTTCAGTAGTGGTTGGGGTCTTGCAGATCTTGCTTGGCTTCTTTGTAGGAACAGCGGGAGCCATAATGGGTTTGGTGGTGGTCATGCTAGATGGACATAACAAGGAGCTCAGAAGCATGCTGAAATGTGTTGCCAAATGTTCGCGCTCTTTGTCGGTGGAGCGGATGCACTCAAGTTAGTGGTTGAGCCTCAGATATGGGAGGCCATTTAGGGGGCTGCAGCAGTGCACACTACAGCTGGGGTGTATAATTTCCCTCCAGCTTTATTACTCTTGGAAACCGTCTTAGGGAGAATTTTTTTACTCAGGAATCGAGACATGTAGGGTCTCTTGCGGAATACTGAGATGTGATGATTCACATTACATCATTGATTGCTCAGACCTCAAAAGCCTGAGGTTTCGCCTTTAAGCGGAGGTTGTTCATGATATCTCAACAATTCCCTGGACGTTATTCACTTATATCTCCTGACGACTTCAACCAATCCAATTGAGTTCAGCTGTAGTTTAAAAAACCACGGAGTTGCCCATTCCTGGAAGAGTAAAGCAGGACATATCTATCTCACCACTTACAACACTATCTTGCCCATGTTCTCCTGTCTCTACATGGCCATTTCTCGAGTTCTTGTGCCATCTCAGTCTTACATGGGTATTCTGAGGTTAGCCAGACTCATGTTGGTCCATGACATCATGGATTCCTAGGGGCCAGAGACCTCATAAATAAATACCTTTCTCTGGCTCATGGGGAATAAAGTCTGTTATGGAGTTCTGTGCTAAACTTCTGTATATGGTGCTTTTCAGCAACCAGGCAGCCTCCTCCTCTTTCACAAGCTATGTGGCCTCGTCTAAATATTTACCCAGGCTGTTTAGTGATGCACCTATCTCATCTCTTCTCTTTCACATCAGAGAGAACCTGTTTTTTACTGAAGGAAATTAGTCATACAAATACGATTCCAATCTTTGTTATCTCTGCTCAAATGCATTGTTATACATACAAATAGCCGTGGTGTTCCGCTGTGATGTCTCAATAAACATTTTATTTTATTTGTTTATTTATTTATTTATGCATAAATGCATCACAGATGGTTTATGTAATTTTGTGTTTTTTTTCTTTTTTTCTGAAAGTCATTAAAATTCCCATCACAGTGTCATTTTCAGCACATCTCAAATTCTGTATTGAATTGATCTATGCTGATGGTAATTACATGTTGTTGTTTTTTTTTTCACATTTTGAAATAAAACACCTGCCTCATTTGTCTTGCAACATTTTATGTATCCTAAGTACATATAATAATAATTATATATAATAATTTCACATTTTTTTACATAATTTGTCAAAATTACAGCTTTATAAGAAATTACGTCCAAAGTTTAAAAAAAATATGGAAATAATTTTTACACAATAGCTATTGAAATTATTAGTTTTTTTTACTCTGTTTAGATTATCATAGTTTTAAACATGTACAAGTAATAATGTTTGTGTAAAATTTTGTGTAATATTGCCTGGGTCTGGAAAATGTTTAAAACGGTGAAATCTGCATAAAAGCATTTGGAAAGTACCAAAAATAAATGATAAAGAGCTGGTAAGAAGTTTTCAAGTAAGTTTCAATGTGACCTTCATTTAAAATAATAATAATAATAATAATAATAATAACAACATCAGGACATGCAATTGACCAGTTGAAGAGACACTCATTTATTTCTCCTGTAGAACTCCAAAGGAATTGGACAGAAAAGTTTGGGCAAAATGTTTGGAAATGAGCGCCTCATTCACCATTCACTTTCATTGTATGGAAAAACGTCTTGGTTACTGTTGTTCTCTGGTGGAGGGAACGAGATGTTGTGACAATGTGGCGACACTAGGGGTTGCTCTTGGGAGACCCAAACACCTCTGACCATTGAGAAAAGGCCAATGGGAACTGGCAAGTGGAATTTGCATGCCACTCCCCCGGACATATGGGGGTATAAAAGGAGCTGGCTCGCAACCACTCATTCAGGTTTTACACTGAGGAGCCTATACAGGGTCCCGGACATTTCAGCGGGTAGTTCAGAGTTGTGGCAAGAGTGACACAACGTCTCATTCCCTCCATCAGAGAACGGAGGCTATGACAGTAACCAAGACGTTCCCTATCTGTCACTCACTCGACGTTGTGTCGATGTAGTGACACTAGGGTTCCCTACACGAAATGCCACAACTAGCTGTACTGTGTTACGTGGATTGGCAGGGCAGGTGCGGGCAAGGCACTGTGTGCCTCGTAGCAAGTTCACCTGGCCCTCACGTAACCTCCCCCAATGCTCCACGAGCATCTTACGGTTCCCCACACCTCGGGGACAAGCCGACTGCCCATAATGGGGAAAGGCCGCACCAGTCGTGGCCTCTTATCTAATCTTTTCTCCCCAAAAAGTGGAAATCATTCAGCTAGGGCCATAAGCATCCACGTCTGTCCTTTCCCAAGGGGAAAGACACCGTGGAACCCACACCCTGCTCGATGGGGAGGTAATTGTGTGGAAATACGTCACATGGACTTACCCGCCTGGCAGTATCGCATGTGGAGGAAATCACCATGGTAGGTCCTACCCAGAGGGGACGGAGCTTTACAAACCCGGTGATTAGTGGCAGAGGGAACTCTGCCCAAGGAAACCAAGGGTTTACAAACGGGGAAACCATACCGCAGAAGATACATCACACAGGGTTAATTTGCCTGCCACAGGGCTAAGGAGGAAGGACATCCAGGGTCCACATTCTCGTGAACTCAGCTGGGGGAAAGTGCACATCTTCCCCTCCAGGAGGGGAAAAGCGCTGTATGCAAATGGTACACTCGCCCAGTTGTTCTGCATACTTACCTGTTCCTCCCTGACAACACATGGGACAAAACGTGCCCAACCCAGAGATTATAGAATCTTGCAAAGGTATTGGGTGTTGCTCAGCCCACTGCTATATAGATGTCTGATAAAGAGGTACCATTGATCAGGTCCCAGGAGGCCACCACACTCCTGGTAGAGTGTGCTCGAAGCCACAAGGGGGGCGGCATGTCCTGGGCCTGGTATGCCAAAGCAATGGCATCAACAACCCAGTGGGCGATCCTCTATTTGGAGACAGCCCTCCCTTTGCGCTGTCCTCCTAAGTTGGCAAAGATCTGCTCAAAGATTCAAAAGCTCTGCGTGCTATCCAAGTAGATGTGCAAAGCATGCATCGGACACAGCAATGACAAGGATGGGTCTGCCTCCTCCTGGGTTAGCACTTGCAGGTTCACCATCTGATCCCTAAATGGGGTTGTGGGAACCTTAGCCTGGTAGGGTTCTCAGGATCACATGCGAATACGTTAGACCAAAATCCAGGCAGGTGTCCCTGACAGAGAACGCCTGCAGGTCCTCAACCCTCTTGATGGACGTGAGTGCAGTCAGGAGAGCAGTCTTCAATGAGAGCACCTTTAGCTCAACTGACTCTAGGGACTAAAACGGGGTTCTCCGCAGGCCCCGCAGGACCAAGGAGAGGACCAAGGACAGGACCTGAGGATTCAGCCTCCTCACAACTCTAAGGAACCTGATGATCAGGTTGTGCTTCCCGAGGGACTTACCATCTACTCGGTCATGGTGCGCTGCTATAGCAGCCAGATACACATTCAAGGGGCAGCCATCCCTCCAGCTGCTCCTGTACAAAGGAAAGCACCAACCCGACTGCAAATCTCTGGAGGTCTTCACGTTGGGAAGAACACCACTTAGTGAACAAATGCCACTTCAAGGCATACAGGTGCCTTGTAGAGGGATCCCTGGCCTGAATGATCATGTCTACCTCCGCAGGTGGTAGGCCACTTAGGTCTTCCACGTCCCATCCAAGGGCCACACATGGAGATTCCAGAGGTCTTGTTGCGGGTGCCAGATAGTGCCCTGTCCCTGAGAGAGGAGGTCCTCCCTCAGGAGAACTCGCCAGGGAGGGGTTGTCGCGAGGAGTGTGAACTCCGAGAACCAAGTATGGGTGGGCCTGTAGGGTGCCACCAGGACGACTTGCTCCTCGTTCTCCCTGACCTTGCACAAGATCTGTACAAGCAGGCTCACTGGGGGAAATGCATACTTGCGCAGCCACCTGGGCCAGTTGTGTGCCAGCGCATCTGTGTTGAGGGGAGCCATGGTCATGGCGTACAAGAGCGGGCAGTGTGAGGATTCCCAGGAAGCAAACAGGTCTATTAGCGCTTGGTCGAATCAACTCAAAATCAGCTGGACCACCTGGGGTGGAGTCTCCACTCTCCCCTGTACATGACCTGCCACAACAGCGCATCCATTGCGGGATGTGAGTGGCTAGCAATGATTGAATCGCTGCTGACCCCAGAGGAAGAGCTGGCTGGAGAGTTTCGACATGTGACGCGAGAGTAAGCCACCTTGGTGGTTTATATATGCTGCCATCACTGTGTTGTCCATCCGGTCAAATACATGCTTGCGCTGGATCAATGGCCGAAGCCTCTGCAGAGCGAGCAATACTTGAGGCAGTTGATATGCCCTGTCCAGGAGCCCGAGGCTGTGTGTCCATTACACACGGTACCCCAGCCTCACTTGGAGGCATCTGTCATAACAATGACGTGCCTGGACACTTGCATTAAGGAGACCCCTGCCCACAGAAATGTAAGGTCTGAACAAATGACAGCAGATCGGCGCGATGGCCAAGCGATATTTGCCGGGGCGCCATGCCCATTTCGGGACTCGAGTCCAAAGCCAGTGCTGGTGCGGTCTCACATGCATCAACCCGAGCAGCCATATGCCCCAGGAGCCTCTGAAATTGTTTCAGTGGGACCGCCATTCTCCGCCTGAATGACTTTAGGCAGTTCAGCACCTACTGTGTGTGCTCACTCGTGAGGTGCGCTATCATAGATACTGAGTCTAACTCCACCCCGAGAAAAGAGATGCTCTGAACCGGGGAGAGCTTGCTCTTTTCTCTGTTGACCAGAAGCCCCAACCGGCTGAGGTGCCCGAGCACCAGGTCCATGTGTGCACACAACAAGTCTCGAGAGTGAGCTAGAATCTGCCAGTCATCGAGAGAATTGAGGATGTGAATGCCCACTTTCCTAAACGGGGCATTTACTGAGACATTCGTGAAGACGCGAGGCTACAGGGGCGTACCAAATAGGAGGACGTTGTACTGGTACACCTGGCCGTCAAAGGCGAACCACAAAAAGGGCCTTTGCCGAGGTAAAACCGAGACGTGGAAGTACGCGTCTTTTAGGTCTACCGCCGCGAACCAATCTTGATGCCGCACGCACGGCAAAATTTGTTTCTGCATTAGCATCTTGAATGGAAGTCTATGCAAGGCCCGGTTCAGTATTCGCAAGACCAAGATTGGCCACAACCCACCGCCTTTCTTTGGCACAATGAAGTAGGGGCTGTAGAACCCTTTCTTCATCTCGGCTGGAGGGACAGGCTCTATCGCGTCCTTCTGCAGAAGGGTCGCGATCTCCGCACACAGGGCAGCGGCATTCTTGCCCTTCTCCGAGGTGAAGCGGATACCGCTCTCCATTTGTGCCTCTCTTTTAGAGAAAATATACTCTTTTATTGCAAAATATATACTCTTATGCTGTTGAAGCACCCAGAGGCGTTCTCTGCACTCAATCCGTGCACGAGGAGGGGAAAACACTGTAATGCTCTGTAAATCCAACAGCAAGCAGAGGTGAATGGACCGGCAGTGGAATTCAGCTCTCTGTGAATCAACCGCTCGGCTCTGAAGAAATAATCTGAATGAGTGGTTGCGAGCCAGCTCCTTTTATACCTGTATGTCCAGGCAGTGGCATGCAAATTCACTTGCCAATTTCCATTGGCCATTTCTCAAAGATCAGAGGTGTTTTGGGCTCCTAAGAGCGATCCCAAGTGTCACTACATTGACACAACGTCAAGTGAGTGACAGACAGGGAACTATGCATAGGAGGTGACTGAAGCTAAAATTCTATATTTAGAATAAAAAAAAGTCAGACAGTTGAGTAAAATGACAGAATGTTCATTATTGGGTGAACTATCCCATTCATTTCCCAGACAACAAGTTCTCTTATAATACAGTTGTTTCAAGATATCTGTTTTCCCTTCATTTTACCATTTTGGATCACCAATTGCTCGCCAGTCAGAGTTATTCATCTAGAGAACAAATGTTCTGGTGTTCAAAAGATGTGTAATGAGGATAGGCCTCAAGAGGTCACATTTCCAACAGTAATTTTTCTACAGGTAGTCTTTTTACTTGTCACTGTCTTATGTGCTTTCTTTCTTCTCTATCTACTTTTCAGGCTCCAAGCAATGACATCACTCTGAAGCATGTAGAGACAACAGTGAGTATTATACACCATGTGTAACAACCACATTAGTGTGTGCATATGTTTGTTTTCTTTATATTAGTATGGACAATAACACATTATGCTCCTTACAGTGTAAAGTCATTAATAAAAAATCTGTAATTGCCTCAAAAAATAACTGCTTTAACACATAAATATTTAGCTCTTCAGCTAACTCTGTTGCTATGCAGCTGCTGTAGTCTAAACTTTACTTCCAGTCTAAACCTCAGAGTGCTGAAGCTCAAATTATTGGTTGGATTAGCTAAACACAGGCTCACTGGGGCTAGGATGACCGCCCAATCGCGAATGGGGATGAGTAGTCCAGTGAAAATGCATTAAAGGGATAGTGACCCTAAATTATTTTCTAAATCCAAATGGAACACAAAAGGAAAACTTTTGAAGAATCTTAACACAGCTTTTTTTTTCTTACAACATGAGTTCATAGTGGCCATGTCTGTCAAGCTTCAAAAAGGACAAAAAACTTACCATTCAAGTATTAAAAATGTAGTCAGTAATTTTTTTTTAATATACAGTAGTGCATGAGTCATTTGGATTACTTTTATGTTGCATTGATGACACGTTTGTACTTTTTGAACGTGTAGTCACTCTTAACTTTTGATTTGAACAGTTTTAAGATTCTTCTAAAATTCTCCTTTTGCATTTCATGGAAAAGACAATAATGTCATATGGGTTTGGAACAATATGAGGGAGTGTAAATAATGACAGTATTTTAATGTTTGGGTGAACTATTCCTTTAATCGTTTAGCAGAGGCAGATGTCCATATAAAAGTCATGCTGAGCTCAAGCATGTTTTTTCACTTGGGCCAGAACCCGTCCGTCCACTCTGTTCCTCATCCCCTCGTGCCTGGTTGAAGAACACTCATCTCGCCCAGACGCAGCTGTGGATGACTAACAGCACTGATCCAAATAAAACTCAGATGTTTGTTTGGAGCTCTCCATGTGAGCATGTACAATCAGAGATGGGCTTTAGGGACACCGAAATAGACTCTCTATGCCTCTTATGATCCCACTGAAACATCATTAGATCGTTTTATTGCTACAGTGGTGTGCTGGAGCGTAGCCGAAGAAAATGCTGTAAAGAACTAAAACGTATACCCAAGGGCGTGGGAACAACCTGAAAAGTAGTGTGGGGGGCACATTATAAAGCTTATCACCTTGGTGCATAGCTATTAATTAAATGCCTTAGTGTTCACCGAGTAGTCCAAAATGTTTTGCTGAAAGGCACAGGTAAGTGGGTGGTACAGCTTGCAAATTCGTTCAGTCCGCAACCAATTGGCTGTTGCTTTTGTTTGGTCTAAAAGATGTGATTGGCTAGATTCTTTCCTTTGCACTGTGGTAAAACAAAACTCTCAAGATATAATGAATATTTTCCCAAAAGTGTGGGTGATTGTGAATATATAAAAATTTTAAAAGTTAGCAATGCTTAAAATGTTTTGGAGAGAAATTCCCAAAACAGTTGCACAACTTTTGTGTGCAAAACACCTTGAGTCTTACTCAAATAACACCCACAATCCAGATTAACAAGACAACATAATGCACACTGGTAAAGAGGTATGATGCGTGTCATTTATTTTCAGCATACAATGGCAAGGAAACAGTGGAATTACCTGCATTTATGTATAAATTTGTCTTAAAATCTGGTTTGATCTTCATCTTAGTTCCAAGAATGAACAAACACAATCTATTTAACTAATAACACACAAATTGTTGTATTGTTCTTGTATATATTACATATATCATTCAAACATTCACAGTGTATGTTGAAAAAGGAATGTAAACCCCTAGGCTAATGACGTCAACAAAACTCAGGAGTTGGCAAACCTGCAGTTAATGAAACAAGATTGGAGGTGTGGGTTAGAGCTACTTTGACTTATAAAGAGCACTCAAATATTTTGAGTTTGCTATTCACAAGAAGCATCTGCTGACATGGACCATTACTCCAAAAATAAATAAATAAAGAGATCTCCGAAGACTTACGATTTGCTTTGCATAAAGCTGGAAAGGGTTACAAAGTTATCTCGACGAGCTTCTATATTCATCTGTCCACAGAGGAGGCGATTTAATACTGTGGCTACTCTCTCTAGAAGGGGCTGTCCATCCAAGATGACTCAATGGGCACCCCGCAGAATGCTCAGTTAGGAAAAAAGTACACTAGATTGACTGCTAAAGACTTGAAGGAATTATTGGAACTGGTTAACATCTCTGTTCATAAGTATACTACACGGAAAACATTAAACAGGTATGGTGTTTATGGCAGGACATCATGAAGGAAGCCACTGCTTTCCAACAAAAACTTTGCTGCGTGTTTGAAAGAGCATCTTGACAGTCCAGAGCACTACTGGGAAAATGTTTTGTGGATTGATGAAACTAAAGTTTAAATTTCTAGGAAGAACATTCAGCACTATGTATGGCATAAAAAGGGCACTGCATACCAAAATGAAAACATCATTCCAACGGTGAAGTACTGTGGAGGAGCATCGTGATTTATGGCTGCTTTGCTGCTTCTGGGTAAATAAGCAAAGTTGTCAGCAGGCACAATTCTTTCTTAGTGAGTTCTACCTCTGTATATTAGATTTATTTAATGTCGAGTTTTACTTGATTGTGCTTTACTATGTGTAAGTATAGGCACATTGGCGGAGTCCTCTAAATATAAATTGCCACATTTAAAACAATAAATCTATGCAGCTTGTTCAATGTAATGATTCAATTAGAGATCACTGTATATTAAAAATACTCTGGTATTGCTGGGTTCTTATTTATCTTGAGAAAGGAAGTATCAGATTACAAATTGGCCATTATTCCCCAAAACCAAGGGACAGCTGCTTAAAAAGCCTGCAATATTGTATTTTCTTGTGCAGGACACACACACACACACACACACACACACACACACACACACACACGCATGCATGCATGCACACACACAGGATGACACCATTCCAGTGGTGTTCTGGGATCAAATTAATTTAATTATTTCTGACAGATTACTACAGGCTCCCTTAAAGGGATAGGTCATCTAAAAATGAAAATTCTGTCATCATGCACTCGCCCTTATTAATTTACAGTGCTGCATGATTTTCTTTCTTTTGTTGAGAATGTTAGGGACTGACAGTCCTATAGCCTATGTCGCCATGGACTTTCATTGTACAGAAAAAAAGATGCAAAGAAAGTGAATGTGACTGTGGCTAGCATTCGGTGTAACATCTCCTTTTGTGTTCCACAATTTTCCTTTTTGGCTGAACAATCACTTTAAGTTGTAGTACCCTAATACCAAAGCGCTTTGAAAACAGGCTTACTGCTGTGAATATACATTTCTTGAGCTTCTCATTCATCACGTCGTGTTATACTTGGCATCTTACTTTTCCATAAATAATTCAGAATATAACTCTCAAGATGGTATGTTTGTGGCTATGTCGGGTTGTGCTTAGAAATATCTATGTATATTTCGCCATGTGTGTCCATAATTAAATCTGCATGTCCCTTGAGGCAATGTGGGAGACATGCACCGCCCTCACCTCTAGGATCTGTCATGGTCATTTAGTTGTGGTTAAGCTGACGTCTTTGATTCACAACAGCAAACCCCTTGAATCTCAAGATCGGTTTGTCATATGACTATCCTGTGCAATGCTTTTCTCTGTCTAGTTTAATGTCCTATTTTACCTTTCAAAGCATGATAAAGAAAGTATTTGTCCTTTCCTATCAAGGAGTCATCTCGACAATAATGCTCTGTCTTAAACAGTGGCAAGATAGTCATACTTTAAAAATGTCTTTGGTTGGACTGTAGTTCTTGGATTTCAATTATTATGCCCCCGGGCTCTGATTTAAATGGGTCATATAATGCAGAGTACGATTTTCCATGCACTTTTAAGATAAAAGAGTCTATTGTCCTATGAAAACATTCTGTGTCTTTTAGAACTGAAAACATCCTCCCCAGTGATGTTTTTTTAAATTGAAACTAAGCTTCAAAAATGGCTCAGAAACATCCATAGTTATCAGCAGCACATATTGGGTAGGGTTGGCAACCGAGAACCATACATAAAAATGGTTCTAAAAAAATATATATATGGAATATGATCAGTGTAGTCCGATTCCTAAACAAATTACTCTTGTGAGCCGGTTCTTTTGAATCTAGAGCGAAAAACATACAGCGCAACAAGTGTAGCCCGATTCCTGAATGAATGACTCTTATGAGTCTGTTTTTTTTTACAAATCTACATTGAGAAACATAGTGCATCAAGTGTAGCCCGATTCCCGAATGAATGACTCTTATGAGTCAATTTTAAAAAACACCTACAGTGCAACACGTTTAATCTGATTCCCGAATGAATGACACTTGCGAGTCCATTCTTTTGGATCTTCAGCAAAAAACATACAGTTTGATCAGTGTAGTTCGATTAATGAATGAATGACTCTTACAGTATAAGCTAGTTGTTTAAAATTTACAGTGCAAAACATACAGATTGACCAGTTTAGTCAGAATACTGAACAAATAACTCTTGAGTTGGTTCTTTTGAATCTACGGCACCAAACATACAACACATCCATAATAGCCTGAACAAATGAATTTTATGACACCATTCTTTTGAATCTATAGCGAGAAACACAGAGTGCAACCAGTGTAGACCCAGTTATGAGCAAATTACTATAATGAGCAGGTTGTTTTGAATCTAAAGTGCAAAACAAAAAGTTTGACCAGTGTTGTCCCATTCCAGAGAATGACTCATTTGAGCGCTGGATCATTTGAATCTACAGTGCAAAACATACAGTTTGACCAGTATAGACCATTTCCTGAAAGAATGAATCATATTGGACGTTTTTTTTAATTTTTTTATCTATAGCACGTAAAACAGTTTGACCAATTTAGTCTGAATCCTGAACAAATTACTCTTATGAGCCACTTATTTTGAATCTACAGTGTAAAACATGCAATACAAGCAGTGCAGTCTGATTCCAGAAAGAATGACTCTTTTGAGCTGGTTGTTTTGAATCTACTGCATGAAACACAGTTTGATCAGTGTAGTCTGATTTCCGAAAGAATGTGTGATCATTATAGACTGATTCCAGAACGAATGACTCTTATGAATCAGTTATTTTGAATCTACGACACTAAACATATAGTTTTACATCTTGAATGAATGCCTCTTATCAGCCGGTTCTTTTTAGTGTATGAAAAACGTACTGAAAAGCGACACCTTTTATGAGAATATGTTCTGTTAAAATATTAAATAATTGCATTTCTCATTTCCAAATGTTTCTTTCTCAAAATTACTAAACTAATCTATAACAGAACTGTTAAGGAACCAGAATCGTTAAGAGGAATCGGAACCAGAATCATTAGATTCCTTACAATTCCCATCCCTTCTATTGGGTGATCAGACAGCCCACCCGGTCACAGTGAGATAATAAAAGGGAAGTAGTATCGATTCTTTTTAATAGTTGACTAGTCTAGCCTATTAGTCGAGCTGAATTCGGCTACTCGTGACGCTGTGACATGTTAAAAGTTAATGTAAGTGTCTGAACATATTTTAGTGTATCCTGGCAGTTCTCCGTCCTCTTGCAGCCTCTTTTACAGATGATTAAGAGCGATCACAGGATCTAGCATGTAGGATGGGGATGTATTTAGTCATGCCATCGTACTCCAACTTGATGCTCTTTTCTAACTGTCACCGAGTCGTGTTCTTGAAGGAGCAAACAGCAACCAGGTCAGATGTCCAAATACACAAAGTTGTTAAATCATTAACTAGTGCCAGCGGGTGCCATTTTAAATTATTTTGCATAGCATTTGAATCTTGGTTATATTTGAAGGCCACTTTGCATATATTGGAGGATACTGTAGCATCTGCATCTTTATCAAAGTACATTTGAGCCACTTCACTCTTTCTGTGCAGAGCAATCGGCCTCCACACCCACTGGCAAGTTTCCGAAATGAAGGATGGCAGGGGAAGTGTCATTTATATTCTTGATTGGATGATTCAGAAGTATACATTTGGAAAGTGCTAACTATAACCTAACCCCCAAGGCTGGATTGGTAATCTGGCATACGGGGCATTTTCCCAGTGGGCCGATGCATTTTGGGGCTGATCAGGGGTGGACTGGCCATCGGGAGAACTGGGCTGCGAAACGGGCCAAATGGACCACGATAAGATGAAATTAGCTGCCACCTTATGCAGAAAGGGCCACAAAACGGCGCCACGATTTGCTGAAGGGGGCAGCGATATGCAGAAAAGGACAGCGACCCCCCCCCCCCCCCCGCCCCCCCATTTCAGTCTGATTTCAACAGTTTGAATGGCACATTTCAGAGCAGATTGGATTTTGGATCCAATCAAAATTTAACAGTCTGTTATTAAAGGATGGGGAAGTTAAAAACAATAATGGATTCAATAGCAAACATGCCGGTTGCTAATAAGCACAGCGCTGTTGCGCATTTCACATGCAAAAAGGGTGTTTACATAAGTATTAAAGGCACTTCAGCAAAAAAAAAAAGTAGAAAGTGGTCATAATTAAATACATTTGGACTGGTTTGGCAGGAAAAAATGATAATATTTAAAGTGGACCTGTTACAGTTCTCTGAATTGACGCTTTTACTTTTCTACTTATAAAGAAATGGTGGTGATGGGACATTGTTTACTGGCGAGGACACAACGGTGAATATTTTAAACTGTGGGGTGGATTATGGAGGTCAAAATGATCAACTACCCCAGTCAGCTGCTGAGTGTGTGTGAACCAAAGAGAGAGCAAAGGCTCGATCGAAGATCCAAACAAATGCGGGTTGCAGCAGCGCACACACACAGCATGGGAAAGAGGGAGGGCAGAAATGGGAGGGGCTGGAAAGGAAGGCGAGAGGGAACAACACTAGTCAAAGAGTAACTTTGTGTGTGGAAGAAAGAAAGCTGTGGTCTGCTGGAGTTTGACACCAGGCATGTGGCATCCTCAGCCCAGCGCAGAACCAAAATAGTGCCGGGAACACGGGGCAGGGATCGGGAGAAAGGGAATGCAAGGAGAAAGGAAGCATTACTTCCCAAATATGAATCCCAGTGGTTCTCTACGGAGGCGCTTGTCCTCACTTCGCGATGCCTGGAGGTGGAGTACGGGTTACCTGTTCAAGGTAGGCCTTTGGAGTTCTGCAGAATCTTTAGCTTTTTGTTCGTAACATCCTGGATTGCACTGGATCGTCTTTGTGTAGCGGCAGCTTTTCCTCAAAATCATTTCCTTTCTTGTTCATTTGTTGAGCCCGCTCAAAAGCAGTGTTTCCAGCTGGTTTTGATCAAGCTTGGCTGAGACCCCCTCCAAACCCCCACCACCCTTTCCTGGCTGTCCTTCTGAGGGTCGCAATTATCGGCTGATTAAGGAAATGCTTTTGGAGCTGGGCAACGATGTGGCAAGGGATGGAAGCGTGACTGGGATGGATAGAGGGTTTGAAATGCCAGGGTGTGTTGCTCCAGTGTGTCGTAAGGTTTCTCTGGCTATGAGTTTTGGCGTTCTCTAGATCACTTTGTTTTACTATGGCTTATTTGTGATTTTCTTTTGTTTTTTTTGTTTTTTTTCATAGTGGCCTGGCTTAGCAATCTATACTCACAGATGTGTATTGGCTGCAAAATGTGTCCCCTTCTTTTACAAAGTGTTTGATATTTAAAGCTTGACTGTTCCTAAAATACTATGTGTGCTAACACCATTGTTGTAAATTGCACTTGATTCTTGGAAAGGAAGATTAATTGAGGAAATTGAGGAAAATTAATGCATTAAAACAATGATACACTTTTAATTGCACACTTTAAAGAATACATAAAGTCAAATGAATGGGTTCCTATGGCCAATAAATATGTAGAATAGATATATCATGGAATGTTAATATTGTGTTTTTCAGGTCTGAAAAAGACATTCAAATTAAAGATGATGTGTTTTAAGTCTTAAGCCATTTGTAGGTTGACCGTTTGAATGGTTTGAGTTTGGGGCGGGACTAACTGTTTGTTCAACCAATTACAGATAGAGTGAGGTTTCGGGAAACCTGTTCGAAAACAATTTGTTTTGCATTTTCATTTTGTGATACGAATGGTGCTTGAAAAAGTCATGAGTCATGAAAGTGTAACTGAAAGTTATGCACTACTCTGAAATACACTCTCTGAGCACTTTATAAGGAACACCGTGGTCCTAATAAGGTTTTCTGCTGTTGTAACATATCCACCTAAAGGTTCAACGTGTTGTGCATTCTGGGATGCTATTCTGCTCACTACAATTTTACAGAGTGGTTATCTGAGTTACAGTAGCCTTTCTGTCAGCTCGAGCCAGTCTGGCCATTCTCTGTTGACCTCTCTCATCAACAAGGCGTTTCCATCTGCAGAACTGCCCCTCACTGGATGGGAACATTTTTTTTGGCACCATTCTGAGTTAACCCTAGAGACTGCTGTGTGTGAAAATCCCAGGAGATCAGCAGTTATAGAAATACTCAAACCAGCCCATCTGGCACCAACAATCATGCCATGGTCCAAATCACTGAGATCACAATTTTTCCCCATTCTGATGGTTGATGTGAACATTAACTGAATCTCCTGACCCGTATCTGCATGATTTCATGAATTGCACTGCTGCCACACAATTGGCTGATTAGATAATCACATGAATATGTAGCTGTACAGGTGTTCCTAATAAAATGCTCAGTGACTGTATTTAATCGGATCAGTATTGCTCATTAAGCAATTTCTCCATTCAGAGGCACTGAAATCTCAGGACAATTTAGTCTTATTTGAGACTTTTGTACTTGACACACAAATGAAAATCAGACCCAGAAATCTCTTCTTATTCAATGATCACAAATTATTGGAAGAATCATGCACATTCATTGGTTAAAAGCATGTGAACCCTGGAATTATTATTAGTAAAGAAACAAAAAAAAGAAAAAGGAATATAGAAGTATGTTCCCACCATTTCCTTCTGCTGTTCTATAAGACTGCTACATATGCAAAACCATATATAATTGCACATGAGAGTCCAGGGAGTACATACAGTGTCTAGAATAGGCCCCAGTACTGTGTGTAATTACATGTTGGATTCTGGGTTTTCTTAGGAAGCATTGTTCCCTTTTTAGTCTTGTTGGTCATTCACTAGTATGTCATTTAGATGATGAACGTAAACCATGTATCTTTCGAGGCTTGTGCTTCTGTTTAGTTAGATCATTAAAAGAATAGTTTACCTGAAAGGAAAATTCAGTCATCATTTGCTCACGCTAAGGCCGCTTCAAACTTCAGTGTGACTTTCTGGAACACAAAAGTTGAATAAAAAAAAAAGTCTTCACAGGGCTCATTTGCCAAAATGCCATAAAGGTAATAGTGACTTCAGTCTGTCAAGCTCGAAAAAGGACAACAAAACCACATGTAACAGGTAAGGATGGGCAAGGAGGAGGCGGGAACCTGCTGAGCAGTCAACTAAACTTTTAATGACATAAATCATCTTAAACACACATAGACACACACACAGAGCGGTCGCGTGTGTCTCTCTCTCTCGAACTGGCACCTCTGGCTCGTCTTTATCCCCCTGGCTGATTAGAACAATTCAGGGCCGGGTGTGCATCCACACGGCCCGGCCATACCCTCCTCCTCGTCACACTCCTCCACCGCCCGACTCAGGCTGGGGAAACCTCCGAAATGATGTAGTCCCCTTCCTGGAGGGGAGGTGTTGCCCTTCCGGCCATCCTTCTGCCAGCAAGTCTTCCCCGCCTCTCTGGAGCCCTGGTAGAGATGAGGGGAGGGGAGGGAGAGGGAAAAGGTGAGTGGTATAGACAGAGCGAAAGAGACAGGAGAGAGAAAAACTCACTCACCGGACCCCAGACACGTCGTCGCCTGGTCCTCAGCCACTCCTCCACCCTCTGGCGGACAACAGCCGCTCCTCCCTTGGTAGACTGCAGTGAGTTCTCCGACCCCTGGTGGATGGAATGGCTCCTCCCTTTCCTGGCAGACAGCTGTGGTTCCTCCGACTCCCGGTGGCTAGCAGCAACTCCTCCGTCCCCAGCCAGACAGCCTCAGCTCCTCCCCTGGCAGATGGCAGTGGCGAGGACTCTACAACAGTGCATCCCTCCTCCTTACCAAGTTTTAGCACCAATGTAACGGGTAAGGATGGGAAAGGAGGAGGCGGGAACCAGCTGAGCAGTCAATGAAAATCTTAATGACATATATCAACTTAAATCAACTTAAGCACCCACAGACGCATACACAGCGGCTGTGTGTGTCTCTCTCTGTCGCTCTCGAACTGGCGCCTCCGGCTCGTCTTTATCCCCCTCCCGTCTGATTAGAACAATTCAGTGCCAGGCATGCATCCTCTCGGCCAGGCCACGCCCCACTCCTCGGCACACCATAGTAAAAATAATCGATGTGACTCATGAACTATATTCAAAGTCTTCTTTAGCGATACAATCTCTTTGATTTAACAGAATCAAATATTAGTTAAGTTGTTAGTAAATACAAAAAAAAGAGGATCATTTAATTATGAATTATACAAAAAGTCGTCCTGCATGGATAATGGGTTGGTTACCCTGATGGGTTGAAATAGAAAAGAGAATGTCATAGTTATTTATTTATTTTATACCCTGGCTTTCCCAAAGTTAGTATAATCCTAACTAAAATTTTCTTCTGTTTTAGGGCTCAACCAAATCCTCCAAGAGTATGGAGTCACGACGCAGACCATCCAGGTAAAATATGTAATTCTCTTCTCCACAAATACTATTAGTTATCTTATTGCTGCCTTGCAGTAAATAATGTCCTCTCCAGTTTATAAATGTACCTGTCTCTCCATAAGCTGTTTTTGTTGGTATGCTCATAGGATTCTTAAATTCAACTACATTTGACTTGAGATGTTGGCAAGGTCTGTTAGAATTAGTCTAACATTCTTAATTACAGTTTATGAGTGTGGAGAATGAACAAGTTTTAAGACATCTACACAATCCCCAGGGATATATTTTTCTCTCCCACATGTATTATATAAATAATAGCATGTTTATCTTGCATGAAGATTTGCTCTAAATACATGTAGCCCCACCCACTCATGGGAAAAACAAACCCCAGTTACTTTAGTTACCTATTCTTTTCTTTTGGGAAAATATAGAGAAATATCTAACAAAAGACTATCCTTGCTTTTATGCCAAAAAGAGCATTCCTGTTTTCCTTTGGGAAGGCATTCTGTAGCGGTAGATGGAAGTTTTGTACATGGAGAAAAAAAAAAAGTTTAAAAGTTAAGCACAAAAGCATCAAACATGTGCATTTATGCTTTAAAAAGGATTGCATGACCAAAATGGATAGTTCATCCAATAATTATAATGATGTTTTCATTTACTCACCCTCATGTTGTTTCAAACCCATATGACTTTCATTCTACCCTGGGACACAAAAAGGAGACGTTAGGCACAAAGTCATTCACTTTTATTGTATAGGAAAAAGTTCCTTTTATCTAAGATGAATTGATTGCAATCTCTCTTTCGATTTTTAGAGATTGCACAAATTCTCAAAATGGATTTGAGTGAATTGCATAACTTACTGTGGCCACAATGTAAATCAATGCAAAGAAAACCAGACAAGATCCACATTTTCTTCTAGAATGCATCACTGTTCGACAAGGCTACAGCGATTTACTAAGGCTTTCATCTATAAAATGCATGCAAACTTAATAACATGCACAACAAATTTCCAAACCGATCTTCCAATGTAGTTTTACTAATGAGGAAATTGCTTAAATGGAACCTCACAAATGATTGATTTGGAACGCTCTACAAAGGCAACAACTTGACTTGTCTCACATCTGAGTTCAATCAAGTCTGGCATTTGCATGTTGCTAAGCTAATAATATGATTAATAACCCAAAATATTGCAGGAATATATTGGTAAAATAGTACATTATATGTATATTTATAATCAATATTTATCTGGACATTTCCATGCTTTTTGGATGGATTTTTTCCCCAATGTATTAAAGGATTGCGTTCTCCGTAAAATATGCATGTGAACTCACCTTAGAATTGTACCTTACCTTTTGGAACAGCCTTCATGTCAGGAGTGCACATATGATGCCTTTGAAATACTTTGTAGGCAGCTTACTATGTTTTGGAACAGCGAGTTGGATTGAAAGACTGCCGCTCTCCTTGTTTATTTCTGTCTGATTGCCCTGCAAACCTGACCTGGGGAGAGAGTGAGGTCAGAGATGGGGGACCTGATTGTGGTTACATCTTTGGCAGGCTTACACCACACCAGCAACCAAATTGTTTTCTTTGGTCTGCCCTGCTGCACACATGGAATGCAGGATATTTTCATATCTCGTTTGTTTATCTCCGAAATCAATCTCTCCCCACTTTACTTTATTCAAGCCATACTTAACATCAGATATGCGTTAAATGGACTGTTTGGTGCTGACATATTTGAGATGAGGCGTTCTTCTAAAAAGCACAATTATTTAGTGATGTCATGTACGGTTAGACACAAGACTGCTGCAAAACAGCTCAAACCAACCTATGGTGGTTAAGCTGGTCTACCATCCTGGCCTAGCTAGTTAAACTGGTCTGTTTTGATGGTTTTAGAGGATTTTAGGCACGTCAGCTGGCCAGGCTGCTAGATAAAGCCGTTTAGGCTGGCCTTTTTGATTGTTTTAGATGGTTTTGGGCACTTTTCAGCTGGTCATATTGGTAGACCAGTTGGTCGACCATTTTAAACCAGCCTAAGGTGGTTAAGCTGGTCTTCCAGCCTGGCCAAGTTGGTTAAACTGGTCTGTTTTGATGGTTTTAAAGGGGCTTAGGCACTTCTTAGATGGTCACACTGGTAGACCAGTAGCTTGACTTTCTCAAACCAGCCGAAGGTGGTTTAGCTGGTCTACCAGCATGGCCTTACTGGTTTAACTAGTCTGTTTTGATGATTTTAGAAGGTCTTGGGCATTTTTCAGCTGGTCATACTGAAAGATCACTTAGTTGACCATCTCAAACCAGCCTAAGTTGGTTTAGCTGGTCTACCAGCTGGGCCAAGCTGGTTAAACTGGTCTATTTTTACTGTTTTAGAGGGGCTTAGGCACTTATCAGCTGGTCATACTGGAAGATCAGTTGGTTGACCATTTAAAACCAGCCTAAGGTAGTTTAGCAGCTCTACCAGCCTGGCCAATCTGGCTAAATATGTCTGTTTTTATGGTTTTAGAGGGGTTTAGGCAGACCAGCTAAAAACCAGCTTTGCCAGGCTGGTAGACCAGCTCCACCTTCAGCAGACCAGCATGGCTAGATTAGAAGACCAGGTAATCCAGCTAAACACCAGGCTAGCCAGGCTGGAAGACCAGCTAAGATCAATTAAAATCAGCTGAGATCAACAAAACACTTTAGGATGGTTTGAGCTGGGGTTTTTCTACAGGGTTTTGAATCAACAAAATATCAAGCCCGAGGGCTCCTTAAATGCAATATTTCCAATTGTTCAAACACCAAGCATGACTGAAGATTATACATTTTTATTTTAACCGCGTTGTTGCAGGTTTTTCATAGTTGCATAAATCCATTTTTATTTCTCTAGATGCAGTTTTATTGGTCCCTAAACATTCCCTATCTCTTCCGTTTTTTGCAGGAGCTTGAGTTTATTTCAGACTATGGAGGAGAACTATGAGGTGGACCTGGTGTACATCACAGAACGGATCATCTCTGTTTCCTTCCCCAGTACAGTAGAGGAACAAAGCTACAGCGCAAACATAAAGGAGGTGGCCTCCATGCTACGCTCCAAACATGGAGAAAACTACTTGGTGAGACCTCATAATTCAATTTACCCTTCAGCCACCAACTGTATACTTACTGTTGCTCTCTCAGATAAAAATGTTCCATGAACAGTACAGTTTTCAGTAAAACGTGCTTATAAACAGGTTAAAACGTTGTTGCTCTTAGTCTTGTGTACAGTATATTAAATACTTTGATAGTAATACTGATTATTGCAGATGTTGACCAAAAAAAAGTTCATAATATATATATAAATATATATATATATATATATATATATATATTTTCTTTTACAGCTCTTTAACCTCAGTGAAAACCGATATGATATCTCCAAGCTGAATCCCAAAGTAAGTAGCATTTACTTTTGAACTTACTATCTAATACAGAGAGGGTAGTTCCATTGGTCTTACTATTGTTCTCTGTGTTTTTGTGTATGTGAGGTTCTGGATTTTGGCTGGCCAGACCATCACGCTCCAGCCCTGGATAAGATCTGTAGTATCTGCAAAGCCATGGACACATGGATGAGTGCTGACAGTCACAATGTGGTGGTCCTACACAATAAGGTAGTGTTTCAGTTGGCCTTGTTTACTTTGCTTGTTTGTGTGATGCAAAGAAAATTGAATGCCAGCCACATTTTCTTTGGTAACAATAACAACAAACATCAGTACCAAAAACAAACAGCTTAAACTAGTCTAAAGCAGTTTGCTGGTCCGAGCTGGTTTTGGCCAGTCCCCCAGCCTTACCAAGCTGGTGGTCTGCTAGTTTAGTTGGTCGGCCAGCTGGTGTGAACAGCCCTTTAGACAGGCTGGAATTTTTAAATTGTTTTTATTTATTTATTTATTATGTAAAAATGCGTTTTTTACCATTCTTGCAGTTTTTTCAGCGTCACCCACAGGAGTGTGCGTTTTAGACCTCCTGTCAAGTTAAAAAGAACTTAAAACACTCTTCTGTGGTGCTGCGCCTAAACAGTCCCTAAAAAAATAACGCCAGAGCATCCTGAACATGGAAACCAGCTTGGTGGCTAGCTAAGTCCAGAAGACAATTTAAGCTGCATTAAGCTATTTTTTTAGTATGGCACATAATTAGCATGGTGTTCCATATAGGTTACTTCTAAGTTTCCATAATGGTTAATATGCTTCTTTAGAAAGCAGCAGCCTATGGAAGTAGCAAACAGCAAAGCAGCTTACTAGATTTCGGAACAGTTTTGAAAACTATTGTTAAACTTTTCCTCCAAATACATTAGAGTTACTGTAAATAGTATGCATACTTATTTGTCAGTAGATGGCGACCTCAGGCTGCTCTTAATAAACAGAGACAGCCTAAGTTCAGGCATGTTGGCACAAGACAGTCTGATTTATGGTGCAATTTCAGGGTCTTGTAGCAGTTTTCACATAAGAAAACATTACTGATTTTACTTGCACCATTATTACTTTCCCCTTGTTTTGAAAACCCATATCTGACCCAGTCTTGAAGTTCAGGCAAAGTTGTTTTCTTTAACAATTCATTTGAATTGACCCTTTCACCACCCTTTGATCTGGTCAAGTCACATTGCTGGTGACCATAAATGAAAAACAAATAAATAAAATTTGAATAAAAAACAAATAGGAATGATGAGCAGGCGTTTTTTTTTTTCAGTTAGATTGTATAATGCGTCTTGCTGTTTTTGAAGATAGCCATATCGTTAAGTGCTTTGCTATAAATTATGTCCACACATTAAAACATCAAATAAATTGCCACTTGTGGAATTTGTGGGTTACCTTCTAAACCCACAGTTCACAGTTCTTAGTATCATGTTCCAAATCAACAAGCCCATTGGACAGTGGTGCAATCCCATAAACTCTGTTCCAAAACCTAGGAAGCTGCCTTGCTATATACTGCCTACAAAGGGAGCTACCTTCTATGGCAGCATCCTAACTGAAGTGTAACCTCACAAGTAAGATACATGCAATGCTGCCTTCAGGCTGAAACCTAATCAAGTACTTGAACGCAGACACTTCTAGCTGCGCATGCTCGATTTTGTGTGATGTTGCGTTCCAAAATGTGTTTTACCTTTTTAAACAGCCCTGACAATCGGGAGTGTGCCCAAAATAATTTATAGAGATGACTAGATTTTGGAACAGAGCTTTAGTGTGTGTTAGAAATGTAGCTTTGCCAAGGGAGACGCCTAGAGAGGGTGTGATTTGGGATTATAAATGTCCAAAAATCTATTTAGCACATATGTACACTGCCCTTTTACCATGAAAACAAAAACAGTGCATTACTGTGGCAACCTGTGTTGTTCTTTGCAACAGTGGAAACATGAGCTTGATGGCTCGATGGTGGAAATATTCATTCATTCAAGAGAGGGTGCACAACTGTGTAACTAGCTATTCAAAATAAATCAAACCACAAATCTGAACCGTGTTGTTTTAAGTTCCTTGCTGTCTTGTTTCATCCTATGGTTTTGGGTCAATCCTGTTATGCAGTCCTTATTAAAGGGTTTACCAGAGTTTCAGAAATATGCTCAAGCTCACACACTTTATGGGCAAAATAAGAAAATAACGAGTACCACAAAACATCTCAGAATTCTTAAAATCCATTGCTTTTATTTATTACTTGTCTGTGCTATTGTTGTGATGTCAAAATGATGCCAGTCATGTACAGTACGTGATTTATATGTCATTCGTAATTTGAGAATGTGAAAACATTTACTGAGCAGTTTTCATCAAATCAGGCTAAAGACAAAGAGCGAATGCGTGTATATTGTAAAGGAACTGAAATAATGTGGTTATCTGGCAAGCTTTTGAAGGAACTTAAAAAAATGGTAGTGCTCAATATGAACTGTTTTTGTATATAAAAGAGCATCATTAGGATTCTTGAAGAAAATATTGTTTTAAAAATCAGTAGGGACAACTTGAGGGCAGTAAATAATTATGTGTATTTTCTTTTTTTAAATTGCCAGCTGACAGTCATTTAATTTTACAGATACATCAGAGAAATTCAAATTATATTGGTCTTTTCTTTGATACAGCACCAAAAAGAGAGAAAAGATGAGTGAAATAGGCAAATTGCTAGCAATGCAGACACACATCCTTTTAAACCAAAAATGATACAATTTTGGTTGCATTTTAAAAACTTGAACACATGTAAACCCTTTATTCAGAAAATCATTGCATTTACCGCATTTACCATTTTAAAGGGCCGAGGACACCCGTGACACCCCACCCCAAAAATGGTTTGTCCCCCCCAATCTTCAAGACATAGTTATAGCCTTGATGTACATGACATATATACAGTTGTACAAAAAAATAATGCAATGTAGCTGTTAACCTATTCATTCATACTTTTTAAACACCAGTTCAAATATGATCTTAAATGTATTAATTGTTTCATTTTTTAAGCTTATTCCATAACTCCACTCCTGTTATAGAGGTACATCTAATTTTCAAATCAATCCGAACTATATTAAATATACACATTTTCTTTGAGTAATTTTTACACTCTCTCTCTCATAACAACCATATTATAACCAAGTTGTTTGGTAGTAAATAATGGTGTGCTTTATACATAATTGTATTAATATTGAAGTCCACAAGATCTTTCAATTTCAATATGTAGTTTTACGAATAAATAAGTTGATGGTATCTTATAATTACTTCTACTAATTATTCTTAACTTATTCTTTTGGAGTATGAAATATATGTTTTATAAGCGTTACCCCAAACTGCAACTAGATATACTGTATGACATAAAGGACAATAATTGATTAACTGCTTTCCAACTTAATTTATCCTCAATAGTTTTCAACAATATTTAATAATAACTTCGAGAAACAAAGTGTTTATTTTACACTTTCAATTATTGCATTGTCTATCTCTATCTGGCGATCTGTGTTGACCTCTCTATTATTAAATAGTATATGATCATTTGCTCTCTCTGCCTCTCCACCTGCAGGGAAACCGAGGGCGAACAGGGGTGGTTGTGGCTGCGTACATGCACTACAGCAACATATCAGCGAGGTAAGACCTTTAGCCAGCCGAATTTGTGTGTTTATTCAATTATGGAGGAGCACACATTAGGGAAAAACCCTAATCGCACATCACAAGACTGGACATGCGTCAGGTAACACATGAGCAGAGGCGGGCTGGGAAAAACAACTGCCAAATCACATCACATTACAAAGGGCGATTTGTCTTGAGACTCCAATTATGTGCTGATCAGATTCATTCCTAATGCAAAAACTGTATTCAAGCTATTTTTATCAGCCTGAAAGCTTCTAGTAATTCTGGAGAGAACACTACGCATAGGGGAATATTCATTTAAAGGAATAGCTCATCCAAAAAACAAAAAAAAAGAGACTAAAATCTCAAGAATGACCTGTCTGACTTTCTCTCTTCCGTGGAACACAAGATATTTTCACGTATTTTTCACTCTGCTTTTTTCCATACACCAAAAGTAAATGGTGCAGTGGCTGTCAGGCTTCAAAAATTATAAAAGCACCATAAAAGTCTTCTCATAACTTTGTGTGAGCAATATACTGACATTTTCCTTAAAGTCACTATTCACTGGTAATCTGCGTCTTTCAAATCTCATTTATGTTTGCGTATATTCAAATATTGCATATCAAAACATGTCACTCCTGGGTGAGGTCAATTATGCCAAACGTAATTGGTAACAAGACATGAGAACCAATCAGTACTCTCCAAATTTAAGGATAAGATTTGAGAGCTGCAGCAGAGTAGAAGATTTTCAGTGAATAACGGTTGAATTTCGGTCTGTTCTAAGCTTTTGTATGACTTTAGAAGACTTGTAATTGGCCGTTCAGGCCTAATGCATTCTTGAAAAAAAAACAAAAAAAAAAACAACATCCATCCAGCATATGTTTACATAGAATTAAATTGAGAAACAGCATGGAGGGATGCTAAAAACATATTTGGTGTGTATGGCCCCTAATAATGCACATCGTATGAGCTACTTTTATGGTGCATTTTTGGAGCTGGACAGCCCCTGGTCACAATTAATGGGACCATTGGGTCATTCAATGGGAAAGTGCAGCCTGAACACTTTGCTAAACATCTCCCTTTGTGTTCCATGGAAAAAAAAGAAAATCATACATGTTCGTAATGACATGATGGTGAGTAAATGATGACAGAATTCCTTTTAAAGTGGATTAGGCTATTCCTTTTACATAGAATGTGTGCTGATATGATATCATGAAGTGTAGGAAAAAATTATCACAACATTTAAAATAATTATGATAAAAAAAGAAATTGCCAGTAAATAATGTTTCCTTTGGTATACAGTGCGGACCAGGCTCTGGACCGGTTTGCCATGAAGAGGTTTTATGAAGATAAAGTACTTCCTGTGGGCCAGCCCTCTCAGAGAAGGTCAGTTGAGCTCTGTTTCCTGTCTGATCACTGTTGAACTTCTTTTTGTCTTCTTTTTTATGAGTTTGACCTTAAGTGATCAGCCACAGCCATTGTTTACATTTATTTTCTTTACCCTCAAGATAGCCATGTCCCAAACATGCAAACAATGCTTTCATGATTTTTGTTAGCTTAATGGTGCAGTGTGTAATTTCTGTGAACAGAATTGCAAAAAAAAATATGTAGATATATACATTTTCTAAAGGAAACATAAGTGGTGCTTGCCAAAGCAACCCACGCTGTCAGGATGTTGGAGTTATGTACGTTGCCAAAAGTCAAAGGAGCCCATCCCCATGTCTCTATGATATTCTGATGCTGAGGCTAGGTCATATTGCTATAATGTTGCAAGTGTGTTCCGGCTGGTTGCTAGGGCGTGGCTTGGGTGTTACTGAATGGCTGCTTGCCATTTCAGTCAAAGGAGCCTGTCTCCAATAATAGTAATAGTGTATGACAATAGTAATAGTAGCACCTTGCTAAAACAAGCACCAGTATTGACTAAATTCCAAATTGTAATTTTAGTTTGAATTGACATGTTTTGTTATAATGCGCTACTTGATAGTGTAGTTACAGCATCTATCATGCTAACCATCCAAACTTTGACCCCCTGGTTCTAACAAATGGGTTGTTCCAACCCAAGCTCACGGCAATGATCTTGAAATTGAGGTTTTTCTCTGTAGCAAACCTTCTGTACCTTGTGGCAGTGTCCTTAAAAGTCACCTCTGTTGATACCGAAACATTTATGTTGATTGATCCACAAGATAATATTATGTTTTTCCAACACTCAAATCCTCAAACTCACATACCAGCAATGGAGTTCCAGACCATGATATTTATTTTTAAAATGTTTTGGGGTATCAGAAATCTCAACATAAGTATGATAACATTGGGAATATGCTCTGGAGAGACACTGAAATGCCATGTTTAAGATCTCGGCCCCTTAATTCATGAACTATAATTCAATAGAATTGTTTGCCCAATTGTCTGCAGTTATTACAAGAGGCATGTGTATTAGTGACTTGCCAAACTAGTGTCTCCATTGCACACTGACTCAGTCAGAGTTGTCTTGTCTTTGCATTGTCTGATCTGTGGTTGAGAAATTATTTTTCACTCTACTGTATGGCTAGAATGACAATTAACTTATTTTTTCAAACAAGGAAATGCACAAAGTTTCCATGCCTTCTTGGGTATAGGCATGAGGGCGCAAAACTAACATATCTTATGCAAACTCTCACACACCCGATTTATGCCTCATTAGGGAGCACTTGCGCTGTTTTTACAGGATCAAACATTCCATCTACATACGTGTATGGTATGTATGTATGGTACAACTGGCACAGAGGATAAAACAAACTTTCATTAGAGCGCACAGCTTTGCACCCTGCAGTAATGGCCTTCTTCATGAAAAATATGGTTAAGTCCTTGCTTCAGGAGGAGAAAATAAATCTTATGAGTTCTGCTCTTCCAAAATAAAGACACCCTGTAGTTTTGGAGCTGCTAGACCTTCATGGGAAACCAGGACTCAGGCCTTCTGCCAGAAAGATGCAGAAGCTCTTGTCACTGTCGCTCTCCAGGGAAAAGAATGCTTTTTCCTGTTTATAAAACCTAAACATCTGTACTAAGGTTTTGGAAACACAGCAAAACAGTCTTCAAGTGGAGATAAAACCATCTCATGACCTTAAATGGTCTTCACATCAGTGCTTACACTTTTAGATCTCCATTGCTTTAAACAAGGTTTTCCATACACCTTACTAGTTATATATACTGCTTTAACAAGATTTTTAAAGCACTATAGTACAGGGGCCTCGGTAGCTCAGCGAGTGAAGATGCTGTCTACCACCCTGCAGTCGCAAGTTCGAATCCAGGGTGTGCTGAGTGACTCCAGCTAGGTCTCCAAATCAACCAAATAGGCCTGGTTGCTAGGAAGGGTAGATTCACATGGGGTAACCTCCTCGTGGTCACTATAATGTGGTTCACTCTCGGTGGGGTGCGTAGTGAGTTGTGTGTGGATGCCGCGGAGAATAGCGTGAAGCCTCCGCATGCGCTATGTCTCCGCTGTAATGTGTTCAACAAGCCATGTGATTAGATGCGTGGGTTAACAGTCTCAGATGCAGAGGCATCTGAGATTCGTACTCCACCACCCAGATTGAGTCACTACACCACCACAAGGACTTAAGAGTGCATTGGGAATTGGGCATTCCAAATTGGGGAGCAAAAAAAAAGGAAAAAAGTACCATAGTACACACTAGGGTTGCCACAATACCAACATTTAGATATCATATATCAGTGAAATTTCACGATTTTCTATACTAAACAGCTTATACGTTTTTATGGTCTTCCAGCCTAGCCAAGATAGTCTGTTTGGAGTTTTGAGCACTTTTGCAACCGGATTCTCCATTGGTTGAGCCAGTGTTGCTTGTCAGGCTGGTCGGGATGCTCAAATAAACAGAGTAACATTTTGACAGAGCCAAAGTGTTTACACTTTTAAGAGTAATCAATCCTCGCAGACTGGTTTCATTGGTTCACGTTCTTATACCATTGTTGCGTGGCTCTTTAAACATAGATTTGTATATACATAGATCTTTATACTGTTTAGATGCACAACAACTTTTATTCCCCTTTGTCAAATCGCCATTAAAATGGTAGATCATCAGTTCATAAACACTTATTTTTCGCCCTGTTCCTCACATGACATCAAAACACCTTTTCTCTAGCGCAAGACTTGGAAAGCGATACATTACGTTTGCGTTACTTAACAAACTAGATTTACAAGCTTGTTTAAACAAAATCAAATTGCATTGTAACTTATCTGATAGAGCATTGCACTTGTACTTGCACAACAAGTCCTTAAGAGCATGTGAGTCGACACGTGAGCCGAAAATGACACAAAATATCCAGAAAAGTTTGAGCAATTGCATTTTTCATCTCACTATTGCTTTCTAAGACTCCATCGCTTAAATTTATGTTTAAGGTATAGGGTAGGGAGGTTTTGTTGACTTAAAATATGATAGAGCATTATCCTTAACCTGTTAGGAAGATTATTTAAAGGTGTTTTAATACCTTTCAAGCTTATTCAGTAGCATTTGTGGAAAAATGTTGATTACCGCAAACATGTATTTTGACTTGTCGCTCCATTTCTTTAAAAAAGCTAAAAATCTGGGATACAGACACGCACTTACAATGAAGTAAAAATGGGGCTAATCTGTAAATGTTTTATAAATTTATAAGATGTAAAAAATGTGTAAACTTGATTTTAGTTTAATAAAATCACTTTCAAAATTTTTCCTGTGCTATATAAGTTAGATCCAATTTTACAACTTTGTTGCCATTACGGTGTAATGTCGTGAACACTAAAACCCTGAAATGACCAAAAAAGTGATGTTTAACAACTTTCCAGCATCACATATCTGCTTTGAAAACCTCCAAAATTGACCCCATTCACTTGAATTGCAAGTGCCTCAATGTAAACTGGATATTTGTTAAGGAAAAGGAGGGACCAGTCGAAATAAACATTATGCCACAAATGCTGTCAAATGAGCTTTACTTTGTATTGAACCAGGCAAAATCATGTTACTCGATTTTAGCGCCACTCAGTGGACATTAAAGCTAGAAACTGCCATGATACGTTTGAAAATGCTGTTTTCATAAGATCAGGCTGAACCTACGAATGGTCTGTATATTGTATTTTGGATTTTATTTTCAACATAAAAAAAAACAAATTACAAATTTTTTCTTAAAACCTTTTAATTTGCTCCAGGTATGTGGAGTACTTCAGTGGTCTACTGTCCGGCCACATCAAAATCAACAACAAGCCCCTGTTTCTGCACCACGTCATCATGCACGGGATCCCCAACTTTGAGTCCAAAGGAGGTGAGCAGATGTGTGTTTGTCAGGGGCTACAGGAGGTGTTAAAGGCAGGTTTCAGGGGGCATGTAACAGTGGCCAGACCCCCTGCTGCTTTTCAGCATGGAAGACTGACAACATGCTGCTTTTATGATGCCATGAGCCGAGTACACTCTCAAAAACATCCAGATAGAGAAAGACCATGTTCACACCTGTTATCAACATCCATCTCGGGTGATCTGATCACAAGTGGTCTGCGCTAAATACAGATGTAGACGGGGTATTAAACGATGAGCATTCTGCTTGAAATGTCACATTTGTGGTGAGAACAAAACATGGAATTATATTTGGAAGAGTGTGTCAACGTTTTGTGCTTAAAAAAGCACATAACATGCTGTTATGATTTTAATACCAGGTATAAAGCAAGACTTTATAGACTTAGAGAGACAGTTTTTGCTCCAAGACAAAGACACCAATGCATGCATATACAGTAGACCAGCACTTCTTCAAAAGCTTTGTTTCCACATGTGAACGCTATGTTTTATGTTCTCCCCCCTCTATCTCACGATTTCTTAGGTTGCCGCCCTTTCCTGAAGATCTACCAGGCCATGCAGCCTGTCTACACATCTGGGATCTAGTATGAATCAGAGCCATGTTTTTCCACACTGTAATACTCACACTATCCTGGCATGTGGCCCAGCCTCCAAAGCATCCAATCACAGGCAGCCCTCTGCACCACTGCCCCTCCCATATTATATGGGAGGGCTTCAGAATCACATACACACAGAAGGGCCAACATGTGTTTCTCCCATAGATCACTGAACGTCCTCTATGCACTCAGAGTGCAGTTATGTTGTTATTAGTAGAGATGGGAATATTAAAGGGATGGGTAACCCAAAAATAATGAATGTTAATGGAACCAAAATGTTTAAAAAAAAACTATATAATTTTTTTGGCACAGAGAACTTCAGACTAAACACGTTCTTGCACTAAAATGAATGTTTGCATAGGAAATGAAGGAAAAACGTGGATAGACACTGAAATTCATTCGGCATGAACGGGCCCCTAAGTCTGTAAATGTATTCATGTGACACCTGTCATCTTTCAATCAAAGGAATCAAGAGATTCTGAATTTTATGTAGCTTTAGGCCTCACAAACATAAAGAATAAAGAGCAAATAATTACATGCCTAAATGCAATTCATTCATTCATTGACCACATGTATGTTATAAACTTGTTAAATGTGGTTTGCTTGTGGTTAACGGTTGTGTTCCTGTCTGGTTTTGACAGTAATGTCCAGGGAGACAGTCAGACCAGTATCTGCATCACCATTGAACCCGGATTGCTGCTCAAGGGGGACATACTGGTAAGAACCTGTCAAGAACATGTGCGGGTCATATTTAACCCCAAAAGTAAATGAGCTAAATTTTTAATTTGTATAAAGAAAATGAAACCCATTTTAGGAATATTCATATTTGACATTCTAAAACTATTTTTTTTATATATATATATATATATTGTAATATGTATTATATACAATATATAGATATTCCGGTAGTTTAATGCCACGGTCATGGGTTTGATTCACATGGAACACACTTAGTGATACAATGTATACCTTGAGTGCATTGTAATTCGCGTTAAAGTGAATACCAAATACGAAAATATAAATTAGTTTCATTGCAATTTATAACCCTCACCCATATCTTATTACTGAAATGCAATATTACATATTACTGATTATCAAAAATGACATATTATTTTAATTCTAAATTAATTGATTTAATTATTTAAATTGTAAATTATTTAAACATTGTTGTAGAATTTGTTACACTTACTGTAATTTAATTAACCTCTTCATCTATGTGGACCCACTGGCGGGGTCAAAAGAGGGCGCTATGTTGTGAAAAAAATGCACGCTTAAAATTTTCAAGGCTCTGAATACACAAGTTGAGTTGAGTTCACTTTATTGTTCAGCCATAGTCATGTATCATTTGAACGCTTAGAATCTGGACTTCTCATAGATACCATCACTTTTACATTTGTGTTATATAAAATAACAAAATAAGGCCTTAAAACATATGTGTTGTAAATAACCACCTAGCGGTAATGTGGTAGAAATATTAACATGAATATAAAAGTGTTACAAATAGCACTTAAATAGAGAAATCCTGTATCAAATGATTGCTCTCAATCTCAGTTTATTTTGTTGCCCCAATATGACAATTTAAAAAATGTACAAAAGCATTACAAACTGAAATTTGATTTATGTAAGACATAAAATACAAACGGTTCTTTTATGTGCCGATCACTGCTGCTGTAAGCCTCAAATAGCTAGAAACTTTATATCTGCTTTTACCTTTTACCATTTTTTTTTTACTTGTCTGTGGGCTTGCTAGTGTGAATATTCCAATCTTATATCTTAGATGTCCAGAACAAAATATGCGGTTCAGCAGAAAATGTTGGCTAAACAAATCATCAGAAACATATGTTGGAGCTTTCTAATGGCACCTAGATTGATCTTCTAGTCCAGTCAGAGGCCGAGATATTGCATAAAACATTGGGAGTGGTGCATGAACTGAAAATTAGACTGAATGTCTATGGACGAGCACATCTGTGAGGGCTAACATGCGTTAGAGCGCAACCCACATTTCAGATCAGCATTTTGTGTTGGAATGTGATAGATGAAAAATAATTTGTTATTGTACTTACTGCCATCTAGTGGAGTAAAATAAGACTTTTTGGAGGGAGATGGCATGAACAGAACCAAAATTACATGCTTACAGAATCAGGACAAAAAAAAAAAAAAAGCTAAATAAATAAAGTCCACAGTATGTGTAAATGGAGAGCTTTTAAATTTGAAGGAGAAAAATTGCAGGTGGCAGCCCAAAAATGCTCCATATATGAAGAGGTCAAAAACAATATTATGGTATTTTTTATAGTATAAAATTATGTATTACAGTAATGAGAATCACCATTGAGTAAACATTAAATTATAAATAATAAAATCTCAAGAGTTATATCTCCAGATGCATTACAGGAATGGGAATTTGGTGAATTTGTTTATTATTATTATTATTTGTCGTGGATATAATGGCACAATCTAAATAGTCCCAAATTAGTCTTAGTTTTCTTTATGCAAAATATTATACATTTTTTTGGAGTGAAATGTGACCTGGGCACAGTTGAATTATAACCATAGAAACTGGTGGAAAGTGTGCATGGCACAAGTCCTTCTTCCATTTATGGGCATGTCTCAGAATAACGTGCAAATGTCAAAATGGGCATCAATCAGAGTCCATACACATTCCTGATGAAAGGCACTTCTCTCAGAGATTGCCAGCGTAGATTTATTTGCATTGTACCCCAGAAAGCTTTTTGGTGGAGTAAGCCAAAAAGAGATGATTGCTTTATTATCTGCACTAATGCTGTGCATGTAGAGTGGCACTATAGCAGATGGGCTCATTTTAGGAAGTTCTTAGCACGCAAAATCAATCAAAGTGGATCTATCAAGTACACTAACCTCAACATGAAGAGAATTGCATTTTAGTAAAAGCTTTTTATAGATCATTATGTGGTTAGCACTAAGAAAAGCTGATTAATCTTCCCATGAAAATGAAATGTATGTTGCTGGGAATGAAGTTAGAGGGATGGAAATATGAATCAAACTAGACACCTGGGTTGGGTAATGTAGCTGAAAATATTATTGCATGATAATTTTCAACCTTTTGACGATATGCAATATTTGCTCTGAAATGGCTTAAATGGATGCTTTTTTAGAAGTACATTATTTGAAGCTTACATACATGAGCCAATTTCACACATAAAACCAGTTAAATTGCAGTAAAATTGCCGGATTGCCTTTTCTGGTAAATGTACCACATCTTCTGTTAACATATGGCATGCAATGGCTTTTTGTGTTTTATCCCTTTTGCTACCATTCTCACATCAGCATCAAAATGCAGTTAAACTTAAAGATTTGGTTGTATTTATACTTTGTTCCTGTAGGAGGCTAGTTACTGTACACTCTCTTAGCACTTTTATTAGGAACAAAATAGGCCTAATCAGGGATGTCACTAGGATTGGAAGACAGGGGGGGCTTAGCCCCCAGGGTATTTGTAACTTGCGTTTGCAAAATCTTTGCACTCACATCTAGAGCTACACTTATGTCAACAACCAGTCAAGAAACCAAGACGTTAACAAGTAAAACGTGACAGACATATCCTCTTCTTCCATTTCTACTCTGTTAAAGAAAAGTTACTGTAATGTTGCTTTTAGACACATCAAATCTGCATGGGGGAATTTACTTAGGCCAGACTTTGCTCCTGATGAGTTATTCTATAAGCAATTACTTAAATGCTATCTGTCTGCTCATGTAAATGTATGATAAAGTAATAGCATACTATATCTAATTCCTCTCTATATAAGATAAGTTGTGCACAGAATGCTATTTAATTACTGTAATTACTGTAACTGCGCTGTGGATTGGTTCAATCAGAGTGTAATTTAACTGTGTAGTTTGGCTTGCATACAGTTTAATCCAAGAACCAGAATTTTAAGGTCATAGTGAAATTTGACAACACAGGTTTGAGCGTTTCTCAAGTAAAGATGATTTATTCTGCCAAATGATGTATACAATGTATGATATAAATCAACAACAAAAAGGCAGTATTCAAATAAATGAAAATTAAGAATGAAATCATTTTCAAAACCACAGTCAACAGTTACTTTTTGTTTATTGTCTACTTCATTGGTGGAAGCATCAAAAAATGCTCAATGGATTGAAGGATACAACGGTAATAGCATTAACAGGGACCCTATGACATTTAGTTTTCAGTGACAACAACATTCTATGGGGATTGATATTGTTTTATATGCCTATTATTGAGATAGGTTATATTATTGGCAAAGAATAAAGAGTTGTCATTAGCTTGCTAAGTTCACCATTTCTTGTATTTTGCTTGTTCACTCTAGCTAGACTACAGTTTTACATAGCAAACCAAAATATCCCCTTTCCTTTACCTCAAGAAAACGTAGCTAAAGGTAAGCAGGTAATTAAAAACAACTTACAATTTCACTCTGTATCACGACACTTATCAATCTTCCTTTCACCGTTAGCGTGTGTATTGGTGTGTGTATCGGTGTGTGTGGGTGGGAGGGTGCATAGAGAGTTCAACTTCAGACCAAACTAGAGTAATGACGAGACGAGATGAATCCTCCAGTTACACCAATGCAACGAGACGGTGCGGTGCATCATCGTGATAGCACAACGACTCTTTGTACTTCTGTCCAACTTCCGACTTTTTGGCTATTGTAGCTGGATATATATCATTTGTTGCGTCTAATTCTAAATATGAATGAGGATACGGTTATTGATAAATCGAATTGTTATTGTTGTTCTTATTATCATTTAGGGGGGCTTAGGAACATTTTGGGGTAGCTTCAACCCCCCTAAAATAGGCCTAACGACGTCCCTGGGCCTAATAACGTGCCCTACTTCATCTTCTGCTGTTGTAGCGCATTCACCTCAAGGTTCGACATGTTGTGCATTCTATTCTGCTCACTACAATTGTACAGAGTGGTTATCTGAGTTACCGTAGCCTTTCTGTAAGCTTGAACCAGTCTGGCCATTCTCTGTTGACCTCTCTCATCAACAAGGCGTTTCCGTCCGCTGAACTACCGCTCACTGGATATTTTTTGTTTTTGGCACCATTCTGAGTCAATTCTAGAGACTGTTGTGTGTGAAAATCCCAGGAGATCAGCAGTTACAGAAATACTCAAACCTGAGTAACAATTATTGAGAACACATTTTTCCCCATTCTGATGGTTGATGTGAACATTAACTGAAGCTCCTGACCCGTATCTGCATGATTTTATGCACTGCAATGCACAACCATGATTTGTTTATTTAATCAATAACCAAATCATGAAGAGTGAATGAAGAGAAGTGCTTTGCTTTTCTGTCCAATTTTTGATGTTTTTAGTCACAGGGGTTAAACGACGCGGATAAATCACGTCATCTCCATCAGAACTTTGTGATTGGCAAAAGCAGACTTCTTAGGTCAGCATGTCCTGACATCGTACTTTCTTAAACCATTAATCTTACGGCTTTGTTCACACACATAGCATAACAACTTTTCCAGCAATATTACAATTTATTCTGGGAAATTGACACATGCTGATTCACACATTATCTCTAAAAATGATAAATTAATAATGGTATACATTTTCTGGAAAAGGCTGTACAGTATGTGTGAAATATATCATTATTAACAGTAAGATCCAATATGCTTAATAAAATAACTAAAATCAAATATGGAAGAAAAAAAAGATAGAAAAAAAAGCTAGTTAAAAGTCTTGTTTCCATTTTCTTTCTTTTTTTTGCTAAATTAACAAAATAGTTTACGTTTTTTTTATGCACTTACAGTCAGGTCCATAAATATTGGGACATCGACACAATTCTAATCTTTTTGGGTATATACATCCAAATCAGGTGAACGGTGTAGGAATTACAACAGTTTGTATATGTGCCTCGCACTTTTTAAGGGACCAAAAGTAATGGGACAATTGGCTGCTCAGCTGTTCCATGGCCAGGTGTGTGTTATTCCCTCATTATCCCATTTACAAGGAGCAGATAAAAGGTCCAGAGTTCATTTCAAGAGTGCTATTTGCATTTGGAATCTGTTGCTGTCAACTCTCAATAGAAGATCCAAAGAGCTGACACTATCAGTGAAGCAAGCCATCATGAGGCTGAAAAATCAAAACAAACCCATCAGAGAGATAGCAAAAACATTAGGTGTGGCCAAATCAACTGTTTGGAACATTCTTAAAAAGAAAGAACGCACCGGTGAGCTCAGCAACACCAAAAGACCCGGAAGACAACGGAAAACAACTGTGGTGGATGACCGAAGAATACTTTCCCTGGTGAAGAAAACACCCTTCACAACAGTTGGCCAGATCAAGAACACTCTCCAGGAGGTAGGTGTATGTGTGTCAAAGTCAACAATCAAGAGAAGACTTCACCAGAGTGAATACAGAGGGTTCACCACAAGATGTAAACCATTGGTGAGCCTCAAAAACAGGAAGGCCAGATTAGAGTTTGCCAAACAACATCTAAAAAAGCCTTCACAGTTCTGGAACAACATCCTATGGACAGATGAGACAAAGATCAACTTGTACCAGAGTGATGGGAAGAGAAGAGTATGGAGAAGGAAAGGAACTTCTCATGATCCAAAGCATACCACCTCATCAGTGAAGAATGGTGGTGGTAGTGTCATGGCGTGGGCATGTATGGCTGCCAATGGAACTGGTTCTCTTGTATTTATTGATGATGTGACTGCTGACAAAAGCAGCAGGATGAATTCTGAAGTGTTTCGGGCAATAATATCTGCTCATATTCAGCCAAATGCTTCAGAACTCATTTGACGGCGCTTCACAGTGCAGATGGACAATGACCCGAAGCATACTGCGAAAGCAACCAAAGAGTTTTTTAAGGGAAAGAAGTGGAATGTTATGCAATGGCCAAGTCAATCACCTGACCTGAATCCGATTGAGCATGCATTTCACTTGCTGAAGACAAAACTGAAGGGAAAATGCCCCAAGAACAAGCAGGAACTGAAGACAGTTGCAGTAGAGGCCTGGCAGAGCATCACCAGGGATGAAACCCAGCATCTGGTGATGTCTATGCGTTCCAGACTTCAGGCTGTAATTGACTGCAAAGGATTTGCAACAAGTATTAAAAAGTGAGAGTTTGATTTATGATTGTTAATCTGTCCCATTACTTTTGGTCCCTTAAAAAGTTGGAGGCACATATACAAACTGTTGTAATTCCTACACTGTTCACCTGATTTGGATGTAAATACCCTCAAATTAAAGCTGAAAGTCTGCAGTTAAAGCACACCTTGTTTGTTTAATTTCAACTCCATTGTGGTGGTGTATAGAGCCAAAAAGATTAGAATTGTGGCGATGTCCCAATATTGATGGACCTGACTGTATATAAAGTTACATTTACCTACATTTATTTTTTTAATATATACATTTTTTTTTTTTGAGTGATGGCGAAAACTAATCATTTAACAAGTTTGTAATCGAGTCATAGAAATGGACAGAAATTAAGAAATTAACTGATAGATAATTGTACGCATTATTTGCTATTGAAGTTTAAATCAGAAACACTATTAAAACATCATCTTAGCACTCTCATGCTCTCGTTCTCACTGCAGGACAAGGAAGGATTGTGGAACTGATCTAAAGACATGTGTTTAAGAAATGTAATGGTCAAGTAAAAAGCACAGACAAATCATATTAAAGGTACACTCAGCAACTTTCGTCTTTGTGTCATCTTGGACTTACACTGACACCTAGTGGCTTGGATACAGCATCAATTAAAAATCAATAGATTTCAGTTTCAGATGTCATTGTAGAAATGTAGTATTCACAGTCAGCCATGATTACTTTAATCAATGAGTGAAAGTGTCAAATAACAGGACAGTTACTGAGATTAAGTGAGTAGCATTCGTCCGGTCAAGTGATTGTAACATAGCAGCCCCCATGTGCGGACCCTCTCCATGCAGAACAAAAAAGCTTTTATAAGGTTACTGATATGACTTCATTTTAATGTGAGTGCTTATGATTTCCTACATATATTTCAAAATTACAATTCATGTCTTTGAGTTAAACTTTTTAGTGAGGAAAAAAATGACTGAGTGCACCATTAACAATGTCGCTTCATTTTATTTTGCCATCAAAATAATTGCATATTTAACCAGAAAATGTGTTGTATTGCCCAGTCTTATTTGAGACCGCTTTAAAGTTGTAAATAAATCAGTCTCTGCTCCATGCAGTGTCAGGGACTATTAAATAGCATTGAATCTTGTTAAATGTGAATCACTGAGATGCATATTACTGATTCAGACCCCCCATCTGTGTGCCTGAGACACTTTTGGAAAAACCGCAGAATGTTTTGCCAAGCCTCATCTTCCTCAATTCTGTTGTGTTTGTTTTGTTTCACTCTCTGAACTGAAAAGCTGTACATTTTATGTCCATCTGCCCCAAGTTAAGTAGCTTAATTATAGTTATTTTGGGCAACAGAAAGTGGGATACAGTTTCCTCCGTGGCTGGTGAGGACAATTTTATGTCCTGGTCTGGTTTTGGAGAGGCTCTGCAGTCTTACATACTTTCACTATAGTGACATCTCTGGCTCTACTGCATTATGGGATGGCAAGGCAACAAGGATCCAAAACCTCTCAACCGTCTATTCCAAGCCCACAAGTAGAACCTTCGGGGCAGAATGTGTGTGTTCATACAAGTTCCCAATTTGGGTGGTTTGCCATGCTGGTTCAGTAGAAGTTATGCTTTATTGACAACTATTTTGGTCAAATGTTGATTACCACAGAAAAAATTTTTAACTCGTCACTTTTTTTGGAAGCAGACATCAAGCAAGACGCATAAAAATGGAAGTACACAGGGCCAGGCAATAAACATTAAAAACACACTTTTTAAAAAAAAAATGTTGCCACAAGTCTTAAATAATATACTGTACATTATGGCATTAGACTTGTGTGATAGAATCGCTTATTGACCTTGTCTGTGTAAAGTTATACCAATATTTCATATTCAAAACCCTGACCACGCAATGGAGGTAAAGCAAATGCATTTCGTGAGAAACATGGAAGGGGATTTTCAGGCCGAACGGGTTATTGCGCTAAAAAAATGTTCCTTAAGGATACCAGAAAGGGACTGTTACATGGAGCAAACTCCACTCAAAGACGAGACCAAAAGCTCAAAGTTATATTGTTGACCAATTATACAGATGTATAATTGGTCAACATTATGAACAATTTTGAACAGCACACTATATAGTAAATGTGAAATAATTTAAGCAAAGTAAAGTCGAACCCATGGGTACGGTCAATGAGCATCAACGGCTTTTGCGTTGGTGTTTTTTGCTGTTTACCTAAACTGAATTTTTGCCTGGACAGAAAGCAGCATATTTTGAGTAAATAATGTGTGTATACTGTTTTCAAGTATTTTCTGTGTAATTCTGGTTTGCTATAATGTGATATATGGTTTCTGATATTCTCCACAGCTCAAGTGCTATCACAAACGGTTCCGGAATCCATCCCGCGATGTTATATTCCGAGTCCAGTTTCACACTTGTGCTGTTCACGACCTGGGAATTGTCTTCGGCAAAGATGAGCTCGATGAAACCTTTAAAGGTACGCTAGGTTTGGCTGAGTTGCATTGATATTTTTGTATTATTTTTAGGCTTACAACAAAGTTCTGAGCTGTATTAATTGATACTGATTTGGTCATTCAAAAGTTAAAAGTTAATTTTATTTTAAAACAGATGACAGATTCCCTGAATATGGAAAGGTGGAATTTGTGTTTTCTTTTGGCCCAGAAAAGATCCAAGGTAAGGTATTTTCACCTATTATATGTATCACTGAAATACCGTACTGTATACCATACCATACTACATAAACTGGGCCCAGAAGCCTTTGATTATAGATGTTTCTGTCATAGGAATGGACCACCTTGAAAACGGACCGAGTGTTTCTGTGGACTACAACACCCAAGACCCTCTGATTCGCTGGGATTCATACGAGAACTTCAACCAGCGTTGTGAAGACTCCATGGAAGGTGAGCACAGCTGTGATTCTCATAAGGTCATTTAGTATTAAAATCTGTAGAAGTCACATGCAGCTTAACATGCAATTATGTTATCAGCTGCATCAATTGGTGTTACATAAGAATGCTTATAAAAAATTGTTCTGGCTCTACATTGCGATTGGATGAGCCGATTTTGATGCCACTAAAAAAATCTGTATTTGGGTGTTTCTTGAACTTCTGGCACTTTTAGCACTGTTGACATCTAGAAAGTAAAGTTGTGTTGTTTGCACTTCATTTTAATGTGTCCGTGTTGCAGTGTAATTACAAAAGTAATTACTGATTATTACTAATTAACTACATGTACTTACTATAGGTTTAGGGTAAGGGTTTGGTTTAGGTTTAGTTATTGTAATTATGCATAATTGACTATTATTAATATAGTAAATACATGTAAAATGTGTAACAAGGACACATTAAACTAAAGTGTTACCGTCGTGTTACAAAATATTTCACACTCTCACTAGTTTATTTATTTTGTCTACTAACCATTGTCCAACTGTGTATGTACATGCATCACAGGAGATTAAAGTCATGAAAGTTCTCACATTTCCAGCACATGTTAAATTCTGTATTGTGTTTATTAGGATTCAGTGGTGGAAAGGACGGTGATGAAAATATATTTTATTTTAATTTTTTTATTGATTCCAACAATTATAACCCTTTATACCAGTGCAAAAATATAAAATAACATCATACCCACATATAAACAGACACACAAATACAAATACATAAGTACATAAAAAAAAGACAAAGTTCAACATATAGGCAAAAAAAAATAGGACCATTCCAAATGAGACAAATAACTGCCCCATTTTCTGCCATAAATTGCCAGATTCCCCAGTAAAGCTGCCACTTTACCCAACTTTACCCAATTGACTTCCATCCTCTAAGGATTAGCTGTATACTAATCATCATGCTGGTTAGGACCCAGCTATTTATGCATTTATCACCCACATTCAGGACCCCTCCATCACCCAAAATACACAGTCTGGGGCAAAATGAAAACTGAGTGTCCAGTATGTCACACACAAAGCGCTGGACCCTCCACCAAAATTCCTGAATCTTAACACAACTCAACTCATAACACAAGGAGTGGAAGTCACCGTCAATACTGGCTGAGCTACACAGGCCCCAAATAATATTATTGTTATTAAATATTATTAAAACAATTTATTTAAAAAAATATATCAGGATATTGTTGCCGTCATTTTTATAAAAGCAGTAAGTCATTCAAGGCAGAGCACTACATTGCATTTTACCTCAGTGAAGCACTCTGTTAAATGCTGTGCCTAAGAACATTCTTTATTTTACACATGATAAAATCCCTGTAACACACAGCCTCTTGTGGCTTATCCAAACAGATTTCAGTCAATGTCTGATCTAGGGTCATCCATCAGTCCGACATCAAATCATCAGCATTCTCTGTGAATTAGCGAGTTATGCAACAGAACTGTTTGTGTACACTGCTGTGGTCATCTGTGCATGCAACACACACAGACTGATTTAATCACATGAGTTTGTAGTGCTGCTCTTCAACAAAGCCAATGTGTCACAGAGGTCAAGTTGAGTTCACACACTCTCAAAAATACAGACATAGACAACACCACTGTTTCACTGGAATTGTCTTCACACCCTTGTGGTGAGCTATTTTAACTTGTGGCACAAGTTTGAGTCCTCAAACCTATGATTTGTTGTTTTTTGAGACATCCTTATGCCGGGTCAGCTCTCAGGAGAGGATGTCTATGGAATTTTGTTGCGGTTTTGAAGTATACTGGTATACTTGGCTGATTCATTATTATGGATGTTTAAAGAAACCTGAATACTTAGTCCATCATCCTGTCTTGTTATCAAATTTGATAACCTCTGTCATTTTTACTTGCTTTGAAATAAATCTTTTAGTAACATAACATGTAAACTCCACTGTAGCCAAACTTTTGACTATATGCATCAAGTCTGGTGCACTTTGCACCTTATTCTGGCCAAGAACTGCCCACTTAGACAAGTAGAAATTGTCCGACCAAAATGTAAAGTGTCAAACCTCAGTTTATTTTGTTTTTCTTGCCATTTTAGGGTGGGTTTATTTGAAATGGCTGATACCACAATAATAAATTGCTGTCTAAACCAGCTGACCAGCTTAACAGTTTGAGGAAATGTGTAGACTTTCTGCGCATCCAAGTAAATGTATAGATTATTTCACAAACATACAGTATCTCAAAATGATCTTTTTACATATAAGAGGTAATTGTACCATAAAAACGTACTGTAAGTTTCAGAACTCAAAACTTCCTCCTCACTGCAAAATGAGCAATTTTTATATTCAGTCTGCCAAAACGACTTCTTCACTAGAGGAAAATGATCATGTTTTAGAAATATATGACTGTTTTTTTGTGCAAAAAAACTTTACTAATATTACAAGTGTAATGTCATGACCCCTTTAAAGTGAGGCAGGCACTATCCTCTTAATTTTTTGAGTGTACTACACCTGAGACTGTATTCCTAAGACTTTTTACTTTTAAAAGTCATGGTGTCCCTAGAGACACATTTTAGAAGCTATTTAGCACATATTTAATTTGCTCTATGTGCTCCATAAATCTATTTGAGATGAGGAGCTATAAAGTATTACAACCTCTTGACCAGTGTCTTCTTTAAATAGGGCAAGCAGAAATAGAGCCCTTGATCTCTTGGCTGCCTCATTTAAAAGGAGTGAAAACTATACCACCACTCTGGACAAGAGGCCAGAGACCTTAAAGCCCCTTTAACTGTTCATGTCAGTGTTTCATGCCACTGTCTGTGATGGAGAAGATACCACATGCTGTACTGCATGCTGACATCATATGCTTGTCTTCAGCCAGTGGGGGTGAATGGAAAGGGTACATTTGCAAATGAATTTAGATTCTATCACATAGTCAAACATCTCCATTGAGCGACAGAGGCCAGTGCACAGACTCCATAGAGATGATAAGCAACCAGACAGTAGGCCTTTGTACTGGAGCTCATGACTTCTGTCTGGCATTTTCGGAGGGAAATCTCTTCAGTGAATCAGTAAAACTATCGTTGTGTCCAAATATGCACACTTCCCTAAAATTTAGTATGCCAAAAACATATCTGAATCCTCAATATTCATAAAATAGTAAGCAAGAAATACCCGGATGACCTACTATTTGAAGTGAGATTTTAAAATGCAGAATACTAGACATTTTACTATCCCATAATGCCACAAGAGCTGAGATGACGTCATGTTCAAAATGCTGGACTTAAAAGAACGATGGTGAACGTCTAGGTTATGTAGGGAACGAGACATGCGTCGAAAGAAGCGACACTAGGGGTCTCTTTTGAGCACCGAATATGCCTCTAATCTATGAAAAAAGGCCAATGAGAATTAGGCAGACAGAATTTGCATACCCCGCCCCCTCGTCACATACTCGTCACATACCCAAAGAACGTGCTGTTTTACCGGCACATACCCAAAGAACGTGTTGTTTTTGGATCCAGGGCATGTCATAATTAACGCTGTACTTCCTTCCCTCACTTTTTGTTTAATTGCTCAGCAATTAATTTTCCTAAAACTTAATTCTAAAATGTAACAAAAACAACATGATCACACAGGAAATCAACATGTTGCTACCCTGACATCGACATTTTTGCATCATTTTAAATTAGGTCTGTCAATTGATTATTTATGTAAAAATTAACATATATAAAAAAGTGTTGATAAGGAATATATATAAAGGAATATTACTACCAACGGATCAATTCAAGTTTGAAGTATCAGCTGTTTTCAGCAGGGGGCAGTAAGCAAAACTCCAGCTGTAAAATCAACGTGCATCTGTACAGACAACAAACCACATTCAGGCTAGTTTGACACTAGTGGCAGCACAACATGAGAACTCGTTCTTGCGATCAAACACAGCTATTCTGAATGCAGGGATTTTTAACTATATTTAGCTTGAAACAGCGACCTAAAAGGCTGTGTTTATGATGCGATGCAACACAGTCAAAGTGAGACGCCCCAAAAGAGTCTTTCTGAGGCATGTGTACAGTGACAAATCTTTAGAAAAGCCCTTAAAATAAATCTGTTTCGGACATATTAACAAATTCAATTTCAAAATGGATTGCTGTTGGCCAATGATAGACTTATGTTCCATAGGGATGGGATGAAATGATTGTCTCTAATTCGGTTCAATATACGAGTTTCACGATTCAATATAATCTCAATTTGATATAATTTATCACTTAAATGAAAAAGTATGAAGAATTTTTATTTGTATTTTTTTTAATGTTTGCGCAAAATGCACATTACAATTTATCATCAAAATAAAGTTATTTAATGCACAATATAAATTCTCAAAGTTTAAATAATTAGAGTTGCTCACATATCTTGCTCTATAAGAAAAGATCACAAACAAATAAGCCTTCAAAAAAAGAAAGTCGGGTACATTCAGTGCCGATCATGTGCAGAACAAGCAATAGAACTAAACAGAACCTGTCCTGAAAAAGTATGAGAAGGTGTGTGTGTGTGTGTGTGTGTGTATGTGATATACACACGGGTCATTTTATTTATGATCACATGGACAGAAAACAATCTAGCAAATTTTGAAAAATTGAGTTTTGCCTCAATATGGTTCATCATTTTTTTTATTTAATTTTTTTGGTTCACGATAATTCAATATATCATACCATCCCAAATGCTCAAAAATATGGAAATACACAATATTGAATTATTGTTATTTATGGAACTTTCTCAGCAAATATTTATAAATGTGATTAATTGTATTGATTAATCAGCATATAATATTATTAATTTTATTACAATTTTTAATTGATTTTCAGCCCTAATTCAGATTTGTTTACCAATTCCTGTGGGGCTACTCATCAAATTCTGCAGATTTTCGCAGAATCACCACATCTGTCATTCACAAAAGTTGTACACATGTTTGAAGCTACTAAGGGTGTAGTAATCTCAGTACTCCATTTAACACATTTTACTACTTTTAAAAATCCCTTCCTTAGAATTCTGCAAATTCCCCCCAAAATCTGCACTGAAAATTTGGTCTGGGTCTGGAATAGAACGATTTCAGCAGCATAAAATTGGCCTACTTTTGTCAAGTAATGGAAAGTATTAATTCAATTTGGAAATGCAGAAAATATCTATGTTCTTTAAAGGAAAACAGTAGTTCACCAAATGAAAATTCAGTCATTTTTGATGGTCCAAATAGTTTCTCATGCTGTTCCACACCTGTATGACTTTCTTCATTCATTGGAACACACTGCTCATTTTATACGACAACAGTTTGAAATGACCATGTCTGTCAAGCTCCAAAGTGTTTAAAAAGGCACCATTAAAATTCCATATAAGTACTCCATATGACTTGTGTGCAAAATCCCATGTCCTCTGAAGCCATAAAACAAATTTGTGAGGAACAGACTGAAATTTAAGTTATTTTCACAAAGTGTGCAAGAAAATAAATGGTTGAATTAATTTAAATGTAAAAATTTGAAATGACTGTAGTCAAACCCTGTGCATTGCATCTTGAGGTGCCACATTTGAATTTGAAAGCTGCAATGGAGGTGAAGGTTTACAGTGAATAACATCTTAAATGCTGGTCTGTTCCTCGCACAAAGCTATCGGAAGACTTTTATGGGACTTTTTGAAAGTTGAGAGTATAAATCACAATCTTCTTTCATTGTGTGGAAAAGAACAGCTTTTGTGTTTCACTGAAGAAAGTAAGTCATAAAGGTTTGAGTAAATCATGACATGTTTTGTTTTACGTTTGGGTGAACTATCTCTTTAATGCATCTTATATAGTACTTTGCAAACACAAAGACATACAGTTTCCCAAAGTACTAGAGTAAGTAAACCGCTATCTTAAAACTCACTCAATCATGACCAAGCACCATAATTAGTGTAGCCTTGCCCACAAAATAAGAGTGCAGCGTTTTAAACTTGTTCTGATAATAATGCTTTATCTTTTCTTGGCTGTTAGTGACACAGTAATTGATGTTTTATCTACTCCTTGCCTTGACCACAGATAGCACTTCTCTGTTAAACAGGAGCTGCTGGCAAGGTTAGAGTAAATCAAGGCCAATCTTTGCCGCTCCACTGATATTTGCACAACTCAAAAACTGCAGAGTGACTCTGCATTTCCCTGGCCACAATGCTGGGCTGAAATCCATCGCAATAGGCTTCCGTCTCCTGCCTTTTTGCTGTCATGAACAATCAGAATAGTTTGTACGTTTTTATTAAACAGTAAGTTACTATTTTACAGACAAAATGAAATGGCATTTGCAATAATTTAAATTTAGATTTTTAGTTTTTCCATTCGTAAATAGTATAGATGTTTCGTTTGACTGGAAAACGAGACAAAAATACTGAGTAAGAAAATGCTTTTTTTTGCACTGTGCAAAGAAAATTGCAACATGGTGTATTCGTTCACACACAATGGCATGTAAGCATGCATAGAAGAGAGTGAATGAGTGAGAACAGGCCTTATGACTGTAAAAACAATCTCTCTGCGCATCCGTCCCTTTGAGAGCGGCCTTAAATCTTGGGGTTCAGCTTTGAAAACCTCAAGGGGAGCCAGCAGTCAGAGCTGAGGCCTTGTTTACTGAAGCCTCCCCATATTTGGCCAGAGCCCTGCCCACAGCATTTTTGGGATTGTTGGGTAAGAAAAGTGTGATGACTGGGAGATGGGGGGATTGGAGAGGCGCTGACAGAGATGGTGTGTGAAAAAGGGCCAACTCCTCCAGCTTGGATACTGAAAACGCTTTTTGTTATCAGTCACTAGAGGGACAGTGACAGAGTGAACAGTCTCTGTTCAGTGCGCACACAGAAATCAGACCAGATTTTAGGTCTTACTGTCTTTGTTGGAGAATAAAAGAAGACGACATTGAAGAACTTTGTGGAAAGGAATATTGCAACTTGACAGTAGATGCCATCTGCTCTGAGGTAAAACGGTTTGACTAATTTGTCTTACTTTCAGACTCTTATTGTGTCAGCCATCGGGACGGGTGATATGACCAGTAACTTAATGTAATTTTTGCTGGAAAGTCTACAGAAAAATGGTTTATACATCAAATAACTATGTCGTAAAACCTATTTCTGGATAATTCAATGAATATTTTACACAGACAAAGCACTTACCTTTGATTGTTTTCTCTTTATATGTGGAACTTTACGTAAAGCTAACGATAAGATTATTCGTAACAAATTAATTATAAGCATGGCATCAGTTCAAAAACTGTTTCACGTTATGTAACACTTTAGATAAATACAAAATAGACTCAAAATAGTAAAACTATGTAATAAAATGGATAGCTGTGACTCAATTCTGATTGGATGAGCCACGTTCGAGGACACTATAATATAGCCTGTATGCAGTACACATGCTAGTCAGTGCACATCATGTTAATTCTATATTGAAGTGGCAAGTTGATATATTGCTTGGTAACTGCAAACAATGCAAACTCAGATTCAACTTGTTTGGGATACACCCCGCTCATAGGGTTGGGTATAAAAACAGAATTCCTGAATTTCATTAGATTCCGATTTCGGTACAGTTTGATTCGATTCTGATCCTTTTGGGTATATTTCAGTTACATTGTCAATTTTGTGTACATACTGTAAAAGAAATGGTCTCTTAGGTAATGCTGCATATTACGCAGGGAATCTAACTTGGTACATTATGAAAACATTAATAAAAAAAAAAACAACAGGACCACAAATATGCAGATTAATTGCTATTTATTTAAAAATATAATACTTAACCTGTTGATACATACCTGAACTTAAATGGGTGTATTTTCTGAACCCTTTGGAGTATGGGCACAGTTGTAGTATGTTTTGAAAGAAGACACTTTGGGCTTTATTTCCCAAGTTCAGAATTAATATCTTGTTATTTTTTTAAAGTTAGAGAAGCTGAAGTTTATAGTAATGGAAATATTTTGTGCTGAACATGTTTTTATAATCTAAAAAAACTATAATAAAATTATCAAGACAACCCAGGAATACAATGTTCTCAAAGACACAAGTCTAAAGAAGTAATGATTCAAATTTGAAGATGATCTAATAAAAAAGAGGTTCCTGCAAGCTTTTTTCTCTGTAAAATCGATGGAAGCGTACAGAGTAAAATTAAGGCTCCGCCTTTCAAGACGACACAAAATCTGACTGCACTGCTTGGCTATTACGAATAAAACTACAACGCATTTTTTAAAATAGACTTTGGAGACAGGCTCATTTTGTTTACGAGACATAGTATATATATTACAACATGAATGCTGCACAGATTGGATAGTTTGTTGAATAACGATGACGAAGGGTAATTCTTTCAGGAATGATCGCATGTAATCAATGGAGAATATATCAATATTTCTCAGATTTATCAGTCCCGTTTTGATATTGCATGTTTTCATTTGTACTCCTGGCACAAATAACTAAATTCCTGTTTATGAAGCATTGCTGTAGTGAAACAGAGATCGGATATCAATGTTGAACCCTTAGACCTTTGACAACATGTATAATTTGTTAACATTAATTACATTTATAGACGGTAAATGATATGTTAAATGTAATCAGAGTGACGTCACTACCGCATGCAGGGGAATTGCGTATCAACAGGTTTTTTTTGCATTAGTTTTTGATTTTAAAAAGATTAATATTGGGCTTTAAATAATTGATATCAGGATTGTTCAAATAAAGATTGTGATGATCTAAAAATCAACATTTTGCTCTGTATTTATGCATTACTCCATGTCTCGTTGTTGCCCTCATGTGATCGTAACATTAATCAGTCTTCTGCTGTATAAACGAAAAACCATTGACACATTTCTACTGTTGCGTGGTATATTGTTGTCATACCGTCCAGCCCTAGTCAATCAAAAGGGTTTTGTTCTTTTTCTCGATATTCCAAATGTAGGATTGTACCATCCTTATATTAGTTAAAGTTAAAGCATGATAGGATGTTTTTGTAGAACTTTCAACTGCTGTATTTCAATGTGTTTTCAAGATGCAAAATGCTAACATGCTTAGTTTGATTTAGTGGGAACCCACCAGCTTATCATTGTACATTTCGAAAAATTGCAATGTTTCAAATTAATCTCGCTGACTGCATTTAATTTCACCAACTCAGACTCGCAATTGTGCCAGTAAAGAGATTTTATCCCCCAAGCTTTTTGCAGGCACAGCTGATTTCCTTATTATGAGCCTAAGTGTGGTTAGCACATATTTACATTAAGCTCTTAAACAGAAAGTCGACTACAATTTCATCAGTGTTGTTGCAAGACTGTGCAGCATGGTTTTTGAATTGCATTTTTCAGTTCAGCTGTGCAATGCTGAGTTTTATTATGGTCTATTTGTGTGGCTGGCAGTGTGAGAGACTAACTGTTACGTAATAAACGTGGTACACATCAAGCTGGCTTTAATTAAACCTTCCTGTGATGAGAGGCAGGGCCTCACCATCTCAAATGTTGTTTAATTATGTGGCTGGCTCGGCTAGAAACCAGTAGCTAAGTCAAAAGAATTAGACGATTAACCCTTTTACCACGCTGTAGTTTAATGCTTAGCAATCCAGACTTGCAGTGTTTGAGTGGCATTAACAGACAGACCAGACTGTCACCACAATGTAGGGCCTTTACTGTCACCATCTGTTAACACATGACACCAGAGGTGCACATTTCATGTTTCCGTCTGATGGATTTAACTACCTGAAGACTATTTGTTAACACGTGCGGTCTTACGGGTGGTTTTGTTTGTGTTATTTTGCCACAGTGGCAACAGCAATGGCTGAACACTGTGTAGGTGGAAGTTAAAGAGGGGGGGATGGGATGCGGACTCGAACTCCTGGCACGTACGTCTTCGTGTGACCTAGTATAAATACAAACGCATCATATTACACTGGAACCTCAGAACACCTTTCAAGGTCATCTCCAGATCACACTTCTCCCCAAAATCAAAAGGAAAAAAATACATAAAAATGTACAAAATGAAAATGGTGCCTATTTTAGGACCTTTTTTTGATCATTTCATGACAATTAAGCATGTTTTCCTCTGCAGCTCGTAATGTTTAAAAGAGGATTTTTACATCATGTTTGTATTTTTTGTACTGCGTTTAGTTTATGCCGAGTAAATACAAAACAAAACCACAACATTGCTACAGGTATACAATATGAATATGAAATCAACCTTTTTTTTTTTTATGTTTAAGCTTTTTTTCTAGTTCTTTCTCCTTCCTTTGTCCTTTTTATTAGATTCTTATGGCTATGATTCTACTTTATTGAGTCAAAAATGCAGTAAAGCAAGTGCCATGATAAATACATCCAAAATTGTGTCTGTTTATAATAATTTTCTCACATTACAGCAATGAGAATAGGTGGGGAAATGTGCTTAATTGTCATAATAATTTCCCAATGACAGAAATAATAACTGTCCAAACAATAGGCTTTGTTTTCTTTATACGTATATATACATATATGTATATTAGGGCTGTCAAATTAATTACATGGTGTCCCGATTAATTAATCGCGATTAATCGCATTTAATTGCATATACAAATATTTGCTGAGAAAGCCCCTCATATAACAATAATTCAACATATAATGATTAAATAATTATACATAGTTATCTTTAAATATTTAAAAATGATATATATAGTATATAAAATAAAACATATTCAGTTAATTAAAATGCATTACATTCTTGTGGCAGAAGAGTTCATCATTATTAAGACAATACAAAAAGCGGCTTTAGAATACAATTTATTGTTTACTACCATATTATTGAACATAAGCCAATCATTGGCATACAGTTCACAGCAATTCATTTCACAAGAGAATTTGAGGGCTTGTTTAAGGACCCGTCAATGTACATCTGCATCAGACAGATGCTCGTGTAGCATCTCAGGTGCATTGCGTCTTAAACATAACATATTTAGATCACTGTATCAAGTTAAATATAGTTTAATACTTAGAACACATCTTGAGATCAGTTAGTTCGGATTTGTGCTCCAAGTGTTTTGAAAGCAAGAATGTAACGTATGTCTGTGTTGTTCTGTCTGCTGAAGGGTTTTCTTCACTAAATAAACTGTGCGTTGCTCATACAGCTGAAGTTTCACTTACTGCTCTGCCCTCTGGAGTAAACAGGTGGTACTACAAGCTTGATTTTCTCAGGAATCTTCTTTATTACAGTCCAAGGGAAGTGTGTTAATGCATTATTTTTAATCAAATTAATCACACTGAATTAACATGTTAAATCGACAGCCCTAAAATATATATATATATATATATATATATATATATATATATATATATATATATATATATATATATAATGTATATATAATGTATATATATATATAATGTATATATAATGTATATATATATATATATATATAATGTATATATATATAATGTTATTTTCTTTATTTTTTTAAAACCCTAACAGAAAGTAAGCTCTTTACTACATCGTACATTCTGGGATATGTTGAACAGCAGATCAGACTACTGTATATACACACACAGTATGTCTCTGTTTTTCTGTAAACAGACTTTGGATTTGTCTCTTCCCATCTCTGGGATTGAACTGCTTTTACGTCAAACTCAGATGTTGCACATTATCAAATGTCAGATCTTATGAAAGGCTTCTGAATATTCCTGGATTGCTCTTCCAGTTTTACGAACACAGAATCATTTGTTCAGCATGTCTCTGCTGTAGGCTGTTGCTTCAGCCTGTATACTGGGCCTGCAGGACAATTCACATTTAGCCAATAATAATAACATTTCACCATAACATTTCACCTTTGACCTTTGCATGCCTGCAGCTGCTGTTCAGAGCCTCCCTTCGGCCACTCCTTGGAAATGTGTTTGTCTTTAGTTTTAACTACCATGGTAGAACCATCACCAGAACATATGCAATGGGGGGCATTTGGTTTTCGGGGGAGGGCATACTTATAATCTGAGATACCAAGACTGGCAAATAACCACTCCATAAATAGCTGATTAAGTAAACCCAAACTGTATAAACAATATACTGTATAATAACAAAACATTTACACAATTAAAAACATATTTAAATAGGTTTCTTGAATATAAGTGCTATAGATTGCATAAGGCTTGGTTCTTCCAGTATATACCCCTTTAATTTCTTCTGTAGACATTTGAACCAAACCAACCAGTTCAGAGGTGAATCGTTACTTTACAAACTTTGATTTGAAATGTAAAAAAAAAAAAACTATTTGAAATTCAGACAAAAAGACAAAGGTTCAGGAATTCATACTTAATGTCAATGAGGGAATGAACTACAATCCCATGAAACCCACTAAAAGTTAATGGTGGTGAAGTGTATAATTTCTGTCACACAATCATTAACAGACAAAATTAATGAAATAATGGGATTAACAGTATTCAAAAAAATAAACAAGCTTACCGAACACACGCTGGGATAGGAGAAAGTATTTTAACACTGAAAAATGACACACTTCACCTTTAAGGTTTAGAAACAATATGCCACATGGTGTACATATTGCCCACTGGCGACTGCACTGTACCTTGTTCAAGAGCAACGCTCTCTGGTAAAGAGTTGGAGGACTCATTTACTGGTCCATTAACACTCAGCCGCCACTCCCCTGGACTTTACAAGACAACATTGTCTAATTTCTCCAACATTCCAGAGGCCTACGCACATAGCTCAGCACGGGTCAGATATTCCGCCCCTAAATAGCTCTCAGTGACCTGTGACAGATGGTTGCAGTGTTGATATTTACGTGGCTTAGAGTCCAGTTCTGTTCACCATTTTCCCATTAACGCAGATTGAGAAACCCCTTGGGGTTTCCCTTATGTACCTTCTGGTTTGAATGCTAGAAAACCCACTTTTCCACTTATATGGAGTCAGGGGACACACAAACCTCCCTGAGAAACGACTCGTGTTTCCATTGGCTAGAGAGGCGAATAATGACGTAACTGAAAATGTTACTAAATAACCTGTCCACAAAGAAATATTGCTTATAGCAGTCTTGGTTCATGAGTTTACTGCTAGTTTTGATTTCAGATGGATTGGGGAAATAAAGTGGTCTGACGTCTTTGATGATGGAATAACCTGCAATCCAAAGAAACCTTGCGAATGATGTAAACACAAAGGAAAAATATGAAATCATACATAAAGTTGTTGATTGTGAGTATAGAAGTTTTATGCTAATTATTCACTTAAATATAAATAAGACCCCTTGGTGAGTTGAGAGATGGAGCCGGGACCCCCGTTACATATTGTGTAAAATACAGTATTGCGTTTAATGCCAATAAAAAATATGGTAGGCTACCATATTACTGTATGTAGATACTTCATGATGCGTTGCAAAGCCATTTAAATAATCATTAAATGCTGTCCTTCTGAAAAGACCAGCTAAAACCAGCTTAAGATGGTTGGCTGGTTTTAGCTGGTCGGCCAGCCTGGTCATAGCTGGTCATTCTGGTCAGGCTGGTTTTACAGGGGTTTTGAACACTTTTTTAGCTGGTCAGGTTGGTCTTAGCAGGTCTCCCAGCCTGACCAGCTAAAAATTGTTCAAAACCCCTTTGAAACCAGCTAACTGACCAGCCATCCTAAGCTGTGTGACCAGCTAAAACCTGCTGGTCTTTCAGTAGGGTGTACAGCAGTGTTCTGCAATATTTTTTTACATTAAGTGACGTTTGCAATTTTTCTTGTTAATCATTGCAAACCTCCTGCAAAAAGATGGATAGACAGACATATCTACAGACAGATGGACAACCAGACAAACCTAGTCCATACAAAACCAGTTTCACTCTATTACCCCCTAAACTCTTAAGTAAATCAGTGAGCCTGTTTAAATGCACACTAATATGCTGTTAACTCCCAAAATTCAGCTTATTTAAAAAAAAAAATGACATAGCAAGAAAACTGCATTTACATGAGATTTGAAATAATCAAACTATTCTCTGCTCTTGATGTCAAACTGAGAAACACTTAAGATAAGTCGTTAAGAACGCTGGTTAAGGTGTTTACATGCAATGCGAAATCAGAGTAATTAGAAAAAATCTACCTGTGTCGATCGGTTCATTCTTAAGCGCTTTATTACTTTACACCGATAAAGGAAAGCCGATTAATGCAATTACATGAGCACACACTTTGACGGACTATTAAGCTTAATCGGTAGAACGACAGCATGTAACGCACTCAAAATATTCTGTTGAGGATATGTGAAAATATATCTGATCTTATCTGGCCACTGTGTTATGAATTAACTAAAGACCAATTCTACTTATGTTCATAGAAACAAAAAGAGGTAGAGTAGAGCCAAAAGAGGAAGTGTTTTTCTGATTTTCAAAACGGCTCATTTCATTTTGATTTAGTAATTCATTGTTTTGGTTCTCCTGTGGACTAATGATGAGCTGTCTGATGAGGAGCTGGTGTGTGCGGTCTGTGTGTAAAGTGAATAGTCAGGGCCAACTTCCAACCACAGTCAGCTACTGCACACCCATCAAAGAGCCGCCCTGAATTCGTCCAGTCTGTTCCCAGAGCTTTGAGCGTGGTTTGATTGCTTTTCCTTAAACGCAACATCGACGATAATGAAACTTTACCCATGAACGGTCTCGCGTTCGAGTCACATGCAGAGCAGCATGCATGTGTCTCTCTCAGAGCTCTATATTTGGCTTTAACACTGAAAAATATGCTGCAGCCATGTCTTTCTCAAACTTGGATCCAGCAGATGTACAAATCCAAAACAGCAAAGAAATCCCAAACATGTCAACACGGTTATGCCACACTTTAAGGCTTTTTTCACACTCAATTGCGGTTTGTTTTTGAAATCATATAGGTAGGACTGAGTGTTCGCATTGTCATTTTGCAAATAATGAATTGGTCTGTGTGTTCAGACATTGAAGTCAATTGGTTGCCAATTGGATGCCAAGAGAATTAGCTGGCATTGTAAAAAGGCAGGATGGAAAAAAAGATGGAAATTTTGACTCTGCTCATGTCCACCATGACTTCTCGGCAATGTGCTTAACTCATGACGACATTAGCATCAATGACATTACAATGTTTACATATTTTTGCATATTCTGAAAGTACGTTTTAAACTGTTCACTCGTTCACTCATTCACCATTAAAGGGATAGTTTAAATTTAAATTCTGTCTTTATTTACCCACATGTCATTCTAAAGCTGAATAAACATATTTCTTATGAAGAATACAAAAGGAGATGTTTTTATGGAATAATATCCTATATGTCTTTTTTATTGACTCACATTGACTTTTATCAAAAAAGTCCTAATAAAGCGCCTGATGTTGTCTTCTACTGTTGTAGCATATCCACCTCAAGGTTCGACATGTTGTGCATTCTGAGAAGCTATTCTGCTCACTACAAATGTACAGAGTGGTTATCTGAGTTACCGTAGACTTTGTCAGCTTGAACCAGACTGACCATTCTCCGTTGACCTCTCTCATCAATTTTGGCACCTACTGAGTTAACTCTAGAGTCTGTTTTGTGTGAAAGTCCCAAGAGATCAGCAGTAGCCCGTCTGGCACCAACAAACATGCCACAGTTGAAATCAATGAGATCACATTTTTTCCCATCCCATTGGTTGATGTGAACAGTAACAGAAGCTCCTGATTTTATGCATTGCACGATTAGCTGATTTGATAATCGCATGAATAATTAGGTATACAGGTGTACCTAATAAAGTGCTCTGTGTGTGCAATTCATGCGTCATATTCAAAGTCTTCTGTAGGCATACAAAATGTAAGCATTTTTTTTCAGGACAAAGCTTGACGTGCGGTTGCACATTCACGTGAGAAGCTCGTTCACTGTGGAATGTGCTAAACAATGCAAGTTCTTGCATAAACACAAACCATTGTGAACTTGTGGGTGAGTAAATTATAACACTTTTAATACATAGTGAATGCCACATTGGCATAATGGCACATTGACATGGTAAATGAGTCAGATCAAACACGGCTTTATACACTAATGAATATGCATTGTGTATGACGTTATGGTCATGTCGTGTTCAGAATGACTAACTACTTGAAACTGAAATGCATTTGAATGCACTAAAATCCCACTTGAATCAGATTTCAAAACACATATGGATGTTGTTTATATCAGTTTTGCTTTTCAGACTAAAACACCGAAACAGAAAAAAGCCTAAGATGTGACCTCATATTCCTATCCGCTTATGGGAATTGACTTGAAGTGGATGTGGAGATGTCCGTCAACTTTTCTGTTCTCTGTGCTTTAATAACAAAAGGCTCCCTCAGCTCTTTCATCTCTGTCTTTATACATAAGAGTGCCATCAAAAGCATCTTTAATGCATACTTAATGTGCAGCACTTACCTTATAATGGCTCCCATTACCATAGAGCTCCTGTGAAGAGGTGATAAGCACTTGTGAACTCTGAGACAGCACTTTCTCTTCTGGAGTGCTTACACAATGATTTCCAATGATGCACAATTCCAGGCACAGAACCGAATGCTATTCTTGTTTACCGCGATGCGATGAGGGGGAGTTTTCAATTTATGCAGTTATATCATATCTAGCAACCCATCTGAATTGATAAGCCATTTATTCAATATGTATATGAATAATGTAGCATGTACAGATATAACATGTTTAAAATAAGGGAGTTGTTTTTCAAAGATAATTGTGTTAAATATACATCTTTTCAGAATACATTGTGTGAATGTTATCTATGTGCTAGAGAGGGGGTATGCGAAAGGATGTTGAATGTTTGGAGGGGTATGCCACTGTAAAAAGTTTGGAAACCTCTGGGCTACGGTAACTCGGATAACTATAGCTTCTCAGAATGCACAACATGTTGAACATTGAGGCAGATGGGCTCCAACAGCAGAAGACCATGTCGGGCACTTTATTTGAACCATAGTGTTCCTAATAAAGTGCTCAGTGAGTGTATAGTACATGAACAGTTTAGGGTGGTTTTAGCTGTTTTTTTATGAGCAGGGAGGGTTTATAGCCCTTAAACTTTCCTTGAATTATACATCTTTAATCACCTAAAATGCATTTATTCTGAATAACTCCATTGCAGGAGTTGTTTTGGAAGCAGGAGTTTAAGCAATGATCACATTGTGTGTGTTGTTTCATAGCAGCGGTGTTTGTCATACATGGATATCAGTCGTGTCACATTGTCAGGATTTCTGTTTGCTCACCAGTGGTCTGTTTCTGACCATCAATGGTGCAAACATATACATTCATTTCCTACAGACATAGAATGTTAAGTTTGTACAGTCCTTCCTGTTTTTCGTGAACTTTCGTTTTTCTCGTTCTTCATCGTTTTATCTCATGACCTTGAAAGCTCGTACTACCACGCACTGATAAGCAGCATTGTATGAACTCTCAGAACTATTGATTTGTGCAAGTAACCGAGACGGGAGTGATTTCTCAGGACACCTATTTCAGTTTCTGTCAGGAAATAGATAAATGTTTTGGGTGCTATTTTTTATTTATGGTTTACAGTACTTTAATGAATCAACCATTGACTAACCAAATATGAACGGATGTGAGATTAAATCAGATAGGCCTACTGTTTTGCCCACTGGCTATTGGAAAACACTGTAAAAACATGCACAGACACACATGTGTGCTCTTGCAAACACACACACACACACACACACACACACACACACACACACACACACAAACACACTCACACAAATACACTTTTACTCAAAGTCCCCCTTGAAGCCTCACTCGTGATTCACTATAATAACCAAAGCTAAGGTTTCTAAAACAATGCCTGTTAACATTTGGGCTATTTCCACAGAACTCCCCAAGAAATCATGATTTTCTAGCCAAGACAGGTACAGCACTTTCTGTTTAGTTTAGTTTTTTTATTGGTTTCTAATTTTAACATTTACACTGTTCTAAAGAAATTACCAGATTTGACTGAGCATTTGCTGTATGTTAAGCACTCTGAAGAGAGACAATGCCATTCACACATATATTACTATATTAAGTGGAATTGTCATGTAAATGCACAGACCTGATTGTAATAATCTGATTGAGCAAAACTTCTGGTTCCTAGAAATCTGAATAAGGTGCCATATGCCTATATTAATAGAAATTCGGTATCATGTAAACATCTTATTTTTAGGCAGTAGATGGCAGGGCAGCTCAATAGGTTTGGGAAAGTTCCAGTGTTAATAGATGCATGTTATTCAATTTAGGCCAGTGAACACACTCGTCAGTTTTTGTGTGAGTGTGTTATCGGGTGTCACTCCTAAAAGTGTATGTGATAGAGCGAGAGAAACATAAAGGGTGTCTGTTCCAAAACCTTGTGTTCTATCCCTCTGTATACTCCCTACATTGGCAGCTTTCTTCTAAGGACACCTCCTAACTTAAATGGAGCCTCATAAGTGACAGATTTGGAACACTCATAGCACTCATCATATGAAGCAAATGGGAGATTCATCTGACAGCTGAATCAAAAGAGCTTGCCGTTAGCTTATAGTAAACGTATAATGCCGTAAACTTATAGTGTGAAACTTTAATAAGCATAAAATTACATCATATTGTAAAATAGTCCATTCGATTAAGCTATTTTTGTATCAATACTTTTTGGTATTAAATTAATTGCATACTAAGTGTATGTTCGCAGTGCATCATGGATGACCTTCTTTAGGAAAGTATTTGGTCAACGTTAGTTATAACATTTGGAACAGCCTTTGTGAGCATGCATATGATGTCTTAAAATGCTACCTATGTAGACAGCTTACTTGGTTTGGGAAGAGAGCCAGGGAGTTAGTGAGGGATAATGAGCCCCTCCAATAGAGAAAGCCCCAGTGATGTCACTCTGGTAGACATCAGACTCAGCTGGGTGAGGATAAATTCACACCCACTTCACTAGGGTTGATGTTCATCCATACAGAGAGCAACAGTCCTGTCATCTTCTACAACTCGGCTCTGTCCAAGTTTGAGTTGGTGGAGGAGGAGGGAGTTTTCCAAAAAAAGTACTCCCACCGCTTGTGAATGTTGAGCTGCTGGAGCAAAAGAGCAGGAAAACACAGAGGCTTTTCAAAACTTTCTTCATGGACACTTACAGAGCTGTGCAGTAATGCAGGTAGGCAAGTTTTCTTGGGGTTCTTCTTGAATTTGAGGCAAAACCATAGCTTTAAATAACTTTAACAGCACTTTACCATGTGTTTGCATCCTGCTATTTTTACGGGTGGTGATTAGGGGTAAATGCAAGCTGGTCTTGATGTGATATCATCTGTGTCCGCAAGCAGGTGTTAAAAAGTGTGCTGAAATAGAAGGTGATTCTTTTTCAAGAGGTGTGTCTGATTCCACATTAAGATGTCAGACTCTAATGACTTTTGATGTCAGTATTAAGTCATGAGGTGTTTTTTTGAGATGCGAATAAAACATGATTTCAGAGATGAACATTCTGATGTCACGGTTGAAGTTCAAACCTGCTGAGAGGTTTATACAAGGTGCTGCTCTCCACTCATGGTGGGTGTGTTATTTTGGAGCACTGGGAGATGTTTGGAACAGCTGAGGGATTGTTACGGGAAACCCTGGAGAGAGAGAAACAGTAAAGGCTGTTCTGTTCAATTCTGGACCCAGGGCTGGTATGACTGAGAAGTAGCAAACGTACTGTAGTAATCTCAAGTCTGACGTTAGGTCAGATCCTTAGAAGACGATGTCCGACTTTGGTTTGTACAGAATTTGGATTGTCAAAAGTATTGGTACTCAGGGACTGAATAGAAACACAAAAACGTAATGTAACTAGATTTTCTACAGTATTGAAAGTACTAAGTAAGGAGAGCTGTCTGACTGACAGATGGCTGCTTTCCAACATTCGCATGTGTATTTGTGTACATGCTCTGTGAAGATAATGTCTATTTGGCTGCCTGAAAGTTAAGACTCCAATAAACCAAAATAATAACAATAAAAAAAGAGTGAACCCCTCAATTACTACTGTTTAGTACTGTTTACTCAAACAATTTCTTTAAAACTTGAAGCACTGTTTACTTAACTGAGAAGGCTACATGCTTAAATGATGCATACATTTATATTAATAGATACAAATCAACACTGATTTTGATTTATATTGTATGTATTTTATAGTGTGTGTGTGTGTGTGTGTGTGTGTGTGTGTGTGTGTGTGTGTGTGTGTATATATATATATATATATATATATATATATATATATATATATATATATATATATATATATATATATATATTATAATAAAAGAACAATGCTCAATAGCATGCTAGTTGTTGCTGTGGTATAGAATTTGTAGGGACTTTAAACAACAGCTGCACACAGGGCGGCTACGGTGACCAGAATTGATCAACCATGAAACGCAAAGATCTTTTAGCAACAGCATAGTGAATGGCAGAAGAGAGCATTCAATCATTCATTCAAGTAAAGCAAAAATATCAAAAAAGTGTTGGTTTTTGTGTTAAATTATAACCTACTGTCAGAAGAAGAGTTTTTATTCTTATACAATGTCAATACATCTAAAAACCTAGATATTATTATTATTATTATTATTATTATTATTATTATTATTTTTATTTCAGTCTCTTTCAAAGTTTTGAGGATGATGTTTAGACTGAGTCATTTACTCACTTTGCATTATCTCTTGTAAAACATGACGTTTACTTACATGATCAGCTAGTGTACTCCTGTCTCCAAACTTGCTGTCAACCAGTAGGTCACACTTCTGGCTTTGACATGGGGTCAAATGTGATGGTTTAATTTGTTGCCAGTAGACATGTACAACCTAAAGGTCACCAGGTCACTTGAGATAACCTGGAATGTATATTTTTAAAGCGCTTTAGGGAACCATTAGTCTTGACCTCAGACGCACGCCCATGCATGGTCTAAAGTCCATTCATGGATTATCTGGTACATATTGCATGCAAAACTGGCAAGAGCTGACTAATATTGACAGTTCCAATTTGACAGGCTGGCACTACGCAAATATATATTTGAAGGAATAATATTTGAATATGTTTTTCCACACAACACAGGTCTATTGTTATGGTAGTAACTTTTTTCAGAAAAACTCTCCCATAAACGGTACGAAAAAACGAAATGAACTGTGTTTTGTTGCTTTACAAAACAATCTCTTCCTGTCTAAGTGGGTGGTTCTTTGTCAGAAGAAGCTGCAAAGTGGAGCAAACTTTATGCCGATAGTCAAAAATCTGGCTATGCAGTGCTCCAGACTGCAAATAAAATGGTATACCAAAAATAGATGATTGCGACAATAATTTAAAATGTAGTTGCCTTTGGTGACAATAAGTATATGTCCTTTCATATGTTGTTTCGTCAGTTATTGAATACATCTTTAGAGCGCCAGTGTGTCTCGCACCATTTTCACCCATTCTGTTGATATACGAGCTCGCTGACTGCACGCAACAACAAACATAGCATGATGTCCTAATCATGAACAAATTACTTTTTTGAAGCAGTTCTTTATGAAGAATCACCCGACAAGAGCTCATTTGAACTCAGGAGCTCAGGTTAGCGGTTTGAATTTGAGTCACTTTCTCAGCAAATCAGCCATCACTGAGTTCACAACTGGGAGCGCAGACATTTCAAAATAGTAGTCCCACATGTATTTCAGGCTTTTTTATAATGAAAAGTCCCGCTTTATGTACCAAATCTTTTCTGGTTATTATTATTTGGGATTGAAGTAGAACAATAAACTGCATCTGGGATTTCGTTCAATTTGCACTCTTGCAGTTATTGTGTCTGTGCCGTCCGGTAACAGTAAAAAAAGACTAAGATTTATTTTTTATTATATATATATATATATATATATATATATATATATATATATATATATTCATTCTGAAGGACAGTACTAAATGAGAAAAAATCTTTGATCTCTTTTATTTATATAAATTCTGAAAGGGGTGTGAAAACATATGAGACAAAAGGGGAATGCAAATTCGTGCACTCAACTATACAGTACATACTGTATATTAAACACCCGATTAATGAGTTATCATCTGTCTTTTCTTTGGGTTTCTATCTTGTTTTTGAACTCAATCTAAATCGAGCAATTCTGTGATGTGGCAACTCTGTGTGTTCACACTTGACAGGTTTGGTTCGATTTAAACGAACTCTGGTGCGATTACTCTGTTAGTGCGGTTAATTTGAACAAGTGTGAACGCTGTCACCCGAACCTTGGTGCGCAGTAAACAAGCGAACCGAGACTGCCTGAAAAGTGGGTCTCGGTCCGCTTCCAAACGAGCTCTGGTACGGTTCGATTGATATATGAACGCAACATGTGCTAAAGACGTCTAAGCGGACCAAAAACAGGAAGTAATTTACCTAATACTGACCTCAAGCATACCTGGTTCTTCTCAACATAGGAGCTATGTTTCCCATTACATTCCGGTACTGGTGTCGGAACCGCCCGTCAGCTGTCCTTGCAGCATATCTTCATTTGTGTGTGTACAACAGAGGAATTCCTGGCATTGTTTTGACGACTTTACACATTTTATTAACTCTTTGTTTGTTCTCAGCTGGTAAAAATACCACCATATATACATATATACATCCAATGAGCGCATTTCGGCAGCATTGTTTTGGATGTTCGGTATGTAAGCTGTCCAATCAGGTCATGACTTTTCTTTGATGCCTTTGGTTTTGTATGTTAGGTTCGGTGTTAAAATTCCAGTATGAAATTCCTGGTTTAGTTGAATCATTTACATTTTTGGTCCAGACCAAGAGAACCGAACTACAAGTGTGAACACACCCTAAAACAGCCATTTGACTCCTAAATGTTTCAGTTTAGGAGCCAATGGCTCCTTAGTAATTTTCTAGTCTGGAGCCCTGCTATGCAAGACCAGAGAGCTATAGTTTCTCGTTTTCAGCTAATAGTGCTTTAGAGTGTCAAAGAAAGAGCGCAATAGGACACGGAGTATTGTAGCCAGGCCACTGTTTCCATCCCCATAGCTGCATTTTCAGATTTGCGGCTCAACAGATCCTGCATTAAGACACCATGTGAAACTCAGTATGAGTGTTTCAGTCTGAATGAATAACATTTTGTCACAGTCTGTGGTTCAGAATCTCAGTCTACCAAACATACTTAACAGAACATGGCTCATTTTTTCCCCCTAGGATTCCAGTGCGTTGTTGATATCAAAAGGCCACTGCAGAATGAAATGTCAAACAGTGGCTTAGTGGTTTTGGAGGGTCAAAAATCCATTACAGTCTGTTATTAAAATGCATGACCACATTGGCACAAGAGCCTGATTGTTAAAGGAAGAGTTCACCCAAAAATGAAAGTTCTGTCATCATTTATTCACCCTCATGGTGTTCCAACTTACTCCCTGGAACACAAAAGGAGATGTGAGACGGAATGCTAGGCTCAATCACCATTCACTTTTACTGAATGGAAAAACAAAAGATGTAATGAAAGTGAATGGAGAGGCTAACATTCTGCCTGACATCTCTTTTTGTGGTCCACCGAAGAAAGAGAGTCATACTGGAAAACTGGTCCTGTCCGAATGGGGCTCACCCCAAAATAGGTGTTTTATGTGTCAAAGCATGTGCTTGTGTGAGTATAGGAAATGATGCTTTAATTCCAAGGAGTCAGGAAATGCCTTCACCTTAACTTGTGATGCTATTTTTCCACTGGTGAGTCACTGCTTTGGACAGGGAGCATAGTGCCTCTCATGAGAGGTGCAAACTGACTCATTGCACAGGGGTGGAGCTGCTGTTGTGTGCATATGCGAATGCACGTGCATGTTTTCAGGGAGGGGATCCCTCATCTGACTTCCAAAAAGTTGCTTGTGTGACTTTATTTGCTCTGTGGAATTTAAATGAGGATGTCAGGCAGAATTACTTCTTAAGTCAGCACTCACTTCCATTGCAGTTTTGTTTTCTACAATTAAATTGAATGGTGACTTGGGTTGTCAATTTGTGTTCCGCCTGCCGTTGAGTTCCACGGAAGAATGAAAGTTAAACAGGTGTGGAAACAGCATGAGAGTTGTTAATGATGAATTTTCATTAGTGGGTTTTTACCACTTTAAGTTTTTACTTTTGTATATACAAAAATACAAATACATACAATGACACACAAACATGTGTTCCTAATTGTTGTTCTAAAACTAAAGTTTCTGATGTTATGTTATGTTGCTTGGCAACTGTAAACCGCTAGGCTAAGTAAGGGATAATGTACAGTTAAACAGTCAAACCCCAACTGGGCGATCCGGACCTTGATGTGAAGCAGATAAATGTGGTTAACTCTACATTATCCTGCATAGAACATGGCTATTTACCAAATAAATTAAATTGGTATGAAATATTGTTTTGTGATTAAATGATTTTTATGTGAAAAACACAATAGAGGGGTACAAAAGAGTTGAAATTAGCTCAGTTATGTAGGAAACGGATTCTTCTTCTAATGGACATATTTGACTGCATAGTGTCACAATTGACCAATGCACCAGTGGAAACGGGGACCAAAAAAATTTGTAATCAGGTCACTGAAACAACAGGAGGAGGAAGTCAAAAAAGCATGTGACCACATCACATTTTTGGTATGTCGGATTACACATGTGGATGTAATCAAAGACCCTCCCCTCAAATTTTCGAACACAAGTGGTCACAGAAGACGCATTTGAGATGCATGGTAAAACCAGGAGGAAACAGAAATGCGTCTCGGCTGACCACATGTGATTGTATCACCGTAAACGCATCTTAATACAGGTGGAAACAGGGCCTATTGGTTGAAGATTGGTGTCTTATGATATTTCTTTTGCAGTTGTTTTATAAAGGCAGCAAGGCATCTGAAACTTTGTCTTACAGGGATTTTACAATAGGTATGATGTGAAGTATTTTGTATACCTGAAATAGCTAAGTATTAACACATTCCATTTTTCTCTTCCACAGATGTAATTCACACACAAGGTCCATTAGATGGTAGTCTCTACGCTAAGGTTCGGAAGAAAGACTCTCTGGATGGAGGAGTCACAACCAATGGTCTCCCAGCCCCTGTCGATCACACTTTACAAGCTGTAAACCACACCCTACCCGCGGTTGACCACGCCTTATCTGTAAGTAGTGACTCGGGCAACTCCACTGCTTCCATCAAGACCGACCGCACAGATGAAGTCATCCAGCAGCCAGTCTTAGTGAGTCAGCCATCATCCCAGCCCCTCAGCCCAGAGGAAAAACAAGAGCTGGAACAGTTGCTCAGTGGATTGGAAGCCCCCATGCACCGGACAGGTTACCCGAGCAGCTCTGGCAGCGGAGGAGGGGGAGTCCTACACCTCGTCCCCGCCCAGGTCCACGTCAATGGTCACAACAGCATTGATAGAGAGACAGACATCCTTGATGATGACCCCCCCAACAGCCAAGAGGGCAACAGTGTGGATAGTCTTGGAACATTGTCATCTTTCGAGGGTCGAGCAACTCCGGTGGACTTGTACTATCAGTCCGAGACCGTCATTAAAGGGCAAGATGTTCCATATTTGGAGAAGAGTGTCCACGAGCCCAAAGTCCTCAGCTCCGCTTCTGTCCAGGATCACTTAGGTGCCACTAGCGGCTATGCCAACCAGAACGGGAGCATCTACCGATCACAGTCATTTGGGGCAACCCCTAGCACAGAGCAGAAGTTAATGCCCAAAGCTCCCACACGCACGACAAGCAGTAGAGACGCAGTACAGCGAGGGCTAAATGTTTGGCAGCAATATGGTGTTCCAGAAGTCCCAGATACAGAAGGGGTCAATTTCAGTCCTGTACTGCAAACAACAAACAGCCTACCAGAGTTTCCTCACATGGCATCTCAACAGGACATTGATCAATCTATTGAGGCCCTCAACATGCTGATGTTGGACCTTGACCCAGCACTTACCCAAGTGCACAAATCCAACAGTGCACCATCTGGAGAACATAGTGTGGTCACAACTCAACCATCTTTCTCTCAAACCCAGGCAAGGCCATCCTACCAGGCAGACGCAGCTATTCATGAACGTGGAGGACCCTCTCCAGCAGCTTACCCTCTGGTCTATCAGCAGATCTCGTCTGCAGCCCCGGAGTCTCCACAACCTACCATCACCCAGCAGAGACCCACGGCTTTATTCCAGCATGGTGCATTACCCTCTGAGGCAGATGGTCATGCCCCTGCTCCCATGTTCCAGTCCACAGTGCCTTCATCCTCCTTTGGAGTTCTACAGATGAAACCCCTCAACATCTACCCCTCCAGTATCAGCTCACAGTCTCCTGAGCCACAGGAGAGCCAGCATAGCTACTATGCCTCCACATCACCTCTGCCCAAAGAGACTGAACCAGAAGATTCAAACTACAAATTGGATGGTCTGGTAGCTCACAGAGTAGCTGGTAAGATCACCTTTAATATACTAACTAATTAATCATTTAGCTGATGCTTTTATTCAAGCAACCTGAAGTTAAAAGTCCCTTTCTAAAGGGTATAACCTAATTGTGACGATACAATGATCATCCCTTTGAGGGTTACTAGCCAAGATTTATATCCACAAGGCTACATCACCCCTACATATTTGACACTACAGTTGCCCCAAAAATTATTTTTCTTGTGCTAACTAATTAGTCATTTATTTGACACTTTTATCCAAGCAACATGGGGTTAAGTCCCTTGCTAAAGGATATATTTTTGATGATACATTGATCAAACCTTTGGGGTTATGAGAAATGATTTTAACCCCTAGGCTACATCATCCCAATTAATTTTACCCTACAGTTTCGCCAAAAATTATTTGGACACTTTTGGAAATGTCTAAATGCCACTGCAGATACAAAAATATTTTTGCAATAATTGTCAATCAACTGGTGTTGGGGTGATGTTTAGTTGATATATGAAGTCAATTCCCCTCAAATTTACACATATGTCCTAGCAGAGTAACCACAGGTGAAGTTTAGCACATTAACTATGGACATGTTCCACTAATGTTTGACAACCACCAAGTGTCACAAAACGTTATCTGAATTTTGAAAAATATATGTACTTTATAATTTTAAACCTAATAAACTTATTTTTGTAAAATGTTTTGCTTAAAAAGTGTGAGTGCAATCTTGTTATATTATAAAAAGACATTAACACGTTTGTCCAAATACTTTTTAGGGCAACTGTACACAGGGTGTGAAATGAAACAAGTTATGAACAGAAATGTATTAATGGAAAACACCTTCTTTCCTTGAGTGCTTGAGTTGACCTTGATTTGAGAGCTTCCATGCGTCAGAAACGGCTTACTATCACAGTATATACTGTATTTGTTAAAAGATGGACGTCTTTGACAGTAAAACAGTACGTTCTTTAGGTATGCATGCAAGTAGTGTGAATACATTTCAGACATACTTATATATTCATATATTATGTAAGAACGACAACGGTGAAAATGACCCACTCTGGTTTTGTTAAACAAGCACCATTTAAGCACAATAAACAACATTGTTGATATACAGTGTATATATACACTCACCTAAAGAATTATTAGGAACACCATACTAATACTGTGTTTGACCCCCTTTCGCCTTCAGAACTGCCTTAATTCTACGTGGCATTGATTCAACAAGGTGCTGAAAGCATTCTTTAGAGATGTTGGCCCATATTGATAGGATAGCATCTTGCAGTTGATGGAGATTTGTGGGATGCACATCCAGGGCACGAAGCTCCCGTTCCACCACATCCCAAAGATGCTCTATTGGGTTGAGATCTGGTGACTGTGGGGGCCATTTTAGTACAGTGAACTCATTGTCATGTTTAAGAAACCAATTTGAAATGATTCGAGCTTTGTGACATGGTGCATTATCCTGCTGGAAGTAGCCATCAGAGGATGGGTACATGGTGGCCTTAAAGGGATGGACATGGTCAGAAACAATGCTCAGGTAGGCCGTGGCATTTAAACGATGCCCAATTGGCACTAAGGGGCCTAAAGTGTGCCAAGAAAACATCCCCCACACCATTACACCACCACCACCAGCCTGCACAGTGGTAACAAGGCATGATGGATCCATGTTCTCATTCTGTTTACGCCAAATTCTGACTCTACCATCTGAATGTCTCAACAGAAATTGAGACTCATCAGACCAGGCAACATTTTTCCAGTCTTCAACTGTCCAATTTTGGTGAGCTCTTGCAAATTGTAGCCTCTTTTTCCTATTTGTAGTGGAGATGAGTGGTACCCGGGTCTTCTGCTGTTGTAGCCCATGTTGTGGCTTCACAAATGCTTTGCTGCATACCTCGGTTGTAACGAGTGGTTATTTCAGTCAAAGTTGCTCTTCTATCAGCTTGAATCAGTCGGTCCATTCTCCTCTGACCTCTAGCATCAACAAGGCATTTTCGCCCACAGGACTGCCGCATACTGGATGTTTTTCCCTTTTTACACCATTCTTTGTAAACCCTAGAAATGGTTGTGCGTGAAAATCCCAGTAACTGAGCAGATTGTGAAATACTCAGACCGGCCCATCTGGCACCAACAACCATGCCACGCTCAAAATTGCTGAAATCACCTTTCTTTCCCATTCTGACATTCAGTTTGGAGTTCAGGAGATTGTCTTGACCAGGACCACACCCCTAAATGCATTGAAGCAACTGCCATGTGATTGGTTGATTAGATAATTGCATTCATGAGAAATTGAACAGGTGTTCCTAATAATCCTTTAGGTGAGTGTGTGTGTGTGTGTGTGTGTGTGTGTGTGTGTGTGTATGTATATATATATATATATATATATATATATATATATATATATATCAGTTACAGTGGAAAAGAGCGTCTGACTTGTGGTTTGTCGGCGTTCTTATAAATCCAGCATTTTGAACATTTTGACGTCGCCTCAGCTCCTGAGAGATTATGAGATCATTAAGTGTCTAGTCAATCCGCACTTCAGAGTCTCGCCGGAAATAGTAGGTCATCCGGGTATTTCTCGCTTCCTGCTTCATGAATACTGAGGATACGGACATACTATTCCATTGGCATACTGTTTTTGGTATACTAGTATATACTAGGGAAGTATATTCGGACGCAGAACTTGTTTTTTTAATTTATTTTATATATCCTCAACGCAGTGCCTTTTTTTGGTGGAGTTTCTTTGTTGGTTTTGACATAAGCACTGCTTGGTCACAAAGAAAGCTTTGTCTAAAGTGCTTCTGGCTCAAGACCTAATATCAGACCGCATTGCTTCATTGCGGTGAGCCAAAACTGAACATTCGTTCATTACATCTGGAGAAGTGCCTAAACAACTGAAGGCTGTTTTACAGCAGCATACAACTTTTTTTTGTTTTAGTTTTTTTGTTAACATTATCTGTTCAGCTCGTATGTTTGGAAAAAATTTCCTGGAAGCTTACATCTTTTTCCTTGTTATGTTTTGAGCATAATATCAGCACGTTAAAGTTCATTGTTGACCCAAGCTTGTTTGTCACAGGCTTAACTCACTAGAACTTTATTTCTTTATTTTTTTACAGATATTATTACTGCAAAGTACCTCACATAATGCCAATGAATTTTACAACCAAAAAAAATTAATCTAAGCTTTATTAAGAAAGTATCTGCCAAAAACATAAATAACATTCTGTTATTTGTCTTAGACTGATTCAGTGACTCTGAGCTCACTGTTTCCCCCTAGTGGTATTATATATTTACAGGTATCGCAGAGTTACTGTGTGAAATCATTTATCTCTATCTGTTAGTCTACAAGAGCTCTGTTCTCTGATGTGGCCTATTGTTTTCCAGTCAAACATGGGCAGAGGAGCTGTCTTAACTAAATCAACCCCTAGATTCACAAGAATCAGGAAGTGAATATTAAACCTGATATTAAACAGTTTAGATAAGGCTCTCATGACCAAATCATATGTTTTGTTTTTTTCAACCCAGCAGTTGGAGTAGGATTGCTGACTCAGCATAGATAAGTGTTATTATAGCGGAAAGGACAGCTAAAGGGTGAAAGCTGCTCTTTTTTTGTAACCTTTCCATGAGTCCTTGCTCATGCCACATGATTGAAGAGCTCTCTGTATCTAACACTTTGCTTTGGTTATCAGACCTGTCACTATCTGGGATTAGGGAAGCACTTTGTCTGGATTTACCATGCGCAACGTGCCACCAGAGATAGGGTCAGTTTATCTTTCCAAGTGAAATTAAGGTGAGCATGTATCACTCGCTAGGGCTGGGTGATATATCCAATATAATCGCAGTGATTTTGATGGCAACATCCTGAATAATGTAATGTTAAGGCGCATTTATGTGGCCAGTCATTTTTTAAAAGACTCATTTTGTCTTCAGATCTCAGATGTTTTAGAGATTTTAAACTAATTAAGTTGAATATATAGTGTTGGGTAGGTTACTAATAAAGTAATCCACTACAAATTACTAAATACTTCTTTAAAAAACTAGGTATTAGAAGTAATTACTTTCATTAAAAGTTAGTAACTGTAATCTGAATACAAGCATTTAAAATGTAATGAGTTACACTACTTTTGTGCCTAAAATTATTAGATTACAGTAACTAATTACTTTGTAATTACTCTCAACACTGAATATGTGTAGGTAAATATTGCAGATTATCTTGTTATATTGGTGCATAAGTGAAAATTATTAAATATAATTCTTCATTGTGTTTGTTTAGTGAAAAACATTGTGGAAAAAGTGCCTTGATTATAACTAGATTATCTGTATTTTCTGAATATTTTTTTTATCTTATTGTTTATTATGGCTGTTTTGTTGAAGTTGAAAAAACATAAATATGGAGATATAAAATGCATATCATCAATGTTAAAAAAGCATCAACATTTACATTAATTTTTCCTTTTTTCCCTCATCCATTTCCTCCTGTTTTTACTGCTTGTGGAACACCCGTCCCATCATCAACTCGTCCTTCCCAACCTCCTCTTCACCCTCCTCCTTTACTTCCTGCCATGGTCCATCCTACCTCCTCACCTATTCCTCCTCCTCCTCTTCCTGGTGGTGTGCAGAGTACACTGCTCGTATCCGAGGCATCAGTGTCAGTCCTGTGGTTCCTGAGCTCGGCCAGCACCACCTCTCTCGCTCTTTCAGTGGTTGGTCTCTCTGCCCCTCTGTCACACCCACCAATGTTAAAGGGATAGTTCACTCAAAAGCGAAAACCTTTATTTACACCCTCATCTTGTTCCAAACCCGGATGACTGTATTTCTTCTTTAGAACACATAAGGAGATGTTAGCAATAGAATGTTAGTTACCATTTACTTTCATTGCCTCTTTTTGACATACAATGAAAGTGAATGGTGACTGGGGCCTAACATCTGCCTAACATCTACTTTTGTGTTTCATGGAAGAAAGAAAGTCACAGGGGTTTTGGAACCTAATGAAGGTGAGTAAATGATGACAGAAATGTTATTTTTGAGTGAACTATCCATTTAACTCACAACACTTCCCTTTGCATGTGTGCTTTTGTGATTTTTCTTTGTTCTTGCTATATTTCATCTCTTTCTTTTCAAGCCTCTTTCAGTTCATTTCTATATAAATTTAGTGTGCTTTATTGGCATGACGAGAACTGTACATTCACACTTTTACAGCTTAGCTACAGAAAATGAAAATGATACATTATAATATTAGAATATAATAAATATTACTAAAGACAGTTCCAACTCTGAAATTTGATTGGATTAGTTGATTGTTAAATGACGACAAACCATTCACGTCATGCCTAAGAACACCTCGTACCCTTGGCAAGATCAAAATGTATGCTATTTTAAGCAGATGTTTATTGAACATTGGTATCTTCTATCATATTGCTTTATTAATATATAGCAATACTGCAATTAGCATAATCGAGTACAAATTGTAATGTAGTTAACCAGTACAAAATGTACCATGTTTACAAATAAAATAAAACACCATAAGAGAATGGGGGAAATATAGAAGCAAGAATAATTATGTCATTCTGATCTCTTTCCCTTACTAATTTAACACTCTTTCTTAACCTGCACTTGAATTTTCCACCTTGTATAATCAGAATAATAGTGAGTAGAAGTAAAAGCTTTAGTTTACTCCTTTGTGCTGCTTGACCTCTATAAACAAATTGCATTTGTAATATGTGACGAGTTAAGGTTACACAGCAGCGATACAAAGGCCACTCTGTCTGGATCAACTGAGCCCATGTCACAAGATCTAGACTGCCAAACCTGGGGAACAATACCAAAGGCGAACAGACACTTGCTTCTTTCAAGGACTCTCCTTTAGCTCTGTTTTAGCATTTAGATGGAGGACAAAGTGTAATAAATCCTCCCTTCAGTCTGGAGAGCATAATACAATCCTTATCTTCCACAAGGGAGTAAACGTCTAGTACACAGACTGTCTTTGGTCCCATCAGAGGGCCACGGCCATGCTCAGTAGCCAGGTGCCAGGATGAATGTTTGTCTTGGAACCCTCTAGAGTGTGATCCAGGACAATGGCATAAATGAGGCCAGGATATCCTGCATCTCAATGTAGATATCGTGTTCATATCATACTGAATCCCAGTGGTGTTGAAAGAAAAAAGCTTTTTTTATGCTATGACAAAAAAAATGATAAAAAACTAAATATCTTTTCTATCATGTTCTCTAGGACTGGACGATATAATGAATAATTGCTATATATTCACACTCATTACATTAACATGTGCAGTTGTAATCGAGCTGCATGGGGTTTTGCATAATCAAGCTAGTCTTCATTAGTCTGACCAAATATACATGACAATGCGCTATTGAGTATTTGAAAGAACAACAGGTAAAATCACATGGTGCGTCTTTGATAGTTCATACATTGCGATCGTCGCTCAAGGGAGAGCTTTTGTTGGCGATCTCCATAAAACTGTCGGCGAGCGAAAATCAGCCTTAAAATCACGTAGCGTAAACTCGGCATTAGTGTGGAAGTAATTTAATAGTATATTTTTATTGAATTACATTTTTCATTTGCATTAAACATTTTGAATCCAGTTGGCTACAATTGCTGATTGGCCATTGGTCAAAATGTTTTTACCCTAAAGCAAATAAATAACTATCAAGATACAGTATACATTAAATGTCAGTAGGCTCAAAAATACCAAAATGTAGTCAAAGAAAAGAGATCTGCATCTACACCAGCTTGGATCCATTATGACTGTGTGGTTGCTAAGGTAACAGCGCAGGGTTTGTCATGCACAGCTATAGGGCACTGCTTGTGTACTACATCTGTTTTGCATGTTTCCTGTCTTGACCTTGTGTGAAGTGGCTCTGGGGATGTACACCACATGATATTCCAGCACATCTAAGCAGTGATTTCTTCCAAACATCTGCTGCCTTCCCAGATCAGTCAGTTTTGAAATCAGCATGTTTGTCAATATCTTAGAGACAGTGTTTGAGATCATTTGAAAGTCCCACCCTTTGATGTGTTGACATCACCACCCCAGTGATCTGAATTGCTAATTTAAAGGAAGCACTCTGAAATCATTTAAATACATGCCAGGTATGTATGTCACAGTGTTTGACCAGTCATGTTAAACTTGACCATTATAATAGTTAAAACAATATACTTAATATACATGAATTTTCCTAATTTTATGAGAAAAATAAAGTAACATGCTTCAATCATCATAGATGAAACATCTTTGGCCGTTTTAATTTCATTACATTTATAGCATTTGTTTCGGAACCCGATGTTTTTTCTTTTTGACCTGTGTTTGACCGATTGTGTTGGTGCAGACCATACTAATGGAGTGGTGGTGGCATAGTGGGCTAAGGCACATAACTGTTAATCAGAAGGTCGCTGGTTCAATCCCCACAGCCACTACCATTGTGTCCTTGAGCAAGACTTAACTCCAGGTTGCTCCGGGGGGATTGGCCCAGTAAGTCGCTTTGGATAAAAGCATCTGCCAAATGCATAAATGTAAATGTAAATGTTATGAAAATGGCAATCGCTCTCTGGTCTGCACCAAAACAATCGGTACAATTGCAAAGGAATTCTTGAGTGGTTCACTTGAGGTGTGAATGCAATCAGACCCAACAGACCAATGAACCAAACAATATTCCTTTTAAAAACCAAGAGCCTACCTGATAGATCTGTGGAGAAGATATCTGTAAGCCAGTATGTAATTGTAATTCATAATCAAAATGTGGATATAGCTTTTGGTGACTATATTTAATATAATTGCACATTAGGAGTTGTTTAATAATTTCTCTTTTTTTGGGGTATAGCGGCAGAACAGTCAGGTAGGACAGCGTTAGCAACTTTCTGATAGATAAAAGCCATTTTTGCGTGTCTTCCCTTATTTGTTTTTTCATGAGAACAGGCACTTTTGCAGAAATAATGAAATAATGATTGATAAAAAATAACATGACGTAAATGTTCCAACTCATATCTATCCAAGTAACGGATCATGTTTATTTGCAGTGCAGCCTCTGGCTAAAAAAGTGAACTCGGTACCATGCGCAATGCTTTACACAATCGTAACAAAAACAATATTCGAAAATCTGTACCAGTTGAGAATTTTTACAGATATATCATTTTAACCGGTATATTGATGTATTAGCTAAATCCTATAACAGCACACACACATTCTGACCAATACAGGAACAGTTTGCTCACATGTTACTTTTATTAACACAGTTTTGGCCTGTTTTGAAATGTTGCTTTGTGTCTCAAAATGGCCTTAAATTATTCCTGATTGGGGTCTCAGAGACCCCAGATAAAAATGGCACAAATTAAGTGTCAAATGAATTTGTACACACTGTTTGGGTACACTCCTAATAGTTATTTAATTCAGTATTTCCGCAATGTGTTTTTCAAATTGACCCCAAACAGGAACAATGCTAATTGAGTAAATACTGTACCCGTTGCATTTCTGAAAAGTCTATTTTGTGATATATTAAAGGGTAAAAGCTTCAACAATATTGGCTTTGTGTTTTAAATAGGTTGGAGGGACATATTAAAATAATGTTTGATTTTGAAATTGCTATTATTATTAAACAATAGAAAAAGAAAATCTGCATCAATTACACTTTTGTGGAATTAAAAGGAGATGTTAGGTAGAATGACAGCCTCAGGCCTCATTCATGCAATGAAGGTCAATGGTGACTGAGGATGTTTAATGTTTGGTGTAACATCTCCTTTTGCATTCAATATAAGAAAGTAAGTCAAGAAAGTTTATGACATGAAGGTGTGTAAATGATGACAGAATTGTAATTTTAATTTCACTCTTTCCAAAGTTGTTTCCCAGGGCACATGAGGTCCTGAAGCTTTGGTGTGACCACACGGATCAATCATAAGTCACACTCTGGGAGCTAGTGAATATTTTGCTCAGCCTGTTGCCCGGTTTCCAAAACACTCAGCTCGCTCCCACCAGGGTGTATTAATGCTGTCCACTGTCTTAAATCATGCTGTTTTACAGAGCTAGAGCACTTTTCCTTATCTGTTCATAGACAAGGAATAGTAGAAGAATTCCTCTTATTAAGTTTTCACAGAAGAGTTGATGGCATCTTCAAATACAGTACATGCATAGGAAAATTTAAAGGATTTTTTTTTATGTTGTTAATGTTTTTAAAATGGATAGTTCACCCAACATGAAAATTCTCTCATCATTTATTCACCCTCATGTTGTTCCAAACTCGTATGACTTGCTTTCCTCTGTGGAACACAAGAGGTCAGGCAGAATGTTTGCTTCAGTCACCATTCAATTTATGGAAAACAAGTTGTAAAAAAAAGTAGTTAGCAAGCACTAATATTAAAGTGAGTTGAATAGATTAAATTAGATAGTGTTACCAACCTACTTCAGTTATCCCCTTTGGTTCCCATTTTGCATCCTTGCAAGAGAAGACTTACACAAATCTAGTTTTATATACACTGGCAACTCTTGGTGTCAAAAAGGATTTGGCGAAATAGGCTTTTGAGTTGCTTTTAGGCTGTTTCAGAACTTGCGCCAGATGTACACACTAATTTATTAAGAGGAATATATTCAAAGGGTTACTTAATATTCCTGCTTTTTGTTTGAATGAGAACATTCTTTATAGTTCCAATAAACTTAATATGGTGAGAATTAGACGTCTTTTAAAAGAGTGTTAATTCTTTAAAGGTCGCTGGCAGTTTTCCATGGATTTATCTGAGGAATATTCTTGCATTTTTTAAAGATGAGAAGTGTGTAAATCGTTTCAATGTTAAAATACTTTCTTCTATCCCATCTTGATCTGTTAATATGTAAGTGAGAGGGGGACTCTGTGAAAAGAAGTATAACTATTAAATTAGCCATTTGTAGCCATTAGTCACTTGAAAAGTGTGAAGACTGTGGCTCTGTTGCTCTTTGAAAACACTGCTCTTTTTGTTTGAGCATCCCAACCGGGACGACACAGTAAAATTGGCTCATCCAATGCCATGAGTTTGGGGTGGGACTATCTGTTTGTCTGAACTGATGGTAGGCAGAAGAAGTGTTTTGAAAACAGTTTTGTGCAGCTAGTGTTGCAGATATCACACACTTCAATTATGATGAATGTACTTTCAAAATCCTAGTTCTTATCTATTGGAGATGACATTTTTCTCTTGGCAGGAGTTCAGTCCAGTGAAAGGTCTGCAGATGAGGCATCAGCTCCTGGACGGCACCGGACCACTAGCGAGAGCCTGTCCCAAGATGAGAGCCCAACCCATGGAGGGTCGCTCCGCTCACCCATTCGCTGCATCTCACCTGAGCTGGCCAATACAATTGCTCTAAACCCTGGGGGGCGACCCAAGGAGGTAGACTCAACAGAGCTTGTTGCCTTGTTCCTGTTTTGGTTGCAGATACAAGTCAACTGCTAACAAGCTTTATCATCGCTCTTTTTAGTGGCTGTATACAGGGTCCAAAATGAACTTGCTACATTTACCAAAAGCGAGTGAATTGAAACATTTACTGGCCATGAACCAAAAATGTCAGACCGGTATTTTGCATGATTTTACTATATGTTTCCTTATATAATTTTTTTTTCCTGTTTTATTCCTTGCTTATTAGTGACAAACAGCACAAATAATGTCACTTGCTGCATCATATATGAGATGAGCTAGTTTCCATCTCTTGGTAAAACTGCATCTGAACCAAGAAATGTACAGAAGACTTTCGTTGGTGTTTCAATATATTCATTTGTATGCAAGGAATTTTTCATATATGTGTTGTCACATGGAGTTTTAGAATTTATCTAGGCATCCAAGGCCACACCCACACTAAAACATTTTTGTTTGTAAACACATCTTTCTCTCTCAGTTTTGGCTTTTCATCCACACTGAGACTGCGCTTTTGACAGCGAAAACGGAATCTGAGCTTTTTGGAAAAACTCACCCAAGTGGCTACATTTGAAAACGCCCCCTTCACTTTGCAGTGTGGACAGGGGACACAGAAATATCTGAAAATGATTATATGTTTGTTGCCATGTGATGCAGTCATGTGATTCATTCAACCCAAAACAATCAAGATGGCGGCCCATGTTGCAGTGGCGTTGTTGTGCCTGTTATTCACTTTTATAGCCTTGTTAAAGATAAATGTTACTTTGTACAACCTTTACATTGCATTCCTTCAAAGGCAATGGAAAGTTTAGTCGGAATTGCTGTCTGGTGATGGAACTCAAGCACAATTGTGTTTCAGACTGTACATGGAAATCAATTTTTTGCATGCGCAGTAACGGAATTGAAGAGTTTTCTTTCATAGGCGGTTTGCATATCTTTTAATTTGAATTTCACTTACATCACTGAGGGTCAGATAATCAGTCTTAGGGTCTTTTCTTGCACTTAAAAAGTGTCTGCGCAAATTACTGAAAAACAGCAAGATGTGGCACAATGGTCAAAGATGTCTATCAAGCACTCATTTACTAAGAAGACCAATTGAGAAGCATTGCTGATGCTGGGAAAAACACATTCAGTGTGAACATAAAGCTTGCGTTATTTTGCCTTTCCTTAAAAATTATCAGCCACTGTAGAATATTGCCATTTTATTTTCCCTCCAAGCCCTCATTTTGGGCTTGGCGAGTGTTCATTTTGGACCCTGGGTGTAAATACTTGTGTATGCGTCTTTGTAAATGGATATATGTTCACCTGCCCTCTCTTTCTCCAGAGACACATGCACAGCTACAGAGAAGCGTTTGAGGAAATGGACGGGGGTCCCATTAGCCCCCCTCCGACCTTTGGTGGTGAGGCCCTACCCCAAACCCCTGCCTTCCCTGTCTCGCCACAAACCCCTTACTTCAACCTGTGTAAGTTCCCCCACTAGAGGAGGAGGGCGCCGTAGAGCTTTAGAATTACTGCATCTCATAGCCATCGCTGAATGTTGGTTGTTTTCATTTTCTGGAAAACGTTTTCATTCAAAGTAGAGTAGGAGACAATTTGAGTAAGAGACTATATTGATGTCGATCTCTCAGATCTGTTTGGATATTATTGATATTGTAATGGTTTTAGAGTGAGGCTTGTTTGGTTTACATACTGACTCTCTTCCAAAACCTTGTGAGCTGCCTATGACGGCATCCTTTTTAGGCGCACTCAAGACGAACATGATGTGACAAATGATAGGTAGCATGATTCTACTGCCTTCTAAATCCTGAATGAAGCTGAACTTTTTTCTCCTGGAATAACTAAAGCACCCTAGGCAAATGAAGCCAGTGTTTATACTACGTGCAACTTCATTTTAAAATTACTTAATTGAGGGTGACATCATGGAAGGCTGTCAACTCTCTGGTGGACGAAACATCAGGTAAGCTGTCTCGAGAGACAGCCTTCAAAGTTAGTAAATTTAACGGCAGTAACCTAGGTAACAGGGTTGCGTGATTGTAAATAAAAATTGTCACATTGAAACCGCACCCACGATTAATTTTAACCAATCAACAACACTCTTTGACCAGCTGAGTTCTCTAGGTCAAGAATTTTAGAGATGAACGTGTACAGGAGAAATATCACCAAACGAACACATTGGCAGAACAATAACATCACTGCATTTTGTCAACATTTGTATGGCGAACTAAGCGAAGCCTGTTCACCCAGTAAGTATAAATTACCCTTAAGACAGCATGACAAGACAATGGGGGGGTCATGTCAATGTCAGTAATAAATGTACTTGTAATTCAGAAATACTTTATTCTAATTAGAAATTAGCCAAATATTTGTTTGTGCTGTGTATATGTATGCTTATTAGAGTATGATGGCATTAGCATAGCAACATGCAGTGACTGCGACCCTCCTGTATGTTTTGCATGAGGAGTGCAATTTGTATTTGAGTTGCTGCCTATCTAGAGTGTTCCAAGTCATTCACTTTCCATATCAGTCAGACAGCTGCCCTTAAAGACCAAAAACAGCAAGGAAGATAACTGTGTTTTGGAACAGAGCCACTGTGATTCATACTTAACACATTAGAATATTGGTGTGTCTGTATGCTTCTCTCTATAAAGAATATTTAGTGCTAACATTACGTTAACACACAGTCTATAAGTCAATATAAGGTTTGGCTACATTTACCACTAAATTACAACCCTACCTCAGGGTGTTTGTTTGCGTGAGCGAGTAGATATCATTATTAGATGAAGCTATAGTTCATTCACATTTTTGCTGTATGAATAGTCTATATGTGGCCTCCAGTTGAGTGATAACACAAACTTTGTGTTGGCTCATACACAGGCAAAAATGCTTAGATCATAAATGCCCTTGATTTCACTTGCTCCCCAGAAAATACCAACGTCTGTGGGCTAAAACAATTCCATCCATCAGAATTTTTGGACAGCGTTGGCCTCCAACACAATGCAATGTTTCATTGTATTTCAGTAACATACTGTATAGTGGTGTTCAAATGTCCACAATGGAAATCTAGGATTGCACACACTTCAGACTTGTACGCCTGTACAATGGAAGCATCGGTTTGGATAACCTATTGCCTCATCTTCCCCTCCAACACACTGTCCCAGCAGGGTTAATTTAAAGCCCCTTATAAAAGTCCATAGTCTCTTTACAAGGTTACACACACACACACACACACACACACACACACGTACACCTAACACACAAGGTTAAGCAGCTCTGTTTTCCTTGGACTTCAACAGCATTTCTTCCCAGCAGACACCTCATTTGAAACCGAAATCTCACACTGAAGACATTTTACATTCAAAGCTCGTCAAACTAGTTCTGTTACTATGAGCACTTACTTTTAGCTTCACAGTACAGCATAGAGTTTCAGCCTACCATAACACAAAAATATATTCTATCACACTGCCACCCTTTTATGTTATATGTGGGCTACTTAATATATCAAATATTCACAGTGTATTTGCACTGAATTTGATCATGATAAAAAGTAAGCAAGTGCTTTTCATGTGGAGGTCAAAGCAACGCTTGACACTGGCTTTGACAACCTAAAGCAAATTATTCATTATTACTGTAACAAAGCCAATAGCCAATCTGTGGAGGATAAGCATTTAAGAGATTTAATGTGCATTGCAATGAATACTCAATCTATAGTTGCATAGTTCATTCAGTTAGTCAACCTCCCACTTAGACTTTGCAAAATGTTTAATGTTACTTTTATTGGGGATATTTTAGTGCATTTCTATCTTTATACTGTAGAAGGCTTTATTTGGAAAATGTTTATAATGCGTTATTGTTACATATTGGTTTGTTTACTTTCCTAAGAAGGAAAGTAGTGCATTTGGATAGGGAAAAAAAGTTTATATAGAGGCAAATTTCAGCAAAATCTGTGATTAATCTCTATTAACTATTAAAATTATGTGGTTTACTGCGATTAAACATTTTTATCGATTGACAGCACAGGTTAAACATTTTTAGTATTTTAAAATGTTTAAGTAAAAATATATGTGGGTAAATATGGCTGCTTATTACTATGTTTGTTTTATTGGTGCATAAAAATGAATATGATTGAATATAATTATTCCTTGTTTATATTTAGCAAAAGTTTATTTGGAAGCAAATTTGGAAAACAAGCCTTGATTTAACTATTCCTCAATTCCTGCTTCTTGCATTAAACATTTTTATTGTACCTGGCAAAATGGCTGTTTGGTTCAAAAATTGTTTCTCTAATTGAAAAAAAAGATAAATCATTGCTATGATATTGTGATACAGGTTTTAGGCCTATATATACGATTTTTGAAATGATGAAAAGCATCAAAATATTTTGTCCAGTTGTAGTGAACATCATAACTTTTTTAGCTTATTGTTATGAAAGTTCCTTCAAAGGATCGGCTTGCATGATCTTTGGAGCTTTCTGGGTGGTTTTAACCCACTGTTGGGTTCCTGGGGACCAAGTGACATATATGGGATCTCTGGGGGTGGATAGATGCTTACATGCCCGTATAGCCTCTCTCTGGTAGCTCGTCTCCATGGCTCCCTCCTCCTGCAGAGAATGGGAGGCTGGAAAAGCTTCTTTTTACAACCCCTCCCCTTCTCCTCGTGTCCAATGCTGAGACACTTTACGCTTCCAAACAAAGAATTGATTTGGATTCTTTGGTAAGTGGAGGATGCATGTATGGTCCAGATGTTAGTGATGATGTCATCCCGGCCCTGCTGAAACGCAAGCTCTGCTTTACCCCGCATGCATGTGGAGAGCAGCCCTGAAGTACACTCACATACCCAAAGCACACTATGGTATCAACATTTGTCTCTGGTGATGTGATCAGAAGTGCACAGAGCTTAATACAGGTGTGTATGGAAATCAAAACAGTTTGTAATCCAATCACTCAATTCAGGGTTAGTCACAAACATGTGAACACATACATTTTTATAGTGTATATAGCAATGAGTCCAAGTGTTTAATTGTTGCCAGTTATGTTCGAATATAGAAATTGTAACAATATAATTTTAACTCATTTTTAACTCACTACACTTTATCAACACAGAGTAAAACACTGACATAGTATGTGAGGTATGTATTTACAAAATCATAATGTTAAAAAGTCACAAAACAGTTATAGTCATTAACAAAAACTAAATACAAATGTTTTTGTTAACTGAAAAAAAAAGAGACTGAAACTATACTAAAATACATTTTCATGACTCTAAAACTAAACTAAAATAAATAAAAATGCCTTTTTTTAATACACTCTATATTATACAATTTAAAAAAAATTCAAATATCTACTGTATTTTGAAAAAGCATGAAAATGCCACTAGATAAAGGTAAAATTTGACAGCCATTAGAAATTCAATGCTGTTAAACATATTTCAATTATATTTGTTAATACATTAATTTTGACCACCTTAAAATCCTAAAACTTAAATGAAAGTGAGCTGCACCGAGACAGAGAGAAAAAACAAAACAAAAAAAACGAACTGTTTTAAAGTGAAAATTAATTGAAAGGAATCTCAATTGGCATGACAAATTGAAAGTCAAACATACATTGAAGCTAAACAAAAAAATTGAACCATATTAGCCCTGGATAAGCTCTTGGGATTCATGTTAATACCAGCCGTAACCAACGATCGGTCTCGCCTGTCCACTTGTGATTTGATCACCGAAGACAGATGTTAATAGCAGGTGTCAACAGTGCCACTCAGTCATAAGCTCTTCACAAATCCATCCAGGTGTTTCGACATAAAGGTGTTTTCTTAAAACAAAATTCTCACTGTCTTCAAGCGTGCTGCTTTCCACAGATCTGTGGCCACATCAACATTTATTTTCCTCATTTGTGTGGGCACCACTGTTTATTCATTGTTTTTGAGTCACTTGTCCAGTTGTTTGTAGCTTAGGCCATGTTTTATGTTTCGTTTTAGTGTTGCGTTTAAATATTTGTTTCACTGCAGTGTATTCTGTCTGCATGATCTGTCTTGTTGTCATGCTTTCATTGGGCACAGTTACAGCGAGTGCTAATCCACTCCGATAACTCTTTAAAAAAGGCGCTTGCATGGCCTTACCACAGAGCATGAGACATGAGCTCATTCCCCAGTCATGTCACATACTGAAATAGCCACCTCTGTCTGCTGTCTTCAGAAGCTGTGTATCACTGCAGTCTTTCAAAGACTAATGTTACTGATAAGATTAAATGTTCAAAACTATAAGATGAAAGCGGTGCACACAGACCTGTACTGTACAAGGCCATAAACACTTCACTCAATTACGTAAACGCAGACGTGTAGGCATCGCCAGCGTAGTGCAAGTTTGCTCCCATTGAACATGCTTAAAATGTGTTCTTGCGTGGCTGTTGGAGTGACAGACCTCAATACTCATGGGGTAATGTTATTACTCAGGTAGTAAGCTCCGCCGTCGACCTGAGGAAAATTACCGACGAGGAAGACTGTTTACGTTACATTATGGCTGCACACTATAGTGCCCCTTGTGGCAATCCTGAGAATGTGTGAAACATATTTGTGCTCTGATACTTTGCAAAAAGGGTACAACATACGTCACAGTATATATGTTACAATTCAACACATTGCAATGCATGGCGATTTCATAATTTGATGCTTATTTAGCCAACCTACTTATTCATGAATCGTACTGCAGGAAATTATGTCTGCTCACATTAATAAAAAAATTTGATACAAGGATCTTTAGAATCGATACACTATTTTGAGAAAACGAACAATGATATATTAATATCTGATTGTATCGGCACAGCCTTAGTTCACAACACAACGGCATTCAAAATTGAGCTTGCATAGCTTGAAGAGTTCATGTGCTTGCGTACAGTATGTTTCAGGCCTAAGCTCTGAGCTCTGATAGTGCTTTGAATTATAAAGTTCTTTCTGTGATCTGTCGCTGTAGGTCGATCTCCTCCAGGATTGGCGAAAACTCCCCTGTCCTTCTTAGGCCTGAAGCCCCACAACCCTGCTGAGATACTGCTGAACCAGACAGGCTCAGGTGAGACTTCACACACACAGTAACACAAATGTATTCACACTTGGTCTTTTGGCGTATGCTTTAGCTCCTGGAGCTCAAATACATCCAGTCTGTCATATATCGAGATGACCTTTCATTTCTCATTAAAAATGTTTCCTCGACTTCTTTTGTCCTCTCTTGAGCTGTGAGCTCATAAGAATATTTAAATGGATTGATGGTTTATTTTCATATACTGTTATATTGTGATCTATTAATGTGTGTGAGAGAAGAAATACTGTACAGATATATGCAGGAAGAGACATACAGAAAAGGGACTGTGCCTCTACAGTATGATGCCTATAAATTAGAGCTGCCGAAATAAACACATTAATGCATGTGATTAATTTAACATGATTAGCTATTAGTTAATTTTTCTTAATCACAATTAATGCATTTACCTCTGTCCGGGGTCATAACACTAACACACACATATCAAACACACCAACAGCGAGTCCATGTCAATGATCAAGTGATGGAGAAAGGCCCTCTTAATTGTAATGTTTTTTACAAATCAATCCCAGATTGGACTTGTGAAAAGTCGCACACCCGCTGGAGTGTAGCATCAGCATTTCCCTGCTGTTGCGTTCCAGACAATTAGAATGAAGTATCAATGCATGGAAAGTGTCAGCACTAAAAGATGTTCTCTGCAAGCGCTTTTCGTGTAGAGTTCAAAGTGGTGTGAATCATGTAAATGCAGCTTCACGATTGCTGTAGCAATGTGGATAGCCACTATTGATATTTTGGAGGAGATTTAATACCCATTGCAATGAAAAGTCAAACTATGGGGACTAGATATTTAAATTAGTTCACCTCCCACTTAGACTTTGGAAAACATTTAATGTTATTTGAATTGGTGCTATTATAGTTAATTTTTCTTTTTTACTCTAACCACTCTGTTTGGAAAATTTTAATAGAATATTATCATTACATATTGTTTACTTTTCTTCTTTAAAAAGGAGCTAGATGCATTTTGACTAGAAAATAAGTATATATAGATTCAAATTTCAGTACTTTCAAAATCTGCGATAAATCACAATTAACTGAATAATCATGCGAATGATCGCTATTACATTTTTTAACCGACTGACAGCACTATATGTATAATTTCTGATTTATCTCTTTTGGGGGTGAAATATGACCCATACATGTTCTTGACAGGTTTCTTGAGGTTCCCAGAGACCAGAGTTTTTGTAAGCTCAGAGGTAACAGGATCCTATTTAGATTTGGCAAGCTCTTAAGTTTGGAGCCAGCTTTTGTACAGGCCTGATTTTAGTTTTGTTCCTGAGGGAGTTCATTCAAGGCCTGTGAAAACACAAGAGCTTTGAGTACCCATACATCCAGTGCACACTAAGATTATTACGAAATAATGTGTCAAAGTTGCCTCTTCGTCTTACTCAATAGTTAAGTTAAATGATGTCATGTGCTCATTGAAGACATGGGATGTAACTTTGTATATTATCATTTTCTCTCTGGTGTTTTCGTCAAGGTCTAAAACCCTGCAAAGACATTTATAAAGATTGTTTTCTTTGGTTGATTTCTCTCTCTCTCTCTCTCTCTCTCTCTCTCTCTCATTAAATCATTTGACTTCAGAAATGGGTGCTTTTTTATCCTTTTTGCAACTTGAAAGAAAAACATTATTTCTGGATGAACTATTTATTTAAAATAGCCCACTGTTATCTTCATAAGTCTTTTTAAACGTGTCAGCAGTTATCCCTTTCTCTTTGAATGTATAAAATTTCTATTTCTTATGATTTTGTTCTTCTGCTCTCCGACACAGAGAGTGAGGATGAGGAAGGTAAGAACATACCAAACATTAAAAAGTACCGTGTTACATCAAAACCACCTCACCAACTTCATCATACAGTTGATTGTATCCTCCAGTACAACTCATTTAATTCTGTTTGTCAAGCAATATCAACCATGTTTCATCTGTGTCCTCCTCTTCTTCTAAGCTTGGTTGAATGATTCTGTGTGATACAAGGTCAAATGTTAGCCCTCCACCTTTGACAGAATCTATTCCACCTTTTACTCTCATTTTTTAATAGATATTTATTTTTGGCCAGTTTTGAAGTGTGTTGGAATTCTATTTGAATCCACATTAAAGGCATTTGGAATACCATTAACCTTAAACTTGAGAAAATTAACAGGCAGCCAATAGAATTATATTTTTGTTTGTTTGTATACACATTTATATACTGTAAAAAAAAGTGTGTGTATATATATATATATATATATATATATATATATATATATATATATATAGTAAATATATTATTATTATAATTATCATATAAATGTTTAAATGTTTACTTTTCTTCAGAAATAACTACAATAATACAATAAGCATTTTGTTTAGCTTTATTTGTTACTACTAATTGTTGTCAGGTATTTATCTCTTTGTCTCTTTTGCAGAGCCTCGTAGCTATGTGGAGTCAGTGGCTAAAGCAGCATCTGTGGGAGGAGGGTTGCCAGCTTCACCCGTGTCCCCTGCATATGACAGTGACAGTTTAGCTCACCCTGCTGGACCGCCTCACACCCTCAACACCCCTCTTTCCTCCAGCAGCCCCATACAGAGCCCAGATGCAGTGTAAGTGACACCTTTTATTTTAGGGTCGCTTTTATTATCTTCTTTAAGATGCCTTTTTAATTTTAAAACTTTTAATTTGTTAAACTTGATAACAAACTGTCCATATAAAGGTATTGTGATTTTGATAAGCAGAAGTATAAACTAAATTCATATTCAATATACTTATTATGTATTATAATTAATATTGCTGTTAATAATAATACAAATAATAATTATTATAAAAATAATAGTAGGGATTAAAAATGTATCTGTGTTTGTTTCTTCAACTTCAGGCCTTTTAATTTAAACTTTTTTTCATTTTGTTATATGAAGGTCACATTAAAACTATGATGTTTAGACCCAGGCATACCAAACAATGAAAGTACATTATAAAAATACAAATTATTACATGTTCAAAACAATGATAAAAAAAAACAGAGTGAAATACAGTAAACATAAGCTATTTCAATTTTATTGTGTGAAAATTAAAGTTAAAATACTAATACCAATACTGATAATTATCTGTAAAATATACAACTGTCCCACTGTGTTTGCATCACTTCCATCACACCAAATAATTTTGTCCCTAATATACTGTATATGTATTTATATACAGTGTGTGTGTGTATATATATATATATTAGGGACAAAATTATTTGGTGTGATGGAAGTGATGCAAACACAGTGGGACAGTTGTATTTTGTGTATATATATATATATATATATATATATATATATATATATATATATATATATATATATATATACACAAAATACAACTGTCCCACTGTGTTTGCATCACTTCCATATATATATATATATATATATATATATATATATATTGAAGCAATATCACACAAGTCATAGTGCGGCATGGCCCTACATCATTACTGCTTTGATTCAGGCGCAGGCACGAGGCCGTAGGCTGGGGGTATTTCTCCCTTTTTCGCGGTAGCTGGTGTGCAAGAGTCGATCACTATAGAAACCGTAATGTCCTCCATATTAAACAGAAAAACATCCACTCCAATGTGAAAAGTCCGATAAGAGGTAAGTGCCTTCAGTTTATGTAATTAATTAGTCTGTTGTGTCTCTCAGCTGTGATGAGCCGTAATTCTGTAGTTGTTCATTTAAAGCCGTTTAAAGCTATTTCCTAGCATAAGTAGTAGTAATACAAGCGATAATATAGTGCTGTATGTAAACGGTTGACACGGATTCACTTCTTGTCACCTAACTGGTTCATATTACACAAAATTATCTTTTGCCACCACCTGCTGACTAACATATGTAATGTCAAATAAATACATGAAAAAGAAAAAGACAAACCATGGCTCTTAATAGGTCTGCACTGCTCTTACACTTTAGTTTAGAGCGGCATGAACACAAGTGTAGTGATACTTTAGCAAGACAAAGGAGTCTGCTATTTCATTAAAAAACTTAAGAAAATGTAATTTCCATCAGCGTCATTTCAGAATTTGAGATGTGAGATATATATATATATATATATATATATATATATATATATATATATATATATATATATATATATATATTAAACTGAAGTTGAAGAAACACCCAGATATGATTGTTTGGCATCTGCTGACATGCAAATAAATAACACATTTAAACGTATGAGTAGAAATGCCTTTTATGATATATTTGCAAAGTTAAATTATAATTTCTGACTGCTTTATTAATATTTATCCATTTAGCAAAAGTTGCCGGTATTTAGGATACAATTAGATAAAAAAATCTTTTCACTTTCTGTGCATAGTTGAATTCATCACTGATGATCTTGTAATGTCTAGTCACAAAAAGTGAAATATATCCTAAGTTCAAACTGGATCTGAATTCCCCACATCCCCTGGTCGTTAAACACCTTGCCGACCTCATTCACATCTCCACTGGAAATTATTGACTTCTGGTCTATTGTTTGACAGAAGCAGTAAAAGCAGAAGTACACATTTATCTAGTTCTGTTCACATACTGTATAGTATTATCATCCTTTTCCCCTTGTGTCTACTCTTTCAGTGAAAGCACACTTGTTGATAGTGGCATGGGGATGAATTCTTTGTCTCGGGCTGTTGCCGACTCCATCTTTCACTCCCAGCCCTCCGAGAACACATACCGAACACCCACACTCTCTCACCCTGAATCTAGCAGCATGTTGGGTAGCTACATCACTCCTGATCTCAGTCCATCCCTACCAGAGACCGTACAAAACAATGCCACCATGACCATCCAGCCAATCACTGGGAGCCCTGGCACAAGACACCATGCTGTCCTGCCCGATGTGGCGTCTAGTCATGGCATTCACCACAAAATAGCCAATCAACAGAGTCCTATTTTGGGCCTAGAGCAAATCCCATCTAGTGGTCATCCTCCAGGGCTGGCTGGTAGTCCCATGCAGGGGAGACATATTATGGTGTCCCAAGGAACACAGAGCAGTCCGATGCTGACCAGACAATACCAAGGCACTCCGAGTAGTCCAATTCTCAGCTCTCAGCCAATGGGACAACAAGCAGTCCAAAGCAGTCCAGTCCTCAACCGTCAACCGTCCATGAATCAGCCAAACATTTTGCCCAACCAAAACAGCCCAGTGTTGAGTAGACAACCGTCTGTTACTCAAACCAATCAGGGCAGCCCCATACTGAGCAGGCAGTCCTCATTAACGCATCCAAGTCAGGGCAGCCCAGTTCTGGGACGGCACCCGTCGATAACGCAAGTGACCCAGGGAAGCCCGAGTCTGCACAGGCACCCGATGTACAGTGGCTACACCACTCCAGACGAGAGAAACGGAGCCCTCTCGCGTCAAAGCAGCTCCTCCGGGTACCAACCACCATCCACTCCATCTTTCCCCATCTCTCCAGCCGGATACATAGATGAAGTGGGCTTCAGTCAGGGTATTCCTGCCCTGCAACCACAGCTTCCAGAGAAGAGACGCATGTCTGGCAGCGATCGCTCCAATAGTGGACTGTCCTACGGAACGCTCAATGGGAAGATGTCCTCGCCGATGTCCAGTGGCGGCAGCACTCCAAGCGTCCATTTCTTTAACACTCTCCCTGATTTCTCCAAACTCAACATGTGCGGTAAGACTTAATGTAGATAAATATCACTAATGCCATTCAGAATTGAATTGAGAATGTCTTTTGAATGGCAGTTCAAATCTTGTGGCAACAAACATGATGCAAATGGTTTGAATTTGAAGTAGAATTACAATACAATTCTAAGAAATGTATCTAACTGCTTTAAGAGTTGTTTTAAAATATTTTTTTTATGAATTGCTTTCCATTATATGGTCCATGGCGGAAAAACACTTAATTTCTGTAATTTAGACAGAAGCTGAGTGAGCATTTGTATAGATTTGAAAGAGTAGTGTTTTTATTGGCTTAGTCATTTTACATTTACATTTAGTAATTTAGTAGATGCTTTTATCTAAGTGACTTACAAATGAGGAACATAAGAAATTTGTCATACAAAAGTCAACAATATCTTCAGTAATGTACTGTGAAGTTCTCAAAGTTGATAGAGTCATACTTAGCTAATATGTACAGTCAGCTTTTCACTATACAAATAATTACTCTTTTCTCTGGAATACTCTATTCTGATTTGTCAATCGTGCCATCCAGCGGACTGATATTTCTGAATAATGACGCACATCCGAGTATAAAGTGATATTTTACCGGTCATCCGGGTATTGCAATTTATCTTTTCTACTTCACATCACTCTGTGATCTCAAAAAGTAAGCTAACCAAAGTATGTCTACTTAAATTAAAATGTCATGTCCATTAATTTGACATGGAAATTAGGATCATTAAGATTAGAAATTAATTATTTCCTATGTAGCCATGTATGTTGGATAATCTATAGTCAGCTAGTCATTATGGCATCACCCTGTGGGGTGAAAATCGATAATTTTGCGATTATCCCCTACTTAAACCACAATAGGTTGATCAGAACAAAGATGTAAAGCTGAGACTGGCTTATTAATAAGGTGGCACGAAATATTAAAGGAATAGTTCACCTAAAAATGAAAATTCTATCATCATTTACTAACCCATATGCCATCCCAGATGTCTTTTTCAGCAGAACACAAATTAAGATTTTTGGAAGAACATGGAGGTCTGTTTTGATGGTCCAAAAGTCACATTTAGGCAGCATAAAAGTAATCCACATGACTCCAGTCGATCAATGAATGTCTTCTGAAGTGTATTGATAGATTTATGTAAAACAAGTCGATAATTAAAAGGGTTTTAACTTTAAATCGGGGCTCTGATGCTGTTTGAAATGGCCGAACTCTCCCGTGACATTCCAAATTCTCACATGAACACGCCGACGCACTTACGTCACGCGACAGCTACATAAAGCGTCAGCTGCTGGCACGAAGCGCTTTTTAATGATTTGTTTATTTAACGTTTTAATTAGCGATTTTGTTTTTTTACAAACATACCGATTTGCTTCAGAAGACATTCATTGATCGACTGAAGACACGTGGATTATTTTATGCTGCCTAAATGGGATTGGAATTGGGAATTGGACTGTCAAAGTGCTGGCACCCATGTACTTCCATTATAACACCCTGACAGAGCTATATGTTTTTCTAAAAATCTTAAATTGTGTTCTGCTGAAGATAGACATACATGTCTGGGATGGCATCATGGTAAGTGAATAATGAGAGAATTTTCTTTTTTGGGTGAACTATTTCTTTAAGTTAAAAGTACTGAATTATATGAAACTAGACATAAAACTAGAAAACCAGTTGCCGGGGACAACAGTCAAAAATACAGGTTAGTGGTCATTATATAAAGATAGACGACAGAATGCCTCAGTTAACCTATCAGATTCCAGTTTTCTAGAGAGTTGTGATAGAGCATAATAATATAGGTCCAGAAGAAAAAATCTAAAAAAAATTCTTGATTATAAATGATAAAACGCATAAACATTTCTAAATACTTTTAAACTTTTAAATACAGAAATGGTATGAGCTCTAGCACTTTTAATCAATGGCATATGCATCTATTGAAGCCATTAGTCCACACATTTCAACTACATTTAAATAAAGTCATGGTTAATAGTGGAATTCCTTGTGAATAACTACATTACCCATGATCTTCTGGGTAACAAATCCACCAATCAGAGAATTGCAGTCCCTCGCTAACAAAGTCTGCAGTTACCGCCCACTTCCATGATGTTTTGTGAAAGACGCAACCAATTCGCTCCCCCTACACTATCAAACTACTTATATATTTGTATATATCTACAAATTTAGCAATACACTTTACAAATATTGATTCTATACTTAAAATCAACCACTTTAAGTCAGTAATTTTACATTATTCCATTCTTTTTATTTCGATCACGTCATGCATCATTGGATTGTAGTTCATTTCCACATGAAAGACATTAAGTACACTGTCTTGTAACTTTGTCTCTATGTCTGATTTTTGCTTCAAATCAAAGTTTGTAAAGTTGTGATTCACCTCAGTGTTTGTTGGTTTGGTTCATTGCTTAAAACTCTTTATGAAGGATTTTATTAAATTCCTATGGAAGAAGTGAATGGGAAAAAGACTTCGGAAACAACAATCTGAAAAGGTTGGCAGACATTGTTACACTCTACAAAGTAATTTTTAATTTTATATTTTCCAGATGGAAGTCCAGAGACCAGGATGAATGTAAAGTTTGTGCAGGACACGTCCAAATTCTGGTATAAACCAGATATCTCCAGAGACCAAGGTAAGGGCACGGTATGTGCGCTCCGAGATTTTATAAATCTATATTTAGACCCAGAATTGGGACTTGCAACTCCCATAAACAGTAAAAAATGTCTCAAACCACCTTATGTGAGGTCAATTGCTGTTGATCTTCACATCTGGTTCTCCTCCGTGCTGTTATTGGATTAGATCATCTGTGCTGAAGACTTCACTAAACGCAAGCACATGCAGTGTCATCACACACCGCTCGGCATATGTGCATTGTTAAATCAAGTGAACATGTGCATCTGTTGCTTCATTAACACGTCGTAACCGTAATGAATAAACCTTTTTAGTATGTTTTCCCTGCTTCACTTTGTATTTCTGTATGTGTTAAACTACAGAGTACATTGCGGCAATTTGTTAACATATTATAGCTTACACAGCAACGAAAATTCTGGTCCAATTAAAGACCTCATGTAATGGCCTTTGATGAATGCATAAGTTTGGGTGTTTGTTATTGAAAGGCTTGTACCTTTTTTTAATTTACCCATTTGTTTTTTTTGCCGTACAAAAGCAAAACAGAGTGACTACGCCAATGCTGAAAATGCAACTTTTTTTGTTGGTTTCGTCGTTCACACTTTCTCTGAATATGAGAAAAGTTGAGACAATCTCATCTGTCACAGGATTATAGTCTGAGTGACCCGATTTCAGTCATAACTCAATTTCGAAAATGTGTATTTTCTGTTTTACTGCACGGGATCTTAAAATCACCTCTGTCTTTCTCCTCGATGTGCTAGCAATTAACATGCTGAAAGATCAAGAGCCTGGAGCCTTTGTCATTCGGGACAGTCATTCTTTCAGGGGTGCCTACGGTTTGGCCATGAAAGTTGCTTCACCACCTCCAACCCAGCAGCCTACAAAGAAAGGTATTTAATGTGCCTCCTCCAGGCCATGCGGATAATGCAGATCATCATTTGCCAAATGTATTCCAGACAGGACAACACGCCTGGCTCATAATCCTGTTCTGTCCACAGCAGACACACACACCCAAAAACACAGTTCAATGCATGCAATGTTTCCTGATATCCACGATGAACACTAAACAAAGGTTTGGACACACCTTCTCTTTGTTTATTGTTAGTTTAATGACACAAACAGAAGTATGGGAATTATGTAGTGACCAAAAATGTTTATATTTTTGTATTTTAGCTCCTTTATATTTACCACCATTGTCTAAACTACAACTTTGCACAAACTTTAACTCCATGAGTTGTATCCTGAGATGTTTTTTAAACAGTATGGATGGAGTTCCCGTCTATGCTAGACACTTGATGACTACATGTATATTACTATCTAGTCATTTAAAACACGTAACTTTTAATATAAAAAACAACAACTTTTTTTTTAAATAAAGAAATGTATATGTCAGCATAGTTTATATTTGTATATGAAACTAATTTCCACCATTCAGCGTACACATTTAAATCAAAAAGATCATAAGAGACATAAGTTAACTCAAGTGTGTCCAAACCTTTGACTGGTGGTGTATGTGTTAATTATAACAATGCATTGCAAATGTAAGCAAAACTGGTCATTTTTGGGCGGCTGTGGCTCAGGTGGTAGAGTGAGTCGGCCACCAATCGCAGGGTTGGCGGTTCGATTCCCGGCCCACATGACCCCACGTGCCGAAGTGTCCTTGGGCAAGACACTGAACCCCAAGTTGCTCCCAATGGCAAGCTAGCACCTTGCATCGCAGCTCCGCCGACATTGGGTATGAGTGTGAATGTGTGTATGGGTGAATTGGACACAATGTAAAGCACTTTGGAAACTGCTAAGGTTAAAAAAGGTGCTATATAATTGCTGACCATTTACCATTTATTTAACATAATTGAGGTAAATACACATGTTCTTGTCTTTATTCGTTCTTATTTTTTTTATTATTATTATTTCAGCTGGAGACGTCACTAATGAGTTGGTGAGACATTTCCTGATTGAGACCAGTCCGAAGGGCGTGAGACTGAAGGGCTGCCCTAACGAGCCATACTTCGGTAAATCACATTAAACAAAGGCTCTGATTCAATTCCCAGTGAGCTGTCTTGGTGTCTGCTGTCTACATAGGCAGCCTCATAACTGAAATGGAACCCAATTGGAAGCCACTACATAGGAGGCATCTTTGAGCATTATACAAACAATTTTGAAAACAACTAACAATTTAATAATCTACTAAGCATAGAAAAGCATAGCTCACAAAAATAATGGGTAAAAAAGTTAACTTTATATTAGATTGAATTATTTGTATTATTTTTGGTACTGAATAAATTATAAGTATATTTATAATTGACATTGGCACTGTATTCTGCATTTTGCATGGACTTTTTCCACTTAGCTTGTCGCAATGCATTATGGGATTGCCTTCATTGGGAAGGATACATGCGATGCTGCCTTAAAAAAAAAATTAAAACTAAAAGAAGGTGTAGAAGACCATAATTCTGCTTTCTGCTTTTGTCATTTTGTAGCATTGTTTGCATCAAATTGTAAGGCCTGTGATGCATTAAAATGTAGCCTACAAGGGTAGCTCACTAGGTTTTGCAACAGTCCCACACTGCTCCCCATTACTTGATTGCATTAACACTGAAATGATTTATTGGATGTTTACTAATGTGAGAGCCAATATGTTAAGCTTGTAGAACATTGCCCTTGTGTGGTTTTTGCTCAATAGAACTTCACATGTGAATCTACCCTTTACATTTTACATCACATTAAATCAAACTGTCCCACAAAGCTGTAGAACATATGTAGTCCAAACGACAACATGGAAGCAGCTGACATTATTAAGTACAGCTCAAAGGCGGCCCTCCTCTAATTTACTGTCTGCTGACCACATAACACGTGTGGGCTGGTGAGTTCAGTGGACAGTGCTGTCTTCTCAAATTTCCTAAATTCCACATCAAATAAAGGAGGAATAAAATAAAAAAAAACAGGGTTGGACAGCTTTCATAAGCGCTCAAATATCCTGTTATGGGAACCATTGCGTAAGCGTGTGTTTATTATAAAAAGCATAAGGCAAAAAAAGTATAATGTGTGAGAATGAAAGTAGGTGTGGAAGAAATTTGGCTGGACATAATTGTCTGGGATAACGCTCATGTTAATAAGTGCAGAGATATGTTCGATCCACTCCTCCAAAACTAGAAGTACACTCCTCATATATGTTTTGTCAATACACCCACTGCAGAAAAGGAATATTCCGGGTTCAAAACAAGTTAAGCTCAATCGACAGCATTTGTGGCATAATGTTGATACCACACAAAAAGTTTTTACCTGCCCCTCTTATTCTTTAAAAATAGTAAATTCTAGGTTACAGTAAAAGGCACTTACAATGGAAGTGAATGGGGCCAATTTTTTGAGTATTTAAAGGCAGAAATGTGAAGCTTATAATTTTATAAAAGCATTTACATTAATTATTCAGCTAGAACTTGTGTATTATTTGAGCTGTAAATTTGTTTGATTTATAATTTTTACAGTTGTTTTAGGCTTTTAGAATTCATGCCGTTACATCATCATGGCAACAAATTAGTATAATTGGCTATACCGTAACACAGAAAAGTTTAGTTAGTGATTTTATCACACTAAAATCTTATCACATATATGGCAAGGAGGAGGCGGGAACCAGCTGAACAGTAAACATAAACTTTAATGATATAAATTAACTTAAAACAACATAAAATATAAGGACACAGACACACATGCAACACGGCCATGTGTGTCTCTCTCTCTCTCTCGAACTGGCGCCTCTGGCTCCCCTTTACCTAACTCTCCTGCTGATTAGTGGATTCAGCGCCGGCCGTGCACCCTCACGGCCTGGTCACACCATCCTCCTCATCACAGCTAAGTTCACTTACATTGTAAGCGCCTCACTGTACCCCAGATTTTTGTCTAAATACATTTTTGTTGTAATCAACATTATGCTACAAATTCTATCAATTTAGCTTAACTTGTATTGAATCCGGAATAATTATTTAAAGAGGCCCGGTCTAAGCACATATTTAATGAATTTTCCAGGTTCAATAAAAGTTAAGCTTTGTTGACTGCATCTGTGGCACAATGTTGATTGTCACAAAAATATCCAAATTCCATTCAATAAATTAAATCAGTAGATTTTCATGAATAAGTTCATCCACCTAGAATAGTAGTCCCACCTCAAAAGACAATTTACAGCTCAAGTAAACAGTTTTTGATTGAAAAATTCATTTTAGTGCTTTTACAAAAATATGAGCTTCACATTTATGCTTCTAACCCCCCCCCCCCCCCCCCCCGAAAGGCTGGCCCCATAGACTTCCATTGTACTGTAAGTGTTTTACTGTAACCACATCTTTAAAAAAAAAAGAAAAACTGAGTGATGAGTAAAAAAAATATATTTCTGTGGTAATCACCATCATGCCATGATCAAATGCAGTTGATAAAGCTTAACTTTTATAGAACTTGGACATTCTTTAAAAGTGGCCCTTATTTCCTGTTTGTGTTGATAGAATCTGATTGCTAAAGGAAGGGAGTTTTGAGGCTGATAATAAAATTGTAAATGGGCAACAAAGACTCCTGTCTCCACATCAAACCTGGACGTACCCTTGACTTTTTGGCCTTCCGCTCTGCGATATTGTAGAAGTTTCTCATGAACAGTAATATTTTTCCCAAAGTCCCTTTAGAGATGTTTTTCCTAATATAGTCAAAAATTTGAAGCAGAGGTTCAAATAAAGACCTGACTTTATGTTTGTGGCAGTATTAGTGCCAAGAGCTTGTGTTAGATGAAAATTTTCCATAATTTATAGAATTAAAAAAAAAAAAAAAAAATAATTCATAATTCTTTCTGTCATTTTGAAAGATACACCATACAGTAACTGGTCTACTGTGTGTACTTTAGAAACATTCCACTGGAAAGTTTTAAAGGGTCCCAACAAAATTACCAGATCACAAGACCGCAGTTGTCTTTTTCACATTGCAAGGAAAAGGCTAAGAACCCACAACACACAGACTTAAAAGAGCTCTTGCATAGATATTTGTGTGATGTTAATGTCACATTAAGGTACACTGCAGAAGGTTTCACATTTAATATTTGTTAGAAATGAACAAAAAAGCATTATTGAACTAGTACATAAAAATATAAAAATATCCATGATCAAAACCATGTTCTTGCTTACCAAGAATCACTATGGCAAGCCCACAATAATAATTTTACGTTCAGAACTCCTTGGCTTCCATCATATGCCCTTACGTCATGTATGTAATTAAAGATGCTCATTTTTTTGCCGGATATATTTCTTAGGACTTCTTACTATTAGTGACTTTTGGTGGACACTTCAAATTAATAAAAAAAAAAAAAAAAAACTAGCAGTTTTTATGTTTCAACCACAGATGTTGATAGACAGTCCAGAATTCAGTAATGTACCTTTAAGGATACCAAATGTAGTAATATTTTACTAACGGATAAAAATAGAGAATGATGAAAATTTTAAGTGACGAATATCGATTATTTGTAGCACAATCACTGCTTGTACTATCATCTGACTTGCAACACCACAAATAGTAAAGCAACACAGATTATGGGTTGTCAACCAGGGCATCAAAGTTAAATTTTGTCCTCATCTGATTTCCGCTTGTAAATCTGACCCCAATTTTGTTTTGTCATCTTTAGGCTGTCTGTCTGCGCTGGTATACCAGCACTCGATCACTCCACTGGCTCTACCCTGCAAGCTCGTCATGCCAGCCAGAGGTGAGACATGATATCACTTCATCTGGTTCATAAGTCTGGGATAGATAATCAGAGTTTTTGTCATTTAAACCTGAATATAAGAAAAGAGAGAAAAAAAAAGAAAAGAAAAGTAAAATAATGAAAATTGGTGACAAAATGAAGTGGAAAAAACATGTTTCTGCACTATTTCTTTTAACCAGTGTAAGCAAATTTGTGACTTTAGCTATTTAAACTCCTTGGTTGAAAGGTCAGTTTTCCTTGCTTCTATTGATGCACACAAAATCATGCGGCATAACATGGATCATCAGGTTTTGTACAAACTTGCAGAATCCATGCCAGCTCGAGTGCAAGCTGTCATTCATGCAAAAGGTGGACAGACCAAATACTAGGGCTAGAAATATACTTTACAAAAATACAAAATATTGGCCCTAATAATGATAATATATTTTGCAAATTCAATATTTTATGAAGAATGCAAAATTGAAGCATTTTCACTAGTGGCTTTACAGTTTCAGACTCCACTGTGTGTGTGTGTGTGTGTGTGTGTACTGTGCATGCCCACTCAACATGACCTCACTTATCTCCCTCTGTCATAATGATGAATGCTTCCTGTTAGCCCAGTGTGAGTAATTGAGAATATTTTTCACGGCCTCTGCTGGGGCGGTTCAGTTGGCCTCTATCCTCAGCCTGCTGCTATATGCCAAGCAGGTGTTAGAGGGCATGAGACTGCAGACCTTCATGTGTGCATCTCTGCCTTTACAAACAGACATTGACAGCGTGTTAGCCAGGCACACTGATTCATAGCATTGCAAATATTCACTCACCAGAACGACTGTAAATCAAATCATGATGCCCAAGGAGACCACATATGGCAAGATTTATAGTTAAAAAAGGAGGTGCATTTTGGTCTGTTTCTTAAACTTTAATAACCTGATCGTTTTGCTTCTAAAGACATGGATTAAACAACTCGTGTCTCACAGATTACTTTTATGCTGCGTTCATGTCCTTTTTTTGTTAAACTAGAAAGTAATGGACCCCAGTGACTTTGTATAGATATAAACACGTATCGATATATAAGAACCAAAGTCGTACGAGTTTGTGATGGCACAAGGGTCAGTAAATGTACATTTTTTCATAACCATAATACCTCTGAATATTCTAAACTTTGGCCTTCTGTCCTTTTATTTTATACAGATCCTCTGGAAGAGTCGCCTGAGACTGCAACGCCAACTAACCCGGCTGCAGAGATGCTCAAACAGGGTGCAGGTGAGATATTTAGATACATCATTTGACCAATAGCTTATAATATAGTAGTAACTGATTTGTATGTTTTTACTGCTCTGAATCATATAGAAATGGGTGTTCAAAGGAATGTTCTGGTTTCACTACTAGTTATTGCACTGACTGTACGGCTCTTAAAGTGGAAGTACAGTACACAACTTTTAAAACATATGGAACCACTAAGACATTTTTTTATGCAAACCAATTACTGGAAATCTCTGGAAAGTGTTACAGATAGTATGGGCTGAAACTTCACAGTTTCAAAAGTATAGCTATAAGACTTCAACATTATTTGTCTTAACAATATTTCAATTTCAAAGGGATGAGAAAAAAAAAATGTTTCTAAATGTAGCAAAATACCATTAATGAGGTCAAATCTTCTCAAGCTTTTGAGTTTTAATTCAGCTGCATGGTTAGCTTTTATCAAAAACAGTCAGAAGTTTTTATCATCTGCTTGATTGAACTGATCAGCAATATTTATGCATCTTAGCTCTCTATAGATAAATATAATAAGAGTTGTTTCATTATTTTAAATGGTAGCGCAGTCACACCCAGATCTGTTACATGTTTATGATCTGATCTCAACTCTGAACCAAATACCATGTTCTCCCCCCACCCTGGTGTCACTCCTGTGAAAACAAATGTAGGGCAGAAGAGTTCTTCCGACTCCCATGGTAAACCCAGTGATGCTCTGCATATTTTATTTGTGTATCTCTGTTGTCCTATTTAATCTGCCTTTTACTGCTGTATCTAGAGAGAGTCGCACTTCTCTCTTAAAACTGTCTGTGCATGTGACTGTTTAGACCTCAGAAAGCACTTTCATCTGTCTGCTAAAACTCTGGCTGCTGTGTTTTCGTTTTGTCAAGGCCTCAAGTATATTTCAAGAACACTTGACTTATTGAATATGGCATGTTGTGCAATGACTGAAGTTACATGACACTGCATGGATCTACTGTTAGATTATGCCAATGCAAATAAAAATAAAAAATACTAATTATATGTGTGTCTTTAATATTGGTTTTATGAGTCAATGTATTTATTTATTTATTTATATATTTATTAATTTTTTTTTTAAAGCCAGAAATTAAGCATGCATTTTTAATGTGTTAATAGCATTTGATATGTTTCATACAATTCTAGGTATTTTAGTTATGGGATTAGTTTACATTTTTTTCATGGGATTACATTTTTTATGTAGTTATTTTATAATATATGAATGCAACGTACATTATTTAAAGATATTTTGTGCACATTACAGCTACTTTTGATTTGATGTTAATTTGATTTGATTAAATAACAGTAATTTTATCAGATTCAGAAGAACTAATTTCAGTTAATGTATGTAAGGTATTTCACTTACAGTATAATAAAGAGGCAACACACTATGCGTTTTCATATTATTAGATGCATTCATAAAAGGTAAAAATCAATTCCAAAAAACAATTCCATGGACAAATAATGCTGTTAAAAATAATAATAGAAAAAGTTAATTTCTTACACCGATCTATTAGATCTTGGGTGTAATTGATTATTTGGCTGTAACTTATCATTGCTCATTGATCTGTGTGTTCCGTCTTTTCCAGCTTGCAATGTGTTGTACATAAACTCTGTGGATATGGAGTCTCTGACCGGCCCTCAGGCCATAGCCAAGGCCATTTCAGAAACCATGGTGAACAGCCCGGCACCCACAGCAACAACTGTTCATTTCAAGGTGTCGGCACAAGGCATCACACTCACTGACAACCAGAGAAAGTGAGTACTTTATTCCTTCTTTTATTCACTTAAAAGTGTTCATGGACGTTTCAGCGGGGCATTTTTTAAAACTTAAACATGCTTTATTTTTTATTTTTTTAACACTAAATCAAGGTTGTATTTATTTACGTTAGTTAATGCAATAGTTGGACTAACAATGCTTTAAGAGCATTTATTAATCTAAGTTCATTTCGATATATTAACCAATTAACATTTAAGTTGCACTCAGTAACTTTTTGTCTTTGTGTCATCTTGGATTACACTGACACCTAGTGGCTTGGATGAAGCATCATATTTATATAAATAGTTTTCAGTTTCAGATGTCATTATAGAAATGTAGTATACACAGTCAGCCATGATTACTTTAATCAATGAGTGAAAGTGTCAAATATCAGGACGGTTACTGAGATTAAGTGAGTAGTATTCGTCTGGTCATATGATTGTAACATGGCAGCACCCATGTGTGTGTGTGTGTGTGTGTATGTATATATATATATATATATATATATATATATACACTACCGTTCAAAAGTTTGGGGTCACCCAAACAATTTTGTGTTTTCCTGAAAAGTCACACTTATTCACCACCATACGTTGTGAAATGAATAGAAAATAGAGTCAAGACATTGACAAGGTTAGAAATAATGATTTGTATTTGAAATAAGATTTTTTTTACATCAAACTTTGCTTTCGTCAAAGAATCCTCCATTTGCAGCAATTACAGCATTGCAGACCTTTGGCATTCTAGCTGTTAATTTGTTGAGGTAATCTGGAGAAATTGCACCCCACGCTTCCAGAAGCAGCTCCCACAAGTTGGATTGGTTGGATGGGCACTTCTTGCGTACCATACGGTCAAGCTGCTCCCACAACAGCTCAATGGGGTTCAGATCTGGTGACTGCGCTGGCCACTCCATTACCGATAGAATACCAGCTGCCTGCTTCTGCTCTAAATAGTTCTTGCACAATTTGGAGGTGTGTTTAGGGTCATTGTCCTGTTGTTGGATGAAATTGGCTCCAATCAAGCGCTGTCCACTGGGTATGGCATGGCGTTGCAAAATGGAGTGATAGCCTTCCTTATTCAGAATCCCTTTTACCCTGTACAAATCTCCCACCTTACCAGCACCAAAGCAACCCCAGACCATTATATTACCTCCACCATGCTTAACAGATGGCGTCAGGCATTCTTCCAGCATCTTTTCATTTGTTCTGCGTCTCACAAACGTTCTTCTTTGTGATCCAAACACCTCAAACTTGGATTCATCTGTCCACAACACTTTTTTCCAGTCTTCCTCTGTCCAATGTCTGTGTTCTTTTGCCCATCTTAATCTTTTTCTTTTATTGGCCAGTCTCAGATATGGCTTTTTCTTTGCCACTCTGCCCTGAAGCCCAGAATCCCGCAGCCGCCTCTTCACTGTACATGTTGACACTGGTGTTTTGCGGGTACTATTTAATGAAGATGCCAGTTGGGGACCTGTGAGGCGTCTGTTTCTCAAACTAGAGACTCTAATGTACTTATCTTCTTGCTCAGTTGTGCAACGCGGCCTCCCACTTCTTTTTCTACTCTGGTTAGAGCCTGTTTGTGCTGTCCTCTAAAGGGAGTAGTACACACCGTTGTAGGAAATCTTCAATTTCTTAGCAATGTCTCGCATGGAATAGCCTTCATTTCTAAGGACAAGAATAGACTGTCGAGTTTCAGATGAAAGTTCTCTTTTTCTGGCCATTTTGAGCATTTAATTGACCCCACAAATGTGATGCTCCAGAAACTCAATCTGCTCAAAGGAAGGTCAGTTTTGTAGCTTCTGTAACGACCTAAACTGTTTTCAGATGTGTGAACATGATTGCACAAGGGTTTTCTTATCATCAATTAGCCTTCTGAGCCAATGAGCAAACACATTGTACCATTAGAACACTGGAGTGATAGTTGCTGGAAATGGGCCTCTATACACCTATGTACATATTGCACCAAAAACCAGACATTTGCAGCTAGAATAGTCATTTACCACATTAGCAATGTATAGAGTGTATTTCTTCAAAGTTAAGACTAGTTTAAAGTTGTCTTCATTGAAAAGTACAGTGCTTTTCCTTCAAAAATAAGGACATTTCAATGTGACCCCAAACTTTTGAACGGTAGTGTATATATATATATATATATATATATATATATATATATATATATATATATATATATATATATACACACACACACACACACACACACACACACACTGGTGGACAAAAGTTTGGAATAATATATAGATTTTGCTCTAATGGAAAGAAATGGGTACTTTTATTCACCAAAGTGGCATTCAGAGTATCACAATGTATTGTCAGGACATTAATAAAATAAAACATTACTATTACAGTTTGAAAAAGTTCAGAACTTCTTAAACTACTTCAAAGAGTCTTCATAAAAAAAAATTCTCCTTGTGCAGCAATGACAGTTTTGCAGATCTTTGGTATTCTAGCTGTCAGTTTGTCCAGATACTCAGGTGACATTTCACCCCACACTTCCTGTTGCACTTGCCATAGATGTGAATGTCTTGTTGGGCACTTCTCACGCACCTTACAGTCTAGCTGATCCCACTAAAGCTCAATGGGGTTAAGATCCATAACACTCTTTTCCAATTATCTGTTGTCCAATGTCTGTGTTTCTTTGCCCACTCAAACCTTTTCTTTTTGTTTTCTTTTTGTTTCAAAAGTAGATTTTTTTGTGCAATTCTTCCCATAAGACCTGCAGCCCTGAGTCTTCTCTTTACTGTTGTACATGAAACGGGTGTTTAGCGGGTAGAATTCAATGAAGCTGTCAGCGGAGGACATGTGAGGCATCTATTTCTCAAACTAGAGACTCTGATGTACTTATTCTCTAGTTTAACTGTACATCTGGCCTTCCACATCTCTTTCTGTCCTTTTTAGTTTTTGAAGACTGTAGTGTACACCTTTGTGTGAAATCTTCAGTTATTTGGTAATTTCTAGCATTGAGCCTTCATTCCTCAAAACAATGATTAACTGATGAGTTTCTAGAGAAACCATTTTTGACCTAATATTGACCTTAAGACATGCCAGTCTACTGCATACTGTGGCAACTCAAGAACAAACACAAAGACAATGTTAAGCTTAATTTAACAAATCAAATAGTTTCAACTGTGTTTGATATAATGTCAAGTGATTTTCTAGTAACAAATTAGCAATTTAGCATGATTACTCAAGGATAAGGTGTTGGAATGATGGCTGCTGGAAGTGGTCCTGTCTAGATTTGATAAAAAATAACTTTTTTCAAATAGTGATGGTCATTTTTTGACATGAGTAATGTCCTGACTATACTTTGTGATCAGTTGAATGCCACTTTGGTGAATTAAAGTACCAATTTCCTTCAAAACAGCAAAAGCTGTACATTATTCCAAACGTTTGGCTGCCTATGTGTGTATGTGTGTGTGTGTGTGTGTGTGTGTGTGTGTGTATGTGTGTGTGTATGTATGTGTGTATATATATATATATATATATATATATAGAGAGAGAGAGAGAGAGAGATAGATAGATATAGATATATATCCCCCTTTTAAGCCATTTCAGAACAAATACATACATACTGATATATAAAAGTTAGCCAATGCAGTGAAAAATATTGATATATATTGTTTTTACTGTTGCTGATCATGTATAAAAATACGTACATGTCATTTCCTCTACAGGGTTTTCTTCAGACGTCATTATCCAATCAACACAGTCACGTTCTGTGACATTGACCCGCAGGAGAGGAAGTAAGCAACTCCCCCCACACTTGACCTTTCATAAATTCTATATATTGATCTGTGGACCTAGTCACAGGACAGCCCTATCAGAACATGTATTAGAAACTGTTAGACAGCAGAGCATTTTAATGCTGAAGTTTCACGAAGTTTAACCTCATTTAATCAGTTTTAATGCCTTTCTAGGTGGAGCAAACCAGAGGGTGGGACTGCAAAGTGAGTAGCTGCTTTTGATAATGAAGTACTTGATAATGTGCTAGTTGGCAGGAAAAAAGTGGGCCCCATTTCCGGCACCCCTAGGTGTATTGTTAGCACTGCTGCCTTTGCTTTCTAAGCTAACAGCAGAGAACCTTACACTTGTCTGCCAACCCTCACACATGTGTGTCATGATTTACTCACTAAAGCCACAGTGCATACACAAAGAACAAATGCTGCACAGAGCTCAAAACCTTCAAAACTTTAATGACAGTTGCGAACGTGTCTTATCTTCCCCATTAAATTAAACACTTGTTTTGTACTTATTGTCTTAAAGGAGTCATATTAAGAGGATGGAATTGGCCTGTTATAAAAGTGCTCTGTGTTGATGCAACAGACAGCTATGTTACAGAGGAAGAATAGATTGGACTGGGTTGAGGATAAAAGCACATGATGTTAGGGGCATTCATGGCAAACATTACTCTGCTGCAATGGTTTAGGACAAGAGAAGAGAGACTCAAATGCAATATTATCACAGAACGAACAATGCTGCCAGGGTTATATGCTCAAAATAACATGAATGGATGTGGAGGGCAGGTTAGTGCATTTAGTGATGCTATATTAAATTAAATCTTATGTTCTTTGATGTCGTTATGAGTGTCAGAGCTCTTATAGAACACCATATGGACAACTACAGCAACAAGAAAGTCACTTTGAGATCTTGTGTGAAGCTGCATGCTTTCATGATGAAAGAATCTCGCAAAAACCTATTCAGGTCACATTTCACCCCAAAATCCAAATGTAATGTATGTATGTATATATGTCACAAAGAAAATTAAGCCTTTTTAGGGCCATTAAAGGGATAGTTCACCCAAAAAGGAACATTATCTCATCATTTACTCACTTGTATGCCATCCAAGATTTGTATTACTTTCTTTATTCTGCTGAACAGAAATTGTTTTTAAAAGAATATCTCAGCTCTGTAGGTCCTTACAATGCAAGTAAACAGGGTCCAAAACTTTGAAGCTCAAAAAATCACGTTAAGGCAGCATAAAATAATCCATACGACTCCAATGGTTAAATCCATGTCTTCAGAAGTGATATGATAAATGTGGGTGAGAAACAGATCAAAGTACATTTTTACTATAAATCTACACTTTCAAACAACCATCCCAAGCACTCCTCTCTCCTAAGAGTAGTCCTTTTTTTTTTTTTGATGATTTGAATTCTTTGTACATATTGCCTCCTACTGGACTGGAATTTATAGTTAAAAAAGGAGGTAAATATTAACTGTTTCTCACCTACACCTCACATCTTCTGAAGACTAAACCACTGGAGTCGTATGGATAATTTTATGCTGCCTTAATGTGCTTTTTTGAGCTTCGAAGTTTTGGACCATCTTTACTTTGCATTGTATGGACCTACAGAGCTGAGATATTCTTATAAAAAATATTTGCTTGTTTTCAGCAGAACACAGAAATTCATACACGTCTGGGATGACATGAGGGTGAGTAAATTATGTGACAATTTTAATTTTGGGGTGAACTATCCCTTTAAGGTTTGTTGTATTGTGACAATATTTTCATGACATTTAAGCATATTTTCCCCTTTTCTCATCACAGTAAATGGTTCACAGGTACAATTTACAGTAAATAATGTTTCCTTAATTTTTCCCCATTTTACACCTACGAGAATTCGATTTTTGTACATTATGGGAACGAAAATAGGGCAAGATGGGAGATGTGCTGTATATATATACACACACACACACACACACACACACATACACACACACACACACACACACACACACACACACACACACACACATACATACACAAATATCAAGGTTTCATGAAATGTATCCTAATATTTATATTTAATTTAACCCAAACATTTGTTAATATGCAGGACAACCAGCATATTAAAGAGAGAGTTTACCCCAAAATGAAAACCATTATTTAATAGAACACAAAAGAAGACGTTAGGAGGAATGACAGCCTCAGTCGCCATTCACTTTCATTGTACAGAATAATGAAACAAAATGCAATTAATGTGAGTGATGACCGAGGCACATTCTGCCTTCTTTCTTGTTCTGAGAATGAATGAAAGTTGTTGTCTTGAAACAACATAAGGGTGATTAAGCGATGACGAATCTTCATTTTTAGGTGAACTATCTGTAAAAGTCCGTTCTCTTGCCTCTTTTGCAAAGGTTCTTTGGCTTTGTGGCCAGAAAGCAAGGCAGCACGACAGACAACGTCAGTCACCTCTTCGCTGAGATGGATCCCGATCAACCCGCCACAGCCATCGTTAACTTCGTCTCTAAAGTCATGATCAACTCTCAGAAGCGGTGAACTCTTCACACGCGCAACACTGCTTTCCGGAGGACTTTCTTTCTGCTCTATTTGAATGTTTCTGTTTTCATTTATTCCGATTGTGTGTTTGGGTGAGCGTTTGTGTGTACGTGCAAGTGTGAATGTGCCATGGAGGGTTATTCGCAAGAGGGACTGAGGACGTGCAGTGTGGGTGTAGAGGAGGGACATACAGAGGGGAGGTGGTCTTCATCTCACTTTGAGGGGATTGTAGAAATGATGTTAGTGATTTTGTTGTTCTTTTTTTTTTTTTTAAGAAAAAAGTCAAATAAAAAGTAAAAAAGAGGGTTATATAGAAGGCGGGTGGAAATGAGACTTTGGGGCTGATGTACCAAAAATGAGAGGGCAGTCGGTCGATATTCAAGGGATTGCTTTGGCCAAACTGTACATACTATCACTTACCTCTTTTCCTTCTGTAAATGGCTTTGATTTTCTCATGCTGGTAGTACAACAATGTTCCTGCACTGTCTGGATAAATTCAGAGTGGTTGGGGGATTTTAAAGGTCCCTCACATATAATAGATCTGATTTAAAGAAGCAAAAACTGAGGACAGGTAAAACTACACGAGCAGCGGTCCTTTGGTCATTCTAAGCTTTTAGTTCCTGGTATCCACCAGCTAGTTTCCTGTCTCAATATGGCCTTGTACTGAGGTAAATATCCATTAATCAACTGCTATGCTCTCCTCTCATCGGGTCAGAGTGTGTATCATTGTGTATCAGGCAAAACAAAAGGTGTGAATCTATCACTGTATATCTATGCCTCGCTTAAAACACACTCACACTATCATTCTAGCCCAAAGTAAGCTAAGTATATATAAAACTTCAAAAAGTGATTTTACAGAATATTTATTGTATTATTGTTTTGCTACTTTTTTTTTTTTTTTTTTTTTTCTCTCTCATGTTAACTCATTTACTCATAGATATATTGTAAAGTCTACATAAAAAATAGCCTTTGAAGAGAAATACTCTTTATTTTGGCTAATATTTCAAAATCACGGGATTTTGAGAAGCATTCTATTATATATGGTGTAAAGTGTATGTATTTTGGAAAGCTTGTCATTATCGTATATTTTCTCACGTTCTTTAACTTTAGATCGAAAGTAGAATTCACTGTCGCTTTGAACGACTGTTTGTTTATATCTTACTTAAAGAGTGCATCTTAAAGTTTTTTTGGATGAAGTGAGTTGGCTGACATCTGACTTTGTGTAAAGAAAAGTAAGGAAACATGTCTTTATTTTTGTATTAATATTATTATTTAGGGCCCCCCCACCCACACCCGCCCGCATTTTTGGTGCACATTCACTTGCAGCGGATCTCTCAGAGTTCATTATTTTGTTTTATACTACCATCGTGAGGCGCTGTCAGGTATTGCAAGCCATATTGTCATCTATGAATCCTCTTTAATTCCCTTTATAATCATAATCAAATCTCAACCGAGTCTTTGAGAAATTTAGATGAAAATATACTGCAGTGTTTTAACTGTGATTTGACAAGAAAGCGCCCAGCGATTATTTTGTTTGATGAACAGAATGTCCGTGCCACCCTGAAAATGTTTGATACCCACATTTAACCCATGATGCCCATGTCTTTAGGCATAAAAACAAGTCTTGCTTGTAAATACTTCATTTTTTGCCAAAGATTTTATTTCACTTGTGTATGCCTTTGATTGATCACTGTCAGTATTCAAACGACAGCTTGTTGTTTTTGGCATAGGGGTCTGTTTTGATCCAATGCAGAAACTACAGCTATATGACGTATTTAGACTGTGTTTGGTTGCCACGATACCATTTGTTTAGCCTTGAGAACTACTCCTAAAGAATGCAAAGCACTTAATGATCAGGAGCAAAAAAAAAAAAAAAATAACAGAACATTAAATAAATATGACTGTATGATTAGGCCCAGATGGAATCTATGGACTTTTTTATTTTTTCACATTTTACGCACCAATTTTGATAGAAAATCTGTGGAATTTAATGAAAAACATATATGTAAAATTTGATAACTGTAGGGTTCCCTTCAAATTTGTGATTGTCAGGCCTGGAAATGTTAAGAAATGTATAGAAATCTTAAATGTGTTTAAAATTTAGTCTCAACTCAAAAAATATTTCATTAGCTATGTTTTTAAAAATCCATTTCCAGTCATCATGAATGACTCAAAGTCATGGAAATTTGGAAGCTTGTATATGGAACTGATAGTACTATACCCTTATTGTTAGCTGAAAGCATTATCAAATTCGCCAAAACATTAAAAAAAAAATGAAAATGCAAGGGGCGAGGACTTTTATTATTTTATAGCCACATCAACACTAATCCAGTTTTGTTTGTAAACTCAGTTTTCTAAATTATGCAGTGATGGAGAGCGTTTTCAGTGAAGAAAAATGCCTTTCCAGTGTGGATGAGAAACATAAATGGAGCTAAATCAATGCGTTTTCATACTAAAACCTATTAGTGTGGACAAGGCATATAAACGACAGGCGATAGAGATCTGCAGAACTTTCAGTAGAATTCTGCAGGTACAGATTCCGTGTGGGCCCCAGTATGAATGATTATGCACACACGCACGCATGCACACACACACACACACACAGAGACACACACAAATAACTTGCTTTGCTTGCCTTTCTGGGCATTTCATTTGGTGCACAGGCTTAGAATAACAGATCACATACAAGTTGTTTTCCACATTTGTGCCACATTGTCAGCGAGAGAGAGATCTTCCACCAATATCAGCTCCCCACTTCACCATGTATTAGTCAGCAGTGTTGTATGTATGATTATATTTTTATGTTCATGTGTTACAGATTTAGAATGTGTGAATGAGCTACTATTACTGTACAGAACCACATCTTTATATTTGCTTCATGTTTTGCAGCCTCATTGTATTATTTTGCGTTGGCAAAAAGTATACATTAAAGTGCAATCCAAATCAGTTACATTAAAAAAAGTACACCGTTGCTAGAAAAAGAGCCCTTGTTTGTGCATTTTTTGGATACTTCACCTGTAGTTAATCACATCATATATGAAACACAGCGTTAACTGCTCACATGCATGAGTTGCAGTGTTACAGTGCATTAACAGCCCTGAATGAAAGGCATTTGATTTCACTGATGTAAATGTCACATTACCAGTCCTATTTTTCCATAGTGCCTAGTCACACACAGAGGAAAATAAGAAACATAAATGCATACGCATAGAAACATTAAAAGTATAGTTCATCCAAAAAACAAACAAAAAAAAAATCTGAAAATTCTTTCATGTACTCACCCTAATGTTGTTCCAAACCTGAATAAAGGAGAATTTTAGCAGAATGTTCTCACTGCTCTGTTCCATACAATGAAAGAGGATTAATATCAGAGAATGTCAAGCTCCAAAGAGCACCACAAAGCATCCTAAAAGTAAATGATTCTCAACTGGGGGTACAGTATGGAAGCAGACTCCAGGGGGTCTGTGAAAACTTAAATGTATCTATGTTGAACCTAACAAAATGTATGGCTTAAAAATATTGTTTTTTCCAATTAGTCTTCATTCTTCATCTGATCAGTCCCGATATCAATGTTTTACTCTGTGCAAAGTTTGGCACTGAGATCCTTTTACTGCATGTTGAGAGTAAAGTTTTGGCATGACTTGTTCCGTGTAATGTCTGTATGTCCAAAGACAAGATCCACTCAACCTATTTGTCCATGAATAATCTCTCTTTTAATACCCTTTCTGTTCTTTACTGTTTGGTGGTCAAAAACAACAAAAAATAAACATTAGCTGCCAGTGGGCTTAACCTAGAGCGACCCTGCGTAGACATGCATGTGCATTGTATTTTGCTTCACTATAAGCTATGCATAATTAAAATGTATTTAAACTGACTGAATACTGTTCACAACACTTTAGACTTTCTTAGATAAACTTCTAACTGTTGAGTCACGTGACAACAACATAACGTTGATTTCCGTGAAACGCTTCTATGGGTGCAGGGTCAACAAACATGTCTCTGTTAAGAAACCGCTTTGAGTTTTTACATTGAAACCTGTTTGGGTGTAAAGAGTAGCGTCTCTTGTTTTATGTGGTGTGCTGCTTTAGAAAATTCATTCATTTTTCGCACATCAGCGTGTTGATAAACATGATGTCTACATATGTGGATTCTGAGACTTGATTCCCTTCAAAAGTTGAAAAAATATGTTAGTTATTTTGAATAGCTTTCAACATTAACACATCTCTGGGTCATTTTTCTTCATTTTAATATACATTTTGTTATATTTTATTTTGTTATCACTATGCAATATGGTTCTATGCATTAATATTAGCTTGGTATTATTTAAAATTTCACATCTTACTGTAGTCCCACTGTCCACATATGTGGACTTAATTATTATTATTTTTTTTATTATTATTTTTTTTTTTTGCTTGTTTATTAGGTGCTACTAGTTACAGATCAAAAAAATCATTCTCAGGTCTTAGGAGGTTAAAGAGACAGTACTGTTTTAGCTCTTGTTCTACATATCAATTTCAATTCTTTAAATAGTGCACATATGCATGTAAACAATAAAATGGTAATATAATATATGCAATTTCAAGACATCATATTTATTGATGGAATATATGGAATTTGTACATTTTTATAAAGCTAGAATGTGACCAAATTTATGAAAAACTAATGATAAAATACAATCTTTACAATGAATATTTCATAATGTACCAAGTTCGAATGTCTCTTGTATAACTAACAGCATTTGCTAAGAGTGGATTTATTTCATATACAAGCAAAATAGACATTATAACTGAAATATACCCCAATTAATCAGAATTTGAAACGGAAACGAATCAGGATATCTTCATCAATAGACCAGACCTAATGGTATTGATGAAGGGATGTCAATAGATCAGACCAATATTGATTAATCAATATTAATGATAAAGTTAAATTATCATTTAGTCTTTGGTACAAATCTTTGACTTTGTGTCAATGAAAGGGAACTTCAGCCTCACTGATAGTGCTGGGAAACACTTGACTATAATACTATTGCAATATATTTTAAGTCTGAAGTGAACAGACCGAACTTACTCAAAACATTGACAGCTGTGGGCACCATTCCCTTTCATTGTATATAAAAAAGAGCAGATTGGACATTCTGCTATAAATAACTTCTCTGTATTCCACTGAAGAAGAAATCTTAACAGTTTGGAACAACATGAACAATCCATTTAAGACATGGAGTCAGTCCAAATGCAGCAGATTTGCCATTTGTTATTTTCAAATCCCTTTTACTTTCCACAGCCAATAAACCTTTTAAAAGTGTAAATTTAAGAATTAGGTTTCGGAATGCATGAAATACAGTTACAAAATTGATTTGATCTGCTATTATCCCTTGAACACAAATCAAGGGTAGGAAGCATGGGAATTTGGACGCTAATCTGTCCAGACATACAATGGGTTCCAACAATCTCCGGGCCAAGGGGACGAAAAAATAAATAAATAAAATAAATAAATATATATATATATATATATATATATATATATATATATATATATATATATATATCTATCTATATAATATATATATATATATATATATAATATATATCCCTCAAAATTTTGGGATTTTAATAAAGAATAAAAATAAAGAATACTATTCAGGTTTTGCACCAACCTGTGAAATTAAAGCAAAAGGACAACATACCAAATACTAAGAAATTCTGAAAATATAATTTATGAAAATATTACATGTAATAAGAAAAAATATATAATATTTGCATTTACATTTGTGGCCCTCTAGGAAAAAACTAAACAAAAGCTTAAATCAGCCTTGGCTAGTTTCAGAGTTTTCAGACTCTTTTTAGCTAGTCAGGACCAGTCTTTTGACCAGTCTTTTGACCAGTCTTTTGACCAGTCTTTTGGGTGTGTGTGTGTTTTTTCCAGCAGCATAGTATCAGAACCTCACTTTAAATGCTATGAACATCTCAGAATCATAATGCATGTTTAGAACAAACTCCAGAATTTATGTTTTCTGATCCATTAGAAGAGATCGGCCTGTTGATTTGCATTTGCGGTCCGTGTGCATGCCTTTGTATTTGTCACTAATTACGGCTCTCTACAAGCAAGGGGAAAACGATGATGATGTCATCTGGGAATTATGTGGCACATCATTAGGCAAAAAGCAAATCTCAATAACTGCTCCAAGTTGGGTGCCTCCTACTTGTTCACATACTTAAAAGGTTACAGACAACTTTGGCCCAGTGTATCCGGGAGTGTCACTTGAAGCCCCAATAGATTACGCAGCACAACAATAGCTCTTATATAGCATTACTCAGAGTTTCCACCGATCGGTTAGACAAAGCTCTTCAAGGTGATCTAAGAATATGTCTGGTATTGGTTAGTAGGCCTATCATCTTGTACTGCTTATACACACTCAGGTTCTCAATGACTCATTCAGAACTCAATGTACATAAATCATGCACTAGTTTAAAGGAACAGTTCACCCAACAAGCTTGCTAGGTCTTGAATGTTTTCTCTGGTAAAATAAGAGCAGTACAAGGAGACTGAATATTGCCAGAATAAACCATTGTGCTGCATTTACACCAGTTGACCATTGGGGGTCAGTGTTGACCCATCTTAAAAGAAGCTCTGCAACCGTTTCTGGGTGCAAAGGGGGAGATGCAAGCCATAGTGGGTTTAACTGTCTTTTACAGTGTAACACTGTATTATTGATGCTGGTGATGAGGTAGATAAGGCCCCCTGAAGAATTCCAGCCGCTTTCTGTCAATGCAAGTCTCGCTTTGTCGAACACACTCATTCATGTGTGACTCAAATAGCTGTTCGCCTCCACCCGCCCTTTTAGTCCAACAGATTATACACACCAGGAAAACATCTCTATTTGACGTTAGGGCCAATGGAAAAGTACAACACAACTAGTGATGTATCAAGCACATGCATGTGTGGACTGGCAGCTCACAGCATTTGGCCTGCAAGCATCATTGTGATTTCAGACATGGGCTCCCAGCAGGGGGTCTAAATGACAAGATGGAGCGAATTAGACTGTCCATTTGGGACCAAGGTGGGGATATCCCTGTCTAATCCAAGATAGCTTTGTGCACTAGGCAGGAAAATCAGAAAATCAATATTTCGTCTGGGTTACTGAGCAAAGTAATCTCGCTGACGAACAGGTGTCCCATAGCCTGGCAAAGCCTCTTGTCCCCACATTGCACATCAAGTGGTGAATGCTTTGAGAGGGAGACGCCCTTTCATAGAGTGGATTTGATGGCATTCTTAAAGGAGCTGACCTGAAAATAAAGTGATTTCAGAAGGCCTAGGTCAATTTTCACTTGTTTTGGATTGCCTGGTAAGCTCTGTGAGTTTATTGTGTATTTATTGTATTTATTGTCATACAGGTTTTGGAACAACATATGGGTGAGTAAATGATTACATAGTTTCGAACTATTCCGTTTACAGCCCTAAATTACAATTTATTCTACTTTTTTTCTCTCTCAAATTGGATGCCCCCCAATGTAAGCCCTATGTTGAGGATAAAAAATAAATAAAAAATGGCATGGGCCATCACAAACAATCTCCCAGTTTTTCCACCCTAATTTATAGAGCCTATTTACTCCATTTAGGCAGCACAGTCCAGAGCTTTCCTACTAAAAATACATGCTGCAGGATTTCATTGCAAGTTTCGCATGCGTGTCTGGCCAGCATTTCTAAGTCTTAAGGATGTTTCCTCTCTCTTTCTTTTCCCTCCATAAATTATAGAGGTAGAATTCCTCAGTAACACATCACTGTAATAATGTTTCATCTTTGACAACATGTCCAGAAATTCTGTGAGATTCCTTGTAAGACACTACACAGAATGTGTTCATTACAGAATGGTGTGATATGGAAGAGTCTTGGGATGCTCTGTTGGCTCTTACTCTATTATCAAATAGTGTCAGCCTTCGAGAGTATATGCTGCACCTTTGCGTACCAGTGTTACAGTGTTCTTTTACAACAGTCAAACTACTTTTAAGAAGTAGTTAGCTACACTACAAACTACTACACCTGTACACCTACATGCGATTATCTAATCAGCTAACCATGTGGCAGCAGTGCAATTCATAATGTGATCTCTGATTTCAAAAGTGGCATGATTGTTGGTGCCAGATGGGCTGGTTTGAGTATTTCTTGAACTGCTGATCTCCTGGTATTTTCACACACAACAGTCTCTAGAATTGACTCAGAATGGTGCCAAAAACAAAAAAACATTCAGTGAGCGGCAGTTCTGCGGACAGGAATGCCTTGTTGATGAGAGAGATCAACAGAGAATAGCCAGACTGGTTTGAGCTGACAGAAAGGCTATGGTAACTCAGATAACCACTCTGTACAATTGTAGTGAGCAGAATGGCATCTCAGAATGAACAACACGTCAAACCTTGAGGTAGATGGGCTACAACAGCAGAAGACCTCGTCAGGTACTTCATAAGGACCTTAGTGTTCCTAATAAAGTTTTCAGTGAGTGTAAGTTGAATCTACTTAATGTGGCAATATGTTTAAATATATATAATCCAACGATATAATTTATAACCACAGCAATATTTTTTTATTTTTTTTTAATTAGTATGAGAGAAAAATAGGGTTGAACATACAGTATACTGTACATTGATATAAAAATGATAATAATAAAAAATAGAATACACCCCAATTAATTAAACTCTTCCACTCAAAAACATAATAAATAATGAACTTTTAAGTGAAGATTGTGCAAGGACTCAATTCAGGTTTTTTTTTTTTTTTTTTTTTTTTTTTTAAATCCGCTTTTTAACTGTCCAAATGATTCTCTAGAATAAAGTGGGTTTTCCAATACTACATATGAAAGAGTGGAAATTCTATGGAGCTGTTCACATTAAACACGTTTTTGCATCTGTCTGTGCTTTTTAAGTGTTTTTTGATATAAACATGTGTGACTATACGGATAACTTGACCGTTGTCAATTAACAACAAACTTTTAAAAACACGTCTCAAGACACGTGCATTATGGTCCATTCATCGCACTGCATCTACCTTTTTTAGCGCAAGAATGGTTCGGTCTGAACGACCCCTAAAAATTAGCATATTTCACAGTTGCAAATGCAAAACAATTGAAAAAAACAGCCATGTAGCGTTTTGTTACACTAAACTGCTACTTGTTGGAAAATGTATTTTGTTACTGGAAGCTAGGAAAAATGTAACTGATTTTAAAAACAGCTACTTTCACACTACAAAAAAAATCGAATTATCATCGCTGCTTTTAGCTACATACTCCCAGGATCAGAAATTAATTAGGGCTGAATGAATAGCACCAAAGTAACAAAAATTTCACTGAAATTGTAAAATTGAATTCCTCTGCTTTTTGTCTTTAAATTCATTTTCAATTTCTTGATTCTGTGAATTAATATTTTATTTTATATTATTCCGTTCTAGGTTTATAGTTGAAAAATAGAGAGAATGTATTTAAATTAATTGATTATATTGTATACTGTGTTAGCCAAAATTTGAGTTCGCTGTCCTTTTCTGCATATCGCGGCACTGTTTTGTGGTCCATTCTGCATAACGTGGTGGCTCATTATAGCTTATCGCGGCCCATTTAGCACATTTCACGGCCGACCCACCGACCAGCTCGGTTCTCCTGGTGGCCATTCTGCCCCTGAATGGCCCCAAAGTGCGTCGGCCCACCGGGAAAATGCCCGGTATGCCAGATTACCAGTCCAGCCCTGATGTAAAATACACAGTAACTGTAAAATAACATGTGACCTTCTATGCCCTCATAATGTTGAAAATCCACTCCAGTGGGCAAATTTTGCCCCTTAATAAAATAGTTTCTACTTGACACAGCACAGAGTACTGCAAACTTTCTCAATGTTCTTCTGCAGCTTGACCTGTACAGCAGCCCTGTAACTATCCCTCGTGCCCTTATTAACTTGGTACAGCAAGTTCTCTTTAGGCCCCTCCTCTGAGTAGAGATTAACCTCACCCACCCTCGTTTTCTTTAGCTGTCAGGTCAAGTACGCTCCCATATAAATAGCCAGAAAAGAAGGGGTCAGAGGTCAGGGCTGAGCCATGCCCTGAGGGGAGGGAACTGAATGTGGAAACCAGGAGGGATCAGGTGTCTCCTCTTTACAGCGAGGGGGCGGGATATCACCTGAATGATTGGTGGGGGAGGGGGCGGGGGGGTGAGCCATTAAGATGGAGAAAACACACCCGACCCCCTCCTTAGAGAAATCACTAGGACTGGGCCACCATCCGGCTCCTTTTACCCACACAGGTCAGGTCCTTTTTCCGTTTCAGCTTACAGGCTCCTTAGCTGGGGCTCTTAACGCAGATTGCAGTCGGCCCCCCGAGAGCCTTGGCGCATTCACAGAACACTTACCCTAATCTTGCAGGTGTTATCACTTTCTCTGCATCTGTATTGTGCAGGAGCGAGGCTCACATGATTTATTGTACCAGGGGGACTTTTGTGGGCCTCTGCACCAAGGTTAGTTTTTTTTTTTTTTGTCCTTACAATTTAGTTTAGTTTTAGTTTGTTTTCACTCTAGTGTTAGCAGTGTTATTTAGTTTAATTTTATTTTTATACAGTATATTAGTGCTATCAGTTGATTCCAAATTTTATTCGCAAATAGATTTTTCTTAGTTAATTGCGAATTTGACATTTGTCTTTATATATAATTATTTTCCTGTCAAAATGTATTTTTGTATTTCTTAGAAAAGAAAAAAATATATAACAATAATGTTTATATACAGTATGTATGTAACAAAGCATTCCACAGTTTAAAGAGAAATGCACTAAAATAGCACCATTAAATGCTTAGTTTTTGTATTTTTACACTCTCAGAAAAAAAGGTACAATTAAAGGTTCAAGGTCATCACTGGGGTAGCAGTCTTGTTTTGGGTGCATATTTGCACATTTAAGGAGACAAAAAAGTGCCTAAAAACGGCAACTAAATGGTACATTTAAGCATACTGTATAAATGTACACAATAGGTCCTTAGGGTAACATTACTGGATGTATCCAAAACCAGTTACACATTTTAACTAGAGGTTCAAAAAAGGACCCAAGCAACAGCCCTTGTACCTTAAAAATAAGTGTTTTTTCTCAGAACATTTGTCATTGTAATTTTTATTTTACATTTTGTTAACAGCAATAACACTGTGGCTTTTAACAGTCTCTCGCCTCATCAGCAGGGCTTTCCGCCTGCAGCGACAGATGGCAGTGGGGTCGTCATGGGTCAGGACGGGTCACGGCTGTTTGGGGTTGTTGTGATAGGGCTACTGCTTTGAAAAAGGCAGGTGGAGGGCTGGATATGGACCACTGATCCCACTGAAAATCTCTCCTTTCACAGAAAGAGCCCAACATTTGTACCAAGGCATCAGCCATCACTTGCATACCTGTTCTCTGTTCCACAACCAAGTGAGCTGCCTACCTAGACTGCATTTCAAAGCATCATAAGCATTTATCTGATGTTATATGAAATGTGTGAAATTCAGTTTATGTAATGACCATTTACATTTATGAAAAAATAATCTTCCATAAACCAGCAATACATATATAATTTACCATGCTTTATGTTGAATATTGCGCTAAAAATAAAACAGCCTTTTTCCTTAAATGTACTTCAATACCAGTATTCACCCTAACAAAATATTACAAATCACACTAGAACAATTTTGTATGAATACAGTAAAAATACAGAGTTCAGTGCTCTCAGTTTGAATGTTACAATGTCTTTCCTAAATCTTGCAATTTTTAGGTAAATTCTTTGAACAATCAAAGTCTTAAACAAAACAAAACAGTCTCTCCCCATGAATAATTTGAAATGATGAATTCCAAAGACAGTGACAGCATGCATGTTTGTTTTTTCAATAAGGTATAAAAGAACATCTCTATATTTATAATAATCAATTTATAGGGATAGATTTGCCCAGAGACAACATTTGGAGAGATGGTTAGTCTGTCACAAGATTCTTGGCTTCTTTTTAATTTTGAATGTGGGCTCTGGGTATGTATTCTCCACTCTCTGGGCCAACACAGTAAACATCCAGGACAAGTACAGTAAACAGAGCCATGTGCTTATGAAACAGCATGAGCTTCAACTCAGTCACTGCCAGGTGTTGGGTGTCCATTGGTAAATGGACTGGATGGACATGGCATCATTAATCATCCTATGATGGCTGGATGGATCAAGTGTCCATCTCTCGAGATATGAGATATGCTTAGAGCTGACCAACAGAGACGGCTTAGACTGAGCAAACCCTTAGAATGCAACTGTAGTAAAATCCACTTGAAAGGCACCATGTCAGATGTATCTTTTGACTCAAAAATATGTAATGCATGTTTAGTATGGGCAAGTATGTCTCAGTGTGTTGCATGAGCAGTTTACTTCCAGAATGCATTGCTCTAAAATTAGACAAAGGCATAGTATCAGTATGCTGGGTCTTATGTGGGATTCTCTACATGCCTGTCTTTAGCATGTTTTAAAGGCCATTCCTAGATTGCATTAATGACTGGGGAATCATTCCTAATGGACAGTGGAGGTAAACAGAACAAGGACGGTCTGTACTATCAAGGCCCATGCAATGTCTGGATAGCCCCCACAGCTCATCTCTACAGAATCGAGGTCTGGGACACAAGCCTCTTTAAAGAACCCCATTTTTTTTATAAATGTAATCACTGAAAACTAGGAAGTATGAAAACTAAAGTTAAAATTGTGAACTATGTAAGTCCTAAATATGAGAAATGAAGTCGCAATTATGAGAATAAACACAACATGTGTGTAATACATTGCAAAAGAGAATACAATGCACAACTAGTATCATCAAAGCTGCTATAACACGCTCAGAAAGCACTATATGTGATGTGAAGTGGCCTAAAACTGATAACATTTCTAATTTCTTTGTTTATTTCACATTATGCCAAGAGTCACATGTACTTATTTATATGAGTGAATCTATATCTGCAGTTTTAGCAACAACAATTTGCATTCCACATTTGCATTTATGACACTATCGGTTAGGTTTAGGTTTGAGTTTTAGGGTTGGGAGGTCGGTTTTGAGGATTTAAAACTCGATAGACCATTAATCTTAAAACCTCACCTGTTTTGGAGAATCAGAACTGCCAAAATATGTGTACCAAACCACTTAATGTAATTTTGCAAAACTGTTGCCAGTCATGTAATTTCCATGAGATCAGGCTGGATTTTGAGTATTCTTAAAACAAGACCATTTTTTCCCATGTGGGATAAAAAAAATAAATCTAATTCAAAGGTAAAATAATTTTGTTTGTTTTTTGTACCCCACTGGATTTTTTTTTTCTTGTTTTAAGTATGAACCCTCACTAGTTTTGTTAGATTTCTTTGAAAACAATTAATTTTTCTCATCATGATAATGTCTGTTGTGTAAGCTAATTTGACTGGAAACAAGACAAAAATAAAAAAAGAGTAAGAAAGTGATTTTTGCAGAACACTGCCGTATTGGGCCGGTTCATAATCCACCCTTGGCAAGAATCTCCCCCAAACCCCATTACCCTATTGCCATTTCAAATCTCTACAGTCTGTCCCAGCACCTCCATCCTCCTCTACAGTCCAGTAGAATGCCATTCATCCTGCCTGAACCTATCAGAACTTTCATCACGGCATTCTTTCCAATGTCTGCAATGCCTGGAATGGGACGGGCCAGTGATTCTTTTACATGGGTGCAAACTCAAGGCAGGGAACTCCCTGACATCAGAACCAGCCCGGGCCTCCTGAGATTGTGTGTGGAGGTAGAAGAGGCTACTATGCTCAAAGAAGACACTATGAAGAGACTCTACTATGTATGTGCATCATGAGGATGTGTCTTCAGCATGGATTGCATGTTTTTTCAGCTGTCAGCGTAGATTGCTTGTGAACCAGTCATAAAACAATTCAAGCTTGGCACAGGGATTGTTATTGAAGGACACGATGAGATGCAATGGCTTGAGGCTGTCTACACTGGGCACGTTAACACAAACTTTCTAAACCGTTGTGTTGTTGGCGGTAGTAGTGCCAACACGTGCAGCGCTTAGGCCAATACTGAGCGTTTCAGACAGAGGGTCAGAAACAAGGTGGAAAATGATCATATATTACTAAATAATGACTGTTTTAATGGAAAAAACATTATTAACATTATTAGTGGTCCTTAGGGAAGAAAATAAATCTTCAAAAAGAACATTTCATGACCCATTTAATATACTAAGTTGGAGTGTTGCTTGGCAACCATAAACAGCCTACACGCTAAGAACGATAACTATAACCATAACATTAAAAAATCCTTCTAACTCTAAGAGAATATCGGTGTCCACACCACAACTATTACGAAAATGACAAAAAGGAACAATATCGTTGAGATCACTTTCAGAGCAATGTTTTTTTCCAGTTGATGAAAGATAAAAACACTGACAGCCAATCAAAATCCATTATACTTTAAAGGGCTCGAGCATTTAAAATGACAGATGACATTGCAGAGAAGCTCATCGCAGAGGTCCAGACAAACCCACCACTGTTTGACAAGTCAAACCCACTTTTCAAAGATTTCTTAAAGAAAAGGAATATCTGGAAAACAATTTGGTTTACCCTTTGAATGAATGGTAAGAGGTATTAATGGAAATGAAGTAATAAAAAGCTAATTGTAGATGGTAGTATTACCTCATGTATACAGCGCTAATGTTGACAACATTGTCTTGCCTCCTTTGTTGCGGTGAAAATGACAAAATTAGCTAAATCTGTTACTTTTATTCAATGCAGTGGGTTAGTAATGCAGTAGAGTTTGATTCTCCCAACTCCTCTCATCTCTGAAGGATTTCTTGTACCCATATCTGTTTGTTTTTAGTTTGGTGTCTTTGTGAAATGTAGAGCAGTAGCAGGTCATCTACATCTATTTTCTTGAATGTGAACATAACTGCAGCATGCACCTTGTATAAACAGAATGTCATCGTCCATTGGTGTGAATGCTGATACAGTTGTCATATCGTTCTTGTTGTAAATGGGCCTTGAAGGAATGGAGTTAAGCTCAATCGACAGCATTTTTAGTAAGGGCAGGACTGGCAATCTGGCATACCGGGAATTTCCCTGTGGGCCGATGCATTTTGGGGCCGATCAGAGTAGGACTGGCCATTAGGAGAACTGAGGGGTTCCATTGTAAATAAACAAAAGGAGGGATGATTTGAAATCAATTTTTGTTGAAATCAACATTGTGCCACAAATGCTGCCAAATGAGCTTAATTTATATTGAACATGGAACATTCCTTTAATGAACTTGTTACATTGCAGCAGAACATTGTTTACTCTGATTATAAGTATAAATTAATGGAACTATTTATTGAACATTGGTATATTATATCATATTGCTGTCACCACCATTGCTGTCAGCAATAAGCCTCTTGAGATTGTGCATTAGTGGTTTTTGGAGTCATACCTTACACTATATAACCACAATGATTAAAGCTATCTCTTCTATGTTAATCTGAGTTTTTGTCCTACTGCACTGCAACAAGAAACAGTACCATTCAAATTTCCTGAGACTTTGTGTCAGAAAACCTGATTACAGATTAGAGATTATGCCGGTAAAACTAAGATATAATTTTTGTTTGACAAGGAATCAGTTGTTTTGCCACTGAAAATGAACATTCTGAAGGGAAAAGTGTTTTTATATAAACTGGAGCAGTGCTTAATGCATCATATCATTAATATAAATGATCTGACAATGTATGAATCAAGCTCACTCTGAATGCTGACAATTTCTGAAATGGTTTTCCATGCATTGTTGTTGTTTTTTTTAAAAAACTATATCCATGAATGTGGTTACAGACAAATGACACAGAACAGTGAAATGGAAGCCTGCGCTCGACACCAGTATCTCAAAGGAGCTTCACCGTCTTTGCTTTTCTGAACTTTGTCACTTCTCTTGACAAACCCATATCCTATCGCCAACAGTCACTGTCCCCTGATGTTGCCAGCTCTCATTGAAAATTAATGGTCTCCTGAAGTTTTTGGCTGCTAGTTGCTGACAGTGTGAATGGGGTTTTGTGCTGGGTAGCCCCGGCCACTATGAAATGTAATTGGTCTAAAACCCCACTGCCAATAACTGTATATTAAACATCAATTTCGTATTAGCTGTTTCACGTTATGCATAAATTGCTAAAAACCTGGCTTGGTAAACACCCCTTACCCATCACTGGCTTATTGCTGTACTAGAATATTGAATACTGGAAAATTGTTCTTCCGTTAAACCATACTTTTGTATTTTCACCCTAGAATAACATCTGACAAACATGATGATAAAGAGTCTGATGTCAAGAAGAAAGAGAATTGGTGAAAAAGGCACGTTCACAGATTCCATGTGCCTGAAAGATCGGCATGAACTGGGTCTGACTGGCTTTTCTGGTGTGTGCACCACAGCACTGTAAAAAAATGTGCTGATCATAGTGTTTCATTAATTTAATGAGCCCTCTAGCTCTCTATATCGAGGGAGTGCTTCCAAAACCCCAGTTCTCATGCGTGCCGTATCGGATGATAGAAGCCAGCTCCAGGACGCCCATCTAAGGCAGAACTGTCAAGGTTGTGTTTATGGGTAATCGCTTTCCCATGCAGTGCAGTGGCTTTACCAAAACAAACATTCAAGCCCAGAGATAAACCAAGCCCAGAGATACCGGCCGGGAGGGTAGTGGGTCATGACTGTAAGGGCAGGATCATTTTTCCTCATTGGAAGCAAGTATGCAATATTTGAGATAGCGAGGAGAGGAAACTCTGGCTTGGGTGACAGCATTAGAATGTACAGCATGTGCTTCCGTAGTTGATGGGAAGCGGCAGGTGCTCCAACAGAACGTGGCAAAACCTGACCTGTTGCCTCATCAACACAGACTAATGTTAGTCCCCCACTCCGGATTCCCCCAGAATCGTAGCCTATCTGATGTGCAGACAAAGACTTGATCGTTGTGCCAATCAGCCTTTGCGATAGGTTGGCTTCCGCACGCAACTCCCCAGTCACGAACAACGTGGTGACATTTGCACTAACATTTCAAGGTGATCTCATTAGTATTTGTTAGTATACTTTTGGATGGATAAACACACTGAAACGTGCAATATCAACATATTCGCAGCATGTAAAATGCATAATATTTTACGTTATTACAACTTTAGAAGTGAATCCTCTGAAGACTACTTGGAAGTGAGATTGCCAAAACCATTTTAAAAATAAAATTTCCAGCATACCACCGAAAGTGAAGAAGTACAATACTTAGTCAACATCCACACAAATCCCAATTTTGTTTGCAAACTCTGTTTTCAGTTTCCTACTGTCATTGTTTTCCAAAGTATGCGGTAATGGAAAGCGTTTTCGAAACACGCTTTTGGTGGAGAAAACGTCATTCTAGTGTGGGTGAGTGGCGTAAACATAACGAAATTAATGTGTTTTTAAACGAAAACGTACTAGTGTGGACATGACCTAAAACACAAGCTCATAGCAAAACTCATTTATAAATGAAATCCAGATTGGAAAAGTTGTCCTTTGCACATTCTGTATGGCAAATAACTGCATTAATTGGTATCACTTTGTAATAAGGTTGTTTACGTTATAAATTCATAATGCATTACTGATTGTTAAGACACAACTTTTCATTTTTAGTGTTCAAAATGTATTAGAATATGCAGAAATTAACAAAAAATACTGTAAAAGTATTGTTCATTGTTGGTTCATTGTTGGTTCATTGTCCATTGTGGTATCTGTTAATGTATATAAACCAAATGTAAAGTGTTACACATTTAGTAAATGCGATAGCGTTAAACACAAAATCAACCTACTTATTCCATGAATTCTGTTTCCTATGAACCTCAAACATTCAGAACATTTGTATGTTTCTAAAGTTGTTCATACTGTATGTAAAAATACTGTACATTTTGGATGCTGTCCATATGTTAAAATTATACGTATCAGTGTCTATGCAAATATAAACGTTAGATATTTCAAATCAGCACACTACTGGCCTGGTGGACTGCGGACTGGCCTGCTAGTGCCAAGGGCTTGTCAATAAGTCTCCACTGCCGTATTGATGTAGTGAGCCAGCATGTGGACTGGTGGTATGAAAGCGGATGACTGTGGTACAGTCAGCGGTCTATGATGTTGGATGTGAATGTAGGCCTGTGTTTCCTCTGGCTGGGCTGCAGGTTACTGTGGGCTGAAAAAGAGAGCGGTCAAGGACAGGGGAACTCAGAGGCCAAGATAGAGCAGTACAGTACTTCTGAGAGGGATTAAGGATGTCACAATGGTCAACTAAGTAGTCCAACAAATCATTGTTTGGAGAAATTGACAAGTTTATCTAGATTCTTTTTTAGTTTTTATATTCTAGCGGCGATACTTTAAATGGATAGATCACACAAAAAGGAAATTTCTGTCATTATTTACTCACCCTCATGTCATTCAATACCCATGACTAACTGTCTTATGCACAACACAAAAGATAATTTTTTAATGAATATCGGAAGCTCTCTTTTCAAAACAATGGCAGTGGATAGTGTTTCACTTTAACCTTGTGTGAACCCACGTACATATGCATGGACTTAGTATTTTGGCATCGCTATATGCAATGCAAAATTTTAATTTATTTAAACTGACTGATCTCAGTTCAGAAGACTCTGAGCTGTCAGTATAGGGTTACAATTTCAACACACGGAGTCATGTGACAAAACAACGTGGTGCCGACCACAGCAGAGTTTGTCTTTTGGGGAAACGCCAACAAAACTACATCTGGTAAGAAACCTAATTACGTTTTTACTTTGAAACCTGTTTGAGTCAAAAGATTAGAGACTCTAATTTTGTCTGATATGCAATTTATAGTGAAATGCCACGCTGCTAATCACAACGTACACTGATGTTCTTGTTGCTTTCAGAGGCTTTATAAGGTGTTAGGATGAAAATAAGGTGCATTTCAAACTGTTCTGAGACCAGTGCAGACAGACAGCACACTGGAGGTTCAGTCATTCACTAATTAGGGAGCAAGGGAGCATCATATAGCTCTCTATGCAGCTAAATTCCATTAATCCAAACTTCTTATCAAATGTTCAGTTTTAGCGAACTTGGGGGATTTCTTTCAGTTTTATTATGAGCTTGTACCTCATAATCCAAGTCTACTGATGGCATATGATAGGTTTTGCTAAACAAAAAAAGTTCAATAATTAACATGCTAGCCACCATGAACAAGCTTCTCTCTTAGTGCATATTAACATGCAATGATTGTTAAGATTTTGACAAAAAATTTTAGTTTTGCACTTAATTTATGAAAAAATGAGTCCATCCGTATCTTTTACTGGATAAGTTTTTTTCAAATATAAGTTTAGAAATCATTATTGCAGGGGTGGATTACCATAAATATATCAAGTACAATTTTTTTTTTATTAAAGCTGAAGTGCGTAATTTCTGTGCCACTAGTGCCATTGATTGGGATTGCAAAAATAAACATTGTTTTCAAACAGTCTTCCAAATAGTTCCACCCTCAACTCACAGCATTGGTTGCTCAACTCACTCAGTCAATGTTGCTGTGCCGGACTGGACAGGCCACTCGTGACTCGGGTCACTCTTCAGTAGTGTCACAGAGACTCAGTGTTCAAAGTTTTCGAGTAAATTAACCTACACATATCTTATTTATAGTTGTATCTACATATTAGGATGGGATAGGAGAAAATATTTTATCTCTGAAAAAGTTACACACTTCAACAGATTTAAACTATTGTTGTCAGAGTGTATCTACCCTAAACAAACACACTATTGGGGTGGGGTCACGGGTAAAATGAGCCTCTTAATTCTTTTAAAATATTTAAATATTTTCTGAATAAAGGCCCAAAATGTTAAAGTTTTTGGTTTTAATAGATACATGTTTTTTAAGTTCACACAGTACAAGATAAACACTGTCCCCTCAATGTATATTGTGGTTACAGCACTGCTTTAAATTACACTTAAACACACACAAAGAGCCATGTATAGTCAAGAAAATATTAAATGGCAAAACGAAAAAATCCTCTTATTGATGTAGGATCTGCTGATTCATCCTTTTTTTAACAACTCCATATGTTCTCTGGCAGAGAAACCACTGGTGTTCTTGAAGCCTGTTTCCCGTCTGTCACTCACTCGACGTTGTGTCGATGAGTTGACACTAGGGGTCACTCCTGCGGAGCCCAGACTTCTCTGATCTTGAGAAAAGGGCAATGAGAATTGGCATGTGGAATTTGCATGCCACTCCCCCGGACATACGGGTATAAATGGAGTGCCGCTGCAAATACACATCAGATATATTCTTCGGAGCCGAGAGAGCAGTCACAGAGCTGAATTCCTCTGCCATCTCTTCATCTCTCCAAGCTGTTGGTTCTACGGCGCTTTCCAGTGGTTTTCCCCCTCGCATACTACGTTGTGCTGAGCACACACCCCGGGGCACTTCAGCAGCAGAAAAAGAGCTCACGGAGTGAATAACTTTGTTTGTTTATATATATATATATATATATATATATATATATATATATATATATATATATATATATATATATTTATATTTCCCATATACATATATATATTTATAAAAACACCAATAAAAGAGTATATTTCTCTAAAAGAGTGGCGCAAATGGTGAAGCGTATGTTTCAAGATGTCTTTCCGTTTGTGTGTATTTCCTGGTTGCGGTCATTGTCTCTCCCCGTCTGATGGCCACGATCACTGCCTCTCGTGTCTGGGTGCTACCCACTCGGAGTCAGCGTTTGTGAATGGTTCATTCCCTCACTGTGAGAGCATGACCATGGCTACGTTGCAGTCGCGGCTCGCACTCATAAGAGCACAAGCCACCCCAGACACTCCCCGACTCGGTCCTTCTACCTATGGGTATGAGGCAGTGTCGGCTAGCACTGGAGGTGATATGGGGACATCAGTGAGAGCCTCTCCACCAGGTATAACCCCATGGACCTCCCACTCCCCGTCACGCTCGTATGCTCCAACCGAGCGCTGGAGCGAGGTCGCCGGTTCGCTTCACGGCAGACCCGCGATCTCGTTCGGAGCATCTGACGACAATGAGATCTCGATCGCGGCATCGGAGAGCGGGTTCGTCATGTCTGACGCTGAGGACTCGGCTGGACTCCCACTCTCGGGTGCGGCAGCTCAGTCGCAGGCTTACACGGAGCTGACAGCCATGCTTGCTCGGGCAGCCGCGAGTGTCGGGCTGGAGTGGAATCCTCCGCCTCCCTCGAACCCTTGTGTCTCGACGATTGGTTCCTGGGGACTGATCGCTGCTCACGGCCACGCTCCGCCCCCGTTCCTTTCTTCCCGGAGGTGCATGAGGAGCTCACGCGCTCATGGCAGGCACCTTTTACTGCCCGAACGCAAGCCGTAAGCTCCTCCACTCTCACTACCCTCAACGGCAGGGCGACAAGGGGTTACGCACGATTCCCCAGGTGGACCAAGCGGTCGCGGTGCACTTATGCCCGCAAAATGCCTCCACCTGGCGGAACCGCCCAAGGCTCCTGTCCAGGGCCTGTAGGCTGACGTCATCTCTGACAGTTAAAGCCTACAGCGCCGCTGGGTACACCGCCTCGGTGCACCTTGCATGCCATGGCACTCCTGCAGGTGCACCAAGCCAAGGCACTTAGATCCCTGACCCGGGACTAATGCAGGAGCTGCACTCGGCGACCGACTTCGCCCTCCGGGCAACGAAGGTCATGGCGTGGGCTCTCGGGCAGGCGATGTCCACCTTAGTGGTCCAGGAGCGCAACATCTGGCTCAACCTGGTCGAGTCGCGAGAGGCTGACAAGGTACGTTTCCTTGATGCCCCCATCTTCCAGGTTGGGCTGTTTAGCGACACCGTTGGAGACTTCGCCTGGCAGTTCTCAACAGTGAGAAAGCAGACGGAGGCTATACAGCACACCCCCGAGCCGACCGCCTCCGCGGGCCACGAGGACAAAATTCTACCTCCCCTGTCCCAGGCTGTTCCGGGACCGGTCACAAGGAGCCAGGTAAGTGCTTCGATGTCCCTAGACTCAGCACCCCAGGCTACGCCCCGTCGCGAGGCCCCCGCCTGCTGGTACGTCCGACGCTATAGTCCCCTTGGTCCCTCTCGCACGGAGCTTGGGGATGTGGCTCGTGCTCCCCAACCCGTTGCATTGGCTGATCAGGACCATCCGACTCGGCTATGTGATTCAGTTCGCCAGGCGCCCGCCCAGGTTCAACAGTGTCTGCTCCACCACGGTGAGAGGCAAGAATGCCGCTGCCTTGAGTGCGGAAATCACCTCACTTATACGGAAGGGTGCGATAGAGCCTGTCCCTCCAGCCGAGATGAAGAAGGGGTTTTACAGCCCCTACATCATCGTACCCAAAAAAGGCGGCAGGTTGCGGCCAATCCTCGACCTGCGAGTTCTGAACCTGGCTCTGCACAGACTCCAGTTCAAGATGCTCACGCACATGACATGTTGTGACATGACGAGACATGTTGTGTGCTCACAGGGACCTGGTGCTCAGGCACCTCATCCACTTCGGGCTTCGGGTCAACTGGGAAAAGAGAAAGCTCGTCCCGGTTCAGAGCATCTCTTTTCTCAGTATGGAGTTGGACTCGGTCTCAATGATGGCGTGTCTTTCCAGCGAGCGTGCACAGTCAGTGCTGAGCTGTCTGCATACGTTCAGACGGAACATGTTGGTCCCACTGAAATCCTTTCAGAGGCTCCTGGGGCATATAGCATCCTCACTCACGGTCATACCGCTTGGGTTGATGCATATGAGACCACTTCACCACTGGCTACAGACCCGAGTCGAGAAACGAGCATAGCGCCACGGCACACACCTCATCCTCGTCACACAGGCTTGTAGCCGCTCTCTCAGCCCCTGGTCAGACCTAGCATTCTTAAGGACAGGAGTTCCCCTAGGCCAGGTTTCCAGGCACGTCGTGGTTACGACAGATGCCTCCCAATGGGGCTGGGGTGCCGTATGCAGCGGGACTGGCCCGCGACTGCGTTGGCACATCAACTGCCTCGAGTTTCTGGCAGTACTACTTGCCCTGAGGAGGCATTTGCCGTTGATCAGGAGCAAGCACGTTTTGCACAGTCACAGTCGCGGCGGCGTATATCAACTGAATGTCTACGCTCTCGCCGCAAGTCACAACTTACCCGCTGTCTCCTCCTTTGGAGTCAGCACCGACTCAAGTCGCTGCGAGCCACTCACATCTCAGGCTACCTCAACAGCACAGCGGATGCTCTGTCATGGCAGGTTACATCCAGGGGAGAGTGGAGAATCCATCCCCAGTTGCTTCAGCTGAACTGGAGTCGATTCGGCCAAGCACAGGTAGACCTGTTCGCTTCCCCGGAATCCTCCCACTGCCCACTATGGTACTCTCTGACCGAGGACCCCCTCGGCACAGATGCCTTGGCACACAGCTGGCCCCTGGGGCTTCGCAAGTATGCGTTTCCCCCAGTGAGCCTACTTGCACAGATGTTGTGCAAAGTCAGGGAGGACGGGGAGCAGGTCCTCTTAGTGGCCCCTTATTGGCCCTCCCGGATTTGGTTCTCGGACCTCATGCTCCTCGTGACAATCCCCCCTGAGGAAGGACCTTCTTTCTCAGGGACGGGGCACCATCTGGCACCCGCGACCAGACTTCTGGAATCTCCCTGTCTAGCCCTTGGACGGGACACGGTAGAATTAGGTGGCCTTCCACCCACGGTGGTAGACACGATCACTCAGGCGAGAGCCCCCTCAACGAGGCGCCTTTATGGCCTGAAGGTGCGTCTATTCACTCAGTGGTGTTTGTCCTGTGGTGAAGACCCCCCATAGATGCGCAGTTGGATCAGTGCTTTCTTTTCTGAAGGAAAAGTTGGAGGGCCGGCTGTCCCCCTCCACCTTGAAGGTGTATGTAGTCGCTATATCAGCACATCACGATGCAGTGGAAGGTAAGTATTTAGGAAAGCACAATTTGGTCATCAGGTTCCTGAGAGGCGCGAGGAGGTTAAACCCCCCCCCCCCCCCCCCATGCCGCGCCTCGTTCCCTCATGGAACCTCTCCGTGTTCCTTCGGGGTCTTCGGGGAGCACCCTTCGAGCCCCTTGATTCAGCAGAGCTAAAGGCACTCTCTCTGAAGACCGCCCTCCTGACGGCGCTCACCTCCATCAAGAGGGTAGTGGACCTGCAGACGTTCTCTGTTAGCAAAATGTGCTAGAGTTTGGTCCGGCTTACTCTCACGTCATCCTTAGACCCCGACCGGGCTACGTGCCCAAGGTTACCACGACCCCTTTTAGGGATCAAGTGGTGAACCTGCATGTGCTGCCCCAGGAGGAGGCAGACCCAGCCTTGGCGTTGCTGTGTCCGGTGCATGCGCTTCGCATCTACTTGGACCGCACGCAGAGCTTTAGAAGCTCCGAGCAGCTCTTTGTTTGCTTCGGTGGACAGCGGAAGGGAAGGGCTGTCTCCAAACAGAGGATTGCCTACTGGGTCGTCGATGCCATCACAATGGCATACCATGCCCAGCACATGCTGCCCCCTGCTGGCCTACGAGCCCATTCTACCAGGAGCGTTGCGGCTTCTTGTGCGTTATCCCACGGCACCTCTCTTGCAGACATATGTAGAGCCGCGGGTTGGGCAACACTTAACACCAAACCTCAGGTTTGAGTCAGATTCGTCCCATGTGTTATCAGGTGTCAAGTTCGGGTCAGCTGGCTGGGTGTATTGCTTGTGCATAGTGCCTTTCCCCTCCCTTGAGGTGAAGACGTGCGCTCTTTCCCCAGTTGCGTTCGCAGGAAGTGTGAACACTGGACATTCTTCCTCCCTAGCCTAACGGCCGTCGAGTCTTCGGTCAGGCTCACTGCCACCCCTGTACGGGCATCACTAGGCCCCCGTACTGAGGTAAGTGATGTATATCCCACAAAATGGTTTCCCTGCCGGTAAACTGCATCTTCCTTGGACAGAGGGCCCTCTGCCCTAGGTCACCGTGTTTGCAGTAACTCCTCTTGGGTAGGATCTACCACGACACCGCTCCACACGATGTGCTTCCGCTCCTAACCGGTAAGACCATGTGTGTATTCTACCTAAATCCCCAACCCCCCCTCCCCTCGGGGTCGGTGTGGTCTCCGTGGTGTCCTCCTCAAAAGCGGCATCATAGTGGCATGCACCCCCCAGCTTGGACCATATATTTGGCCCCCAGCCAAACAATTTCGTTCCTTTTACAGGGGAGAATAATAGAGAGAAGGCCCTGGCTGGGCCAGCCAGTCCTTATACTTCTGAGCAGTTAGCCCTTCCCCTAGGTGCAGGGGACCGCTTCATGCCTGCCAGTGTGTTGGGGGTTGTTATGCGATAGCTTGCTTCGCTGGCTACGAGGCACACAGAGGTCTGCCCATCTTGCACCGCCAGTCTGTGTAACTTGGTTCAGCTCTTGTGGCGTTTTCCATTGGGTCCCCTAGTGTCAACTCATCGACACAACGTCGAGTGAGTGAAAGACGTCTCTCCGGCCACAACACTGAACCAACTGCTGAAATAGCCGGGTCTTTGGCTCGGCTCCTCAGTGTGATACCTGATGTGTATTTGCAGCGTCACTCCTTTTATACCCGTTTGTCCGGGGTAGTGGCATGCAAATTCCATTCTCATTGGCCTTTTCTCAAGATCAGAGATGTCTGGGCTCCACAGGAGCGACCCCTAGTGTCAACTCATCGACACAACGTCTTGTTCCCTCCATCAGGGAACGGAGTTTATGTCAATAACCGAGTCACTGTTTTGAACTACCCACAATTGTGTTTTAAACATCTATAAACTTTGAAAGGAAATTTAGAGAATACCAATCAAGTAGAGTAAATTCAATTAATAAACTATATGTTGTTGGGATTTCTACTTGGCCAGCAAAATAAACTTTTTCTTTGCCTTGTACATGTTTTATGTTTTAAACAAGATCTGTTTGCTTACAAGTATATGTCATTTACATATAATGACTTTGGAATATAAAAAAATCGCTATAGATTTTCTTTCCTCAGGAATTTAAATTGTGAACAGATTTTGCCTTTTGCACAGTAATAGTGACCCAATATCTGGAACTGGCTCTAGGAAATAAACTACATACAATCAGAACACCCATAATTAAAAGTATTACTCACGTTGAAGCATGCAATGAAATATCAACACACTAGCAATCTGCAGAAAACCATGCTGGCTCCCGCGCAGGCCAAGTCGGAAGTCTTCCAGGGGTCTTATGCTTGTGTGCATGTTTGTGTGTTCCCACAGATGAGTGCGAATCCGTACTTTTGTGTGTGCGTGCATTTGTGGCTTTGATTATCAATGCCAGAGTGTATATGGATATATCTGTAGCAGGGAAGAGTTATCAGTCAGGCATTTGTTCAACAGGCTTTGGCCGACTTCAGGGTCGTACCATCTGCGACTGCCAACGGCTTTGCTGTGTTCTACTCCACCAATCTCTTCTTGGCTGATGCGAAATAATTGGGACTCACTTTTATGAATCTGACAAGAGTGACTACACAATTGATGGGCACACACACACACACACACACACACACACACACACACACACACACACATGTTGGTGCAGCTATCATTATGAGGACTCTCCATAGACATAATTATTTTTATACTGTACAAACTATAGATTCTATCCCCTAACCGTTCCCCTAAACCTAACACACAAAACATTTCTGCATTTTTAAATAAAAAAAAAAACATTGTTTAGTATGTTTAAGCTGAATTTGAATTATGGGGACACTAGAAATTCCCTCATAAACCACACTGATAGTATAATACCCATGTAATCACCAGTTTGTGATCTAAAACCCCCCAACCCCCCAACACACACACACATAAAGGTGTTGACCTTCTCATAAACATCTCCATTTTTCTTTCCTGGAGAGAGAGAGTGACCTCATATCTTGTCCTGTACTTTGCCAAAAAACACAACCTTCCGTGTTCCATTTGCATTTTACAACCTAGAGAGCTTTTTGAACAAAGTCCAAGGTGTCTTTCTCTGTGAATTGTTTTCCACACGTCCATATTTACCTAATTGAAAAGCTTTCAGTCATCATTTTTTGTCTGGGAAAAGAACGAATGGTGACGTGAAATAGCTAGGTCATATCGAACTTAAAATGTAATTTATTGACACAAGTGTAACCTATTGAACGTATAGCTAATGCAAAACGATGACACTACAGTCGGTTTTGAAGAGTAACTAGCTAAAAATCTCTACTAACTTAACATTTTTATTAGCATCAACAGGAGTGGTTGTGGTGTAGTGGGCCAAAGCACATAACTGTTAATCAGAAGGCCCCTGGTTCGATCCCCACAGCCACCACCATTGTGTCCTTGAGCAAGGCACTTAACTCCTGGTTGCTCCGGGGAGATTGTTCCTGTAATAAGTGCACTGTAAGTCGCTTTGGATAAAAGTGTCTGCCAAATGCATAAATGTAAATGCATCACAGTAGTTCAGTGGATTTTAATACAAACTAGTTTTTCTAGTTAGAGTCAACTTTTTCCAATAAGTAGCTGTGTATCGCGACAACATTACAGTACATTGCTTATTTATTTTTTTAAAGTCACGTTCACACTTATCCATATTTGTTCCCTAATGTCGTCCTTTTTCAAAGTATGCGGCATTAGAGAGCAATTTCAAAAGTCAAATTTTTTGTTGGAGGAAAACGCTATTTCATTGTGGGTGAGAGGCAGACAAATAGAAAATGCATTTTCAAATGAAAGTTTGGACATGATTGAATTCTTACAGCCAAGAGAACAATTAAACTTGCTCTCCTAAACAGTTTTTTTCTCTCATATGTTTTGTAGGAAAGTAAATATACTTGTTCAAATGGTTCATGTTAAAAAAACAACAACAGATAAAGAAATGCAAATAATTTGTTTCCAATTCGAGTCCCTGCACATCATTTTATGTCTTCTTTTTATAGCAAAATAATTAGTTAAATGCTTGGAGAATGAGGATGTAGTAAAATACAAAATAATATATATATATATATATATATATATATATATATATATATATATACTTTATATATCACTTTAACAGTCAGTTTATATGTTCTGTTATATACTGTTCGAGTTTAATGCTGGCACTCTAATTCAAGATCTATTTATTGATTTATTTATTTAATTAATTACTATTTAAAAAGTTCTGTCAAACTACTCTTTTGTTCTGTCAAACTACTCTTCTTTACTGTATATTTTTAAAGATATTGCCCTCATACAGTCCAGTAGCTTCAATGTAGTTAGCTACTTTTTGTTAGTAACTTAGCATAGTGTAACTAGCAATGTTTCCAAAAGAGTATTTTGACTGTAGTTGAGCTACTTAAAATTTTTAGCTGCTTTGTAGCTTGGCAAGTAAGTTACAGTGTCAAAGTATCTTCCCTAAAACTGACTACAGCTGTAAGGCATGCACAGCTTCCAAATTGAATGTCAACACAACTTCTCTGTTGGAATGATTCTATCGCCTCCAATTATGTTAACTTGATGCATGTCCAGAAACCAAAGCACAGTTTGAAGTTAAATATTATTAAGTGTGTTCCAAAGGTTTAGTCCTTTCAATTTTCTCATCAGGTGTGTATTAAAAGTAATTTGGAACAATATTTATAAAAGAGCAAAGTTCCCACTGGTTTCCAAACCAAAGACATTTGCTTGCAATTATGATGAGAAAGACTGGCCTTCATTATTTCTTCCAAATACATAATTTTTCATTTGTACAGGAGAGTTAATAATTATTTCATTATCCAGTAAGCCAAACACATATGAGTCCCAAATATGAGCCATACAAGGAAATTAAGAATAATTTTCCCTATAGATTTGGACCAGTCTATAAATGCTGGTGTTTCTCAGCTGTTTTTCCTTCAGGACCCTTTTATACACTGAACCCAAGTGGCAACCTAAAACAGTACCGAAATGTACAAAAGTCAACAAAAAAGGCTTTAAAATCAAACATTGAAATATATTAACATTACCCTGAACTGGCCAACAATATGCAAAGTTTTTGAGTTTGGTTTTCAAATGTCTCTTGGATTTTGACAATAATTGACATTATTACATTTTATTGATTGGCACAAACCATAGTTATTCTTGATGCAACAAAACCCATATATTCAAAGGTCGTATCACCATTCACTTACATTTTAAAGACATACTGAGCTAAGATATTTTTCTCTATTTTAATTCAAATGTGTTCTGCTGAAGAAAGAAAGTCATATACATCTGGTATGGAATGAGGGTGAGTAAATGATGAGAGATCCCTTTAATGGAGTCTGGGTCGTATTTTCCTCTTAGATTTTTTCTTGGTTTTTGAGCATGGGGGCATATTACGCAACCTGTCCATGTTGGCATCTGTCTAATTCGGCTAAATTCTACTAGTTGATAAATGCATTAGCATCAAAATACTGAAGAGTTTGATTCAAAGTCTGACCTTTGACTTCAACAACAAAATATATGGGAAGCCTTTTTTTGTACTGTTTTTATTTTGCTATATTAATGTTTATGGCCAGTTACATATTATTAGTAGTATTTTTTTCTCCTTGCTGTAAATGACCAGGACAGACCTACAACCTATTTTTGGTTGCGTTCCATCAGTTGAGAACTGCTAGACTATCCATAAACTTGTACTTAATACAAACTAGTCTTATTTACAGTAGTGGCCATTTGGATTTTTCCAGCAATCCACCTCGATAACAAATAAAACAAATAAATGTTCTGGGACATACAATAATGGAAGGTCGTTGCAGATGGGATCCTTGCACAAAATGTGTTTGGTGACGTGATGTGGCTTGTGACACTGCGCCATTAGCAGCTGTAATCAGTTATTACTCAATGGCATTACATTCTAATGTGGTCACTGCAAAGAAACCCCCTGCCAACCCTGCTCAGCACTGTCACGCAGATACTTTTCCCCTGGCGCGCTGGAACTGCACACTGTGTATGTTTCATGGCAGTACTAGCTCATTTCTGCTGAGTGCTGTGCAATGTGCTGTGTTTGTAGACCAGTCTGAAATGGGATGGAAACGGTGTTAAATAGGTGCTAAATAGTTAAGAGGAGATAGAGGATTGAGAGATGGATGTGCTGGAACTTCATGGAGACGTGAGAGCATTCAAAGGGAGAGGCACAGGTTTGGGTATAGAAGCAGGGCCAGCCCTTGAGTTCTTGGGGCCATTGGTGAGATCAGAAAAATGGCCGAATGATCACATTGGTAGTCTATGTTGTTACCGAATGTTCTGGTACACTGACATCAACCCCATACTTTCGAGTTACTGACAAGCATACATCATCTCCTATCAGACATTTTTGCATCAATTCAATTGTGTTTATATTACCCTTTTGATAGCATGTTGAACTAGGCGCCTCAGAGACATGGGTTCTGGTCCCATGGAAACCAGCAAGAAATCATGTTCACATAAACAATGGTGAGCACGATTCAGAGGTTGCATTTCCGCTCAATAAGTACATTCTTATTCCACTGACGCTTACTGCAGGTTAAGAGTTGAGGTTTGGGTTAGTATTACATCATTTACAACTGAAAAATTTACTCTCTTTTGGCTCAATTCTGTGGATATTTCACATAGAAACTGAAGCATGCACATGCTCATACATTCAACAACACTTCAAACTTCGGCCACGGGGCAGTGGTTTAAATTACAGTAAGCACACACTGATTTCAGCAGCAAAACTTTCTTTACTTTCTGTAAAAACTTTACTGTCACTAAATTAACCTTGAGATAATCTTCAAAATGGCCCCCATTAGCATTAAAATCGCCATAACAATAAAATATACAAATCATTACGTGTATAAACATTTAACAAATGAAATGTAATGAAACAACAAAAAAATATGGCAGAAATATGTAGAAAAGTTCATATAAATTAGAGTTGACATCATGCAACCAAAGTGCACAGATTTTATTATATTTTACATATATATTACAATATAATTTTTTTTAAATAATTTAAAAAATAATTAAATAAGTCCTATAGAACCATAACACCTCAAAATATATTAAAATTAACAAATAGCAATAAAAATAAAAATATTACTAATGACTATATACTAGATAGACCTCTTAAAGAGCAGATTCTTTTTTATTCATTGCTAGTTTTATTCATTTCCAGATAAATTGCTCAGTGGGCATTATGGTATGCACATTAAATCCATGCAAGGCTTGATGAATAGATTGGTATTATACTTTATTGTGAAAGCCAGTTATATGACTATTATGTAAATTTTTTAATAATGAGTCACAGTCCTTTTCTGCATATCGCGGCCTCCTTCGGCATATCGCGGCAACGTTTTGCGGCCGTCTTCATCCAGTCGCGGCCCGTTTGGCATAATGCGGCAGCCAGTTACATCTTATTGCATCCCGTCCTGTCCTGTTTCGTGGCCGGCCCACAGGGAAAAGTCCTGGTTCTTCCTATGGCCAGTCCATCCCTGGGGCCACCCCTCTGTAGAAGTTATTGGTATGATCTGAACTGATAAAAAATGGGAAGATAATGAACAAATGTGCAGCAAAAAGGAAAGAGCTCAAATATTCTCCAATTAGCAATACAGTACTACGCATCAAAGTCCACAGCTGACTAAACCATGATCAACCAAATATACTCAGACAGTCACTGCCATACTTCCTGTTTACATCCCAGGATGTTTATCTTGCTTGCCGTTTAGAGTAGAAACATGGAAAAGATGCATTACATATGATTTAGAGACATAATTTGTAAGACATTCATTTCAGCACATGCAATGGGCGTATTGTGGTCTGGCTGTTGTGCATGAATATATTTTTAGCTCAACGCCATGCGGTTGGCGGACTGAGACAGGCCCAGCCATCAACCTGATAAAGAGACATGAAAAATGAAGTATCTCTGCAATGAGCAGTCCATGTACTATTTTATGCTTCTATTGATGCCTTGAAGATGTATCATGAGTGAACTAAAATAAAATACAGGGTTCATTCAAAGGGCCGCAGAGTGTTTATTAATTCACATCTGGTCTTGTCATCAAGGCAGCATCAGAAAAATGGGGTAAGCAAAAGGGAAAATTACATCAATGGTGTGCACATGACTACACAGCAATATAGTGTGTACACTGAACAATGTCTGTTTATTATGTTTGCTTTTATGAGTGTGTTTTTACGTGAATTTTCTGAGACACAAAAAAGGATTGTTTGGTGAAACTCATTTAATTTTGCAGCAGTGTTTTGAAATCTGATACTGTTCTTCTCCTTTGAGGGAAGGAGGGTAAGAGAGAGAGAGAGAGAGAGAGAGAGAGTATGAAATAAAATGTATATACTGAGTGTGAGCAATTCCTTTACGATAGTACAACTATCACTCACAGCCCTGTTTTCAAATTCAATGTCATGTCTGCTTTGACTAAGCATTGCCTAGTTTATTTACCTTGAACAATATTCAGATGTCTGGCTTGCAACGCAATAGCCTGGTTGGGCCTCTACTAGCATCTGCTGTTTTCTTCCTTTATTCATTTGTGCTATGAACTGCCTGAAGTCACATGAAAGCAGGGCAGAGTTCCTCAAGACTTGGATTCTATTCAAGACCAGTAAGTAATTTTCAAAAGGGAAGTCAAGAGGAAATGGCTGCATTTGTTCAGAGAATAAAGAAAACTGTCTACGCGGTGCATATATTGCTAATCCAACCTGCTCAGTCCTAGAGAAAAAGTGAGCTATTTATGTGTGTAGTGCACAAGTGAAGAACTATTGATAGGAAAATCCCATAATTAATGTTGGAACATGTGGTTGCTGTAAAGTGCGAAGTGTATAATTACTAGTTGTTGAGAGTCTTTACTACATTTAACACTTCTAATTTAGAAAAGAATCATACAAATTTTGATATTCATTTATCCATGTTGCTAAGATGTTTTGAGTGTTTTTGAGTGTTTTTTAGTGTGTTGCTATGTGGTTGCTTGAGGACCCTGAAGGAAAATCCAGTTTAAACTGGTAGCTGTGTTTTGGAACATATGAGCTTGTCCAAGCTGGTCATGAGCTTGACCAAGCTGGTCTTGAGCTGGTCAAAGTTAGTCATGAGCTGGTCCATGCTGGTCTTGAGCTGGTCCAAGCTGGTCATGTGCTGGTCCAAACTGGAATTGAGTTTGTCCAATCTGGTCATGAGCTTGTCCAAGTTGATCTTTAGCTGATCCAAGCTGGTCATGAGCTGATCCCAGCTTGACCACCTTGAGCTGATCTCACCAGCTGGTAGCTGATCTAAGTTGGTCTCCCAGCTAAAGACCAGCTTAAATCAGCTAATGAGAAGCTTGGACCAGCTAATGATGAGCTTGGACCAGCTAGAAACCAGCTACCAAGTTCCAAACAACAGCTGGATGTTCCAGCATGGTGTGGATACCAGAGCATTGCTATGGTGTTCTGGGATCGTTGCCAGGGCATTGCTAAGGTGTTGCAAAGATGTTCTGATGGTTTTTTTGTCTTGAGCTGGTCCAAGCTGGTCATGAGCTGGTCAAAGTTGGTCATGAGCTGGTCCAAGTTGATCTTGAGCTTGTCCAAGCTGGTCATGAGCTTGTGCAAGCTGATCTTGAGCTGTTCCAAGCTGGTCATGAGCTGTTCCAAGCTTGTCTTGAGCTGGTCCAAGCTGGTCATGTGCTAGTCATGTGCTGGTCCAAGCTGGTCTTGAGCTGGTCATGAGCTGGTCCCAGCTTGACCACCTTGTGCTGGTATGACCAGCTGGTAGCTGATCTAAGTTGGTCTCCCAGCTAAAGACTAGATTAAACCAGCTAATGAGAAGCTTGGATCAGCTAATAATGAGCTTGGACCAGCTAGAAACCAGCTACCATTTTCCAAAACACAGATACCAGCATAAGATGAATTTTCCAGCAGGGTGTGAATACCAGAGCATTGCTAGGTTGCTGATAGGGTGTTCTGGGGTGGTTGCCAGGGCTTTGCTATGGTGTTGCAAAGATTGGGTGGTCTATGTGGTTACGAGAGCATTGCTAGGGTGGTTTGAGGTGGTTGACAGGGCATTGCTATAGTGCATAACTGCATTACTATGTTTTCACAATGCACGTGAACTGATGTGAGAGCGCCACCATGTGCATGCACACAGATCAGCATGTCACCGGTTTGTTCTGAATAACACACAGACATTATCTGCCTTTGAATCACAGCCTTTTGTAGATTAATAATTACATGACCAACTCACCATTTTTATGCTATTTTGATTAATTGTGCAGCCCTGAAGTATCGTGAAATTAGTCTACTGATGTGCTCTTTATGAAAATGAATGACCAAATAAAAGCACATTAAAATCATTGCGATATTCACAATATTGGTCAGTTTTACATCGTCAGCAAAATTATGTAAATTATTTAGTTAATATTCAATATTTTGCCCAGCCCTAATCACTATACTCTCTTCTCTCCACCTATTGCTTGTGTACATCCTGGTGCACTATGACTGCTGTTGAAGATTCCATGTGGATGCAGCACAATGGTGGGGGTTGAGGAGTGTCCATATTTCACAATGTAAAGTGCTTTGAGTGTAGTGTCAGAAAAGGGATATATAAATATTACATTAATTTATTCATTCATCCACTGTGAGAAAGATGTGGGGGGTCCAAAATAACAGTGATTTTGAACTCACTTTTTAAGCCATTTTTATTGAAAATTCAGTTTGAAACTATCTGACAGCATATAATTAGGGCCCAAGCACCGTAAGTGCTGAAGCCCTATTGTTTTCCAAAGAATTACTTCTTTTCAAGGTTTCAGGGGCTTTGGGTACCTTAACATGCTCAAAAACTCCTGAAAATGTTAACAAACATCAGAATCGTCAGCCATTAGAACATTCCAAAAGTTCACAAGGGGGGCTCTCTGCCGCCCCCTTGAAATTTATTTTTGGAAGGCTCTGTAGCACATTCTTTTTCACCTACATTCACCAAACTTTGTACACATATACTGTAGATCTCATCAAGCTGGACATCTTTCACCCCCATAGTCATTGGCTTTTGATTTTTGATGTCCCAAACGGTGTCTCCATAGTGATGCATTAAATAAAAAATAAAAAATGGGAAGAATAATTTTCTCATATCTTCTGCGTGCATCATGTGATTTACATTAAAATTGACCAGTATGTTTGGCCTTGAGGGCTGATCACATTGTATCTACTGTGGGTCATGGTTGTAGCTCCATCAACTGGCAGCAGGAAGTGTGGCCCTTACAACAGTCTTTGAAAAATCCATTTACATTTACACAAATCACTCCAAAATTTTTGATGCATTGTTTTACTAAAGCCGTCAGGAGGAAACGGGCCCATGGTGCTTAGGCCCGTTGATTGAAGCTTGCAGCTATATTATTATAATTGCTCTCCCTTTGAAGTGCCCATCAGAGTTTTGAACGCAGCCAAAAATGGCACTTTTGCATTAGCAACGTGGACACAGAAGCTGTGTTGTCTAACAGAAACCTCATGTGTTAAAGTGCTTTCTCTTATCATCCTTCAATCCCTTAAATAGCTGCATTCACATTTGCATGACGTTTCAGAAGACCGCTTTCTACAAAACCCCAAAATAAGTTGTTTCCTTAAATGCATGTACATGTGATCAAAGTCTTGACAGAGTGAAAGGAAAGCTATATATGGAATAAAAGATATAGAAGCCTCAGCAAAGTCAAATGATATACACACAACAAACTAACAAAGAACTATGTTTCTAACCACAGATGGAGAGCTGTAGTTCCAACTACACAACTTTGCAACGCTGTTTACAAATGTTCATTGGAACTTTGAATTCTGACCATAGCTGGCTAATGTGCTTTGGGTCCTATTTCATTAGGATTTAATTGTATGTATTAGTTTCCTTTATAGATATGTATTGGTCTCTAATGGTATCCACATGACATAACATGTCACCAATAGAAGCCAACATATTACCAGTACAAACCTACCAGGACCATTATAGTTTCCATTAAAACCAATGCATTTTGCATTATAACCATTAAAACCACATTTTTGTGAGGGTTTCTATTGCCTTTTCCCTTTTTTCTTCAGCAGAGTGGTTGCTGGGGTGGTTGATAGGGCATTGCTATGGTGTTGCTAAGGAGTTCAGAATTGTTTTTAGCATGTTGCTATGCTGTATCTTGTGTGTTCTAGGTGCTTCAAGAGTAAACCTTCAAGTCCCTATAGCCTAGTTACATTTTTTTTTGCAAAATTTGCCTGTTTCCATGTTTGTGTGTTTATCACTAATTCGCCTCCCTCCGTGCACTTGTCAATGTGCATGGTATGAGATATTTGTGTTGACACTCATGGAAGTGTCATGTTTGCAGCATCAGATCTATATGCCATTAAGATCAATCCATAATCACGTACAATAAATTAGCTTTCAAGGATGTATACTGTCGTATTGATTAACACAGGCTAATGATTGGGATAAATTCTGTCATGTGACACTACATTTTTGCATTAATGCCAATTTTGTTATACGCTATAGTTATTTCAATATTATGTTTATATTATATATTAAAATATTATGTCGACACGTGTGAAATTTTTAGCTCTAAAAATTTTTCACAAAAAAATCCTTGGATGGAAATGTAGTTAGTGATACTCTGGCCCCTGTATATGGCTTTGATTAAAAAAAATTCGCCTGTTTTATTATCTGTCAATTCATTGAATTTGTAAGTGAGATGGGTTCAATTATGTGCCAAAGTTTGACCCCTCAGGTTCAGGGGTTTTTCAAATTCATAACCCCCAAATATGTATAATAAGATAACAATGACAATAAAAAGAGGTCTTTGTGATCATACTCAAAGAATTGAGAACAGAAAAGCTTTTGAACAGAAAAGCCAGAATATTAGAGACTCATTTGATTTACATCTTTGTTCTTTAAAAATGTAAGCCTAAAATCATCTTTTGTATGGGCTATTCAAATGATGGTGAGTAAAAAAAATTAAATCTCTTATTTTTGTGTTGCTATCCCTTTAAATCAGTTCCCACAGTCAATGTTGACGCCTTGAATTTGTTATGCTGGTTGTCTTGATGTTCAAATTAATACAATTATCAATTTAGAAGGAAAAGAAAGATGACAATCTTCACCTCCGATATCTGATTACGTATGACCAGCAGCGGCCCGCTTTGATGACTCTATGTTTTCCATTCCAAAGGGAAACAATGTGTAGTGACAACATAATCACATTGTCCTTACAAGGAAATTTGATTGTGCTGTAGATTGTGAACCTACATGTTGAAATAACTCCAGGCTTTGTGGATGTGAGATATAAACACTTCACACAATCGATAACAATATTACATCATATCCCACAGTGAGTCCCCAGATACTACGCATAAAATATCTGCATGGAATTTCCATAATGGCTGTGAGCTTTATGATCACAGCAAGCCAGTGGCCTTCCCCCTACAATCAGCATAGTGATGGAGAAGAAGCCCATGTACATAATGACACTCTACCATAAATATATTTTACCTGTACCATATGCTCTCACCTAGCCAGACTTCTGACTTGGTGCATAAATTCTGGTCCAAATTGTAACTTACTCTGGCCAAGAACCAGTCAGTTAGACAGGAAGAGACTGTCTGAGTGTAATGTTGATAAAATAACACATTTTGGACCGGTTTGTCTAAAATTGTTGAAATATCAAACATAGACTCATAAATAAATTAAATATTTGCACAGTAGTGTCAGTCCGTGATCAGCCCTTCAGAAAAAAATTATAAAGTAATAAGTAGGCTTATTATTTCACAAACATAACTCAAATAAAAATATACAATTCTACTCATAGTATCTAGTTAATTGATACTAAGTGCTTAACCATATTGGTAATTGGGTACCAATTATGCACGTGCCCAAGGGGCACCATGTCCAGGGGGCACCCACATGACACAATTTTTTTAATTGTCTTAAGTCCGCTTTTATTTCAGTGGTTAGTGAAGTTTTTCAGTATTATTAATCAGGCTTAAATGATTTTCCAGAGGTCCAGACCGCTACTGAAGCAGCATGTAGATGGTGCTGCTATATGGTACCTTTACTTTTCTCAGCACTGGCTAGGATGGGAAAATCACAGTCGTTTATTATTACCTGATGAGGTTTTAAAATAATGCTTTATAGATACTGCTGTAGCGGATTTCCATTCATAGGTATGACTCCTTGCAATTATCAGCTTTAATTAACAATAATTATCCAGTGCAAAAATGTATCCGATGAGATATAAAAAATTCTCAGATATGAATGGATTTTTCAGCAGTCAAGCACCCTCTGGAGCAAGAAAACTTTTTGTCTCATAGGACACAGTCAATAAACGTGTTTACATGCCCTTAAGGAAATATTTTGTTCAAGGGTTTTTGCAGAAAGTGGCTTTCGGAAATGTGACATAAACAAGAACACAGTTTTTCTTACACTGTTTAAGGGATTAAGAGAAAGCCTTTTTAACACACCTGGGTTTCTCCCAGAGAACGCAGCTTATGTGACCATGTAAGTGCATAAGCACAATTTTTAAAGGTTTTTGAAGTGTGCACATGTGCGTGGAACAGATTGGATAATTAACATCATTGGATGGAACATACATCATATCACCAAGTCAATTTAGTGGAAAGAATTCAACAAATCTGGTAGTACACTAGAAAAGGGAAAAGCACATACACTACTAACTATACCAGTTTATAAACATCAATTTGAAATATTGCCTACAGTCCATCATGTCCCCCAAGTTCATTGGGGGAATCCCAGAGATTTACATAAGAGGAAAGCCCCATTATTGCAATTCAATTACACTGTAAGCCATGAGTTAAGGAAAGAAACACAGCAATGACTCTGCAATATCTGGAAATATATTCAAAATAACTGAAAATACAGTAAAATAGTCTTGCCCACGTGCCATGTTTTTATTTACTCCAGTGTCATGGGGAGAAAGCTGCTTACTGACCATGCCACATGTACATGTAAATGCACACGCCGATTCCGAGTCTTAAGCAGCAATAAATGGGTTTCTGGTGTCAATTTAAATGAGCTCATTGACTGACAACATTTGAAATTTTGGTTTGTTCCTCACACAAAACAATCCTATTAATAGTTATTTTTTTCAGTGGTACTGTGGGGTAGTTTGTGGGCATGCCGTAAGAAGTTATGGATAATATACAGAATATATGGAGGTCACGTGACTCCATGCGAGGTTCGGACATGTGAATTTAACACTTTTAACACTGACAAAGGTTGTTGCTGACTTGGAAGATCTTGCTGTAATACATTGATCGATCACAGCCATGGAGATAAAATTCACTGAGGTGGTCACAAGAGTGGGGGATGTTGAGAAACAGATCGATTATCTGGAGTTTTCGGATAGGGAACTAGCTGCTAATCCACTAATGACCAAGGTGGATTTGGAGTGCGGAGAAATTGGTGGACATGGAGAACCGTAACAAGGGGAACAACGTCTGAGTTGTCAGAATTCCTGAAGCCAAAGAGGGTCAGGATATGGTGAAATTCCTGGATGGGCTTTTTCCGAATCTGCTTGACATAAAAGGCCATAAGATGGAAATTGAGCAAGCTCACAAGGTTCCAGCTCGGCGATCCACTGAGGGAGACAGGCCCCAAACAATTCTGGTGAAATGTCTGAGATCATCCGAGAAAGATCTCTTGTTGCATTAGGCGAGGAATAAAGGAAGGCTTTTTTGGAAGAACCACAGCATTTTCTTGTTTCCAGACTTTGCGAATTTGACAAGAGTCAAGTAAAGTCAAGTAAAAAAAATTAGCGCCTTTCACAACACTCATCATTTCAAAGCAGCTTTACAGAAGATCAGGCATTAACAGAAGATAAAAATGTCTATAAAGTCAATGAGTCATCATTGTGTAATTAGATAAAATAAGATTTTTAGTTGTGTATAAAAAATTAAATAATAATTGTATTAATAACCCCAGTAAGCAAGCTGAAGGCGACTGTGGCAAGGATCACAAAACTCCATAAAATGTTAGTTAACCCTCTAGGGTCTGAGGGTATGTTGGGCCCTGGAGAAGTTTTGAAATGCCTTGACATTTGTGCTTTTTTCAGTTGCTTAAAAACATATTAATGGCTAAAGTCTGATAACACTGTATTCAGCACAAACAGGGCTACAATAATATGTGAGCAACATGTGTGTACATGTTTGTATTTTTGAGAAAATAATGTTTATGCATGGTTTTTGAAAAAACTAAAATTTTAAGTCACTGAACACATACTATAACACATAATATAACACATACTAAACATTTGTCCACAAGACGTTTGAGAACTGGATCTTGTAGCCTGGAGTTTTTGCTACAAAATAATGTGAAAATCATCCTGATCACTCATTCATACAAAACAATATAGTAATTTAACTTTTTTAAGACAATTTTAGTGTTGAAAGGTAATATGCGAGGAGGCGTGGACGATCATGAATATTTAGAGAGACAATGACTCAACCCCTGGGACTATCAATGAGGAATGTGACAGAAAGAGAATGAATGTGAGGAGACTTAATGATCAAAATCAAGTTTTAAGTTAAAAGAAGATATCTGACTATATATTTTCTTTACATAAAGACTTTACTTAATTTTAGACCCACACTACCGTTAAAAGAAGTCTCTTCTGCTCACCAAATCTGGATTTATTTGTTCCAACATACAGAAAAAATATTGATATTCTGAACTCTTTTTACAATTTAAATATATTGTAAAATGTGATCAAAGCATAATCTTCAGCATCATTACTGCAGTCTTCAGTGTCACATGATCCTTCAGAAATCATAATAATATGCTGATTTTCTAATATGGGCATATTTAAAGTGCATTTTACTCATTTAACCTGAACAGATATTTGTAAGCACAAGCTTTGTTGATGATAATGAGGCATTATAAATACTAGATAAAATATAATCTAAACATTCATATTATTGTTATATCATATTACATATCATATTTATATCAAACAGCATACAATTTAAATACCTGCTTTAGCCAAAACAGCATATAAATGTAACTAAAACTTGCTTATTAGGACATATTTCAAATGTCAATACTCTGAATCCTGGCTGGCAAGTCTGGAAAAAGTCCCACTAGTAAAATATGTACATTTTTATATAAAATAACATGTCAACTAATGAAAACTAAATGACTTACTCGTCTGAAATTGAATCCTCGGCTGGTTCAAGTCTCTCTGGAGCTTTCTCACCTGTGTATCGTTGCAAACGCGCAGAAATTAACGAAATTTGTTTACAGCCTCTCAGTGGGGGCGTGTACATTTGCATAGATCGTCTCAGCACATTAGCGTATGAATGGCGCGCTCTGCTGGTGGGTGGGATCACATTACAGATAATTAGATGAACCGGTAAAAACTGAACATCGCTTTGTTTCAAACAGATTGCATTGCAGGAGAATATTTGTTTTAAATTTGAATTGGTTCATTAAAAAGTAGACATTTAAAGCTTTCTTTATACATATGTTTCATGTTTGTGTGATAAGTATTCGCGGAGTTTCAGTTCATTTTCAGCGACGTGTTTCTGAAATATGCTCGTGAACACAGAGACTGCTAAAAGCTCACCCTTTTTATTGTCTTTATTTTACAAAAGCACAATGTTTCATTGTTATTATGAGGGTACACAAATAAAAGTAGACCCTTTATAGTCTCTAATGATGTCTTACACTTATCTGTATACTCAAAAATGACGGAGTATTTTAAGTTGTTTCTGCTGTAATGATGAAAATATCCAGCAGGACGCGCCGGCGCGTCTGTCGAACCCAGAGGGTTAATGGGAGAAAAATAACCTTGGGAGAAACCAGACTCACTGTGGGGGCCAGTTGCCACCTGGCTAACATCATGAATATAATGTCAAAATGACTTATGTATAATGCAAGTCACGGTTTAAAATTATTAAACTAAGTAATGTTAAGGGACAGTGTTTAAACGTAGATTTTGTATGAACTGTAAGATTAGTGACCAATGTCTTTGAAGTCCATCCTGGATTAACTGCAGAAGTTCACATAGATGCAATTGTCCTTGTTAATTGGCTGATGAAGGCTTTTGTTGGCAAATTATAGTCTATGTATTCCATTTCAAGAGCGTAGTCCATCAATAGACCGAGGAGATGCAGGCGTAGATCAATGAGGTGCATCGCAGTTCAACCTGGCCGGTAATTTCGGTGAGGTTCGGTGTGGTCCATCCTAAATCCAAGGTTCAGACAATGGCATATGAAGTATCCCATGTCTTATGGTTGGAGTTGGCATCAGTTCATCCTCTGAAGTCAATCATAATAGACTGAAGTGATGTTTGGCTGGCACTGGCTGCATTTAGTCATCAATTTGTTGCAGATTTGTAGATCATGATCAATGATTCTGGTTCCGGCAGACTAAACTAAAGCAGCCTCATTGTGGTTTGAAGGATAAATTAGGTGTATGCCTAGCTAAATAGATGAGTCTTTAGTCTAGACTTAAACTGAGGAAGTGTGTCTGCATCTCGAACAGTGTTAGGGAAACTATTCCATAGTATAGGAGCCAAATATGAAAAGGATCAACCTCCTTTTGTGGATTTTGATATTCTAGGAACTAGTAACAGGCCAGAATTTTGCGATTGTAATGAACGTGATGGAATATAGCATGGCGGAAGGTCACTTAAGTACTGTTTGAGTTTATAAGGATGGATGCCAATTGTTGCTGTCGTCTGCAGGGTTAATGCACATATTAAATTTTTTTCTGTTTGTTTGGTTCTGGGGGAAGTTCGGCATTTGATTGTTGCACTAATGTTGGAATGTGGTCTTTATAATTTTGTTTTTGACACACAATCTACTTTTTCTCAGATGTCAAAATGTCAAATGTTAATGTAAGTGGATTGTCTGTCTCCATGTGGCATGTGAATAGAATATGATATAGTGTTTCTTCAGGAAATGCATCTTTACCCACAGGAAGCTGAAAAATTTAGGAAGATATGTGCTGGACATTTTTCTTTAGTGCTGGCTCAAGAGTTATTACACAGATAATTAATAATTTACAATTCAAATGTCTCAAACAGATTAAAGACAAATTTGGAAGAGTCATTATTGTTTTAGCAGAAATTCAGTGGCAAAGTCTTATTTTGGCTAATATTTTCACACCTAACATTGATGATCAGGGCTGTTTTATAGATCTGGAAGGGATGCTGCAAGCCGCTGGCACCCCTCATAATATAATATTGGAAGGACACTAATCTTTTGATGGACTCAGTCCTTGATCATAGTAAAGCAAAAGTGTGCAAGCCCCCTAGAGCAAAATTTACTCTTCACAGGAAATCTTGGTCTTACCGGTATTTGGAGACTTTGAACCCATCTTGTAGGGACAATCAATTTTTTTCATCAGTCCAAAATATTTATTCTAGGATAGATTTTTTTATTTTTTATTTCAGGGCGGCTGTGGCTCAGGTGGTAGAGTGGGTTGTCTACTAATCGCAGGGCTGGTGGTTCGTTCCTGGCCCACATGACTCCACATGCTGAAGTGTCCTTGGGCAAGACACTGAACCCCAAGTTGCTCCCAATGGCAGGCTAGCACCTTGCACCTCTCCCATCATTGGTGTGTGAATAGGTGAATAAGATCCAGTGTAAAGCGCTTTGAATACTGCTAAGGTTAAAACCATTTACCATTTTACCATTTCTATTTCATCTGTTGTTGATTGCTCAATTGGAAATATTTTAGTCACAAATCATACCCTGGTGAATTTAGAGGTGCTGCCTCATATGGATAAAACTAAATCATATAGTTTCTGCTTTAAAGTATCCTTTTTGCAAAATCCTGAATTCCAACTAATATTAAAGGCTGAAATCACTGTTTAAATGAGACCAACTGGTCCTCAGTATCCTCTGTGGGAGTGGCTTGGGAGGCACTTTAGGTGGTTATTAGGGGCTGGATCATACAGTATGCCTCATTCACCAAAAAATCCAAAGTGCAAGAACTCGTGGAGTTGGAAGGGAATATTAAAAGTGCAGAGGCAGAGCTGAAGCACTAGATGGGACAGCCTAAGAGAATTGATCCAATTTAAATACAGATATAACACTATTTTGTCACAGAAGAGGGAGTTTTGGCTATTCAGGGCAAGACAGTCATACTTTGAGTTGGGAGACAAGGCAGGAAAACGTCTGGACAGATATATTAAACAGAGAGAGTATTTTTCTCCCATTCCCTCAGTGAAATCTGCTGGTGGTGAAATATTTACCTTGTCCAATGATTAATAATGCTTTTAAATTATTCTGTCTTGATCTCTAAAGTCTTCATCTTCTGATGAGGATATTAGAAACTTTGTGTAACCATTAGAACTTTCTAAACTGATGGCTGAGCAAAACAATTATCTTGATTCTGAGATAACATTGGAGGAGCTTGGTGAGGTAATTAAGGCCTTGCCTACAGGCAAAGCACTGCCCAGGCAAAACTCCACTGTAAAACAGATCAATTCATGGGCAAGGAAGAGGCGAGAAACCGGCTCGTCAACATAAATAATAATTTAATTAAGAACTTAAAACAAACATTTAGGACAGCAGACATGTCTGCTGATTAAGCTCTCTCTCTCGATCACCGTCTGCGAGCGGCCTTTATCCCTCTTGACGGCTCAATTTAGCCTGATACGGGACCGGGCGTGCGCAATCACGCGCCGGTCCCGCCCTCCACCGTGCCACATCCACTTATGCTAGAAGTTTGTCCAAGCGAGTGTAAGAGTTACCGTCCAATTTTCCGTGATCCAGCTAGATGTTGATACATTGTCAAAAATGTTGGCTAACAAATTAAGTAAGGTTATGACAACTCTTATACATATAGATCAGGTGGGGTTTTTTTCTGGGCCATAGCTCGTCTGATAACATTAGGCGTTTCATCAATATCATGTGGTCAATGGCGAATGATCAGACTCTGGTCGCTGCCATCTCACTTGACGCTGAACAGGCTTTTGATATGATATAATGGGATTATCTTTTTAAGATTTTGGAAATGTATGGGTTTGGGAATACATTTATTGGCTGGATTAAGTTACTTTATAGACACCCGGTACAAACGAATGGATTACTTTCAGATTATTTTATTGTTTTGTCTTGCCCTGAAACCATTAGTAGCTGTGATAAAAAAAGGAGGAGAATTTTCCAGGGGTGGTGGCGGGAGGTGTGACACATAAGCTTTTGCTTTTCGCCCTGACCCTACTAGATGTATGCCTTGACTCCACAGAATTATTAATTCCTTTTCAAAATTCTCAGGATACAGAGTTAATTTGTCTAAATCCATAGCTTTGTCTCTAATAGCGCACTGCCCAGTTACGGCTTTTCAGCCAGGTGACTTCCTGTAGCCCAAACAGGACATTAGGTATTTGGGTATTTTATTCCCAGTAAATTTGTGTGATTTAGTTAGTTAATTTTGACTCTTTAATAAAAAAAAAAATGTGAGCGATGTGGGCAGGTGGGCTTTATTACATTTATCTATGATTGGGAAGGTTAGTGTTATTAAACTAAATTGTATTTCAGAATTCAACTACCTGCTACAGTCTCTGCCTATAGATGGCCCCCTTTCTTATTTCAAGCAATTTGATAGCATGGCAAAGTCCTTCATTTGGAATGGTAAATGTCCCAGATTACATTTCAGTAAATTTCATAGGCCGATTGACAAAGGTGGGCTAGGCCTACCCAATATTTAGTTGTATTATTATGCATTCGGTTTCAGACATTTGGCTCATTGGTCACTTCCACCTGAGAGAGCCCCTCTCTGGTTTTGTGTTGAACAGGAAGTTCTTGCCCCTATTTCGCCATTGCAAAGACTTTCTATTAAACTAACCACAGAGGTTAAGTTACACCCCGTTATCTTGCATTTGCACTCGGTATGGTCAAAAGTGTCCAGAGTGTTTAATTCAGACATTTATTTAAATGTTGCCTTGAGCATATGTCTGGAACCAAAATTATGTATTAATACATCCCCTTTCTGCTGGTCAGAGTGGATTGTGAGGGAGGTTAATACACTTGGTGACATATATGAGAGAGGAGTGTTGAGATCTTTTGAAAATTTGGTTCAACGTTTTAGGATTCCCATATCTCAGTTTTTTTTAGGTATTTACAGCTGCGCCACCTGCTCTGTACTATTTGTGAGAGAAGCATACACGCCCTAAAGCAACAGAAACTCAGTAAACTCAAGGATTTAAACTTGGTATTGGAGAAGGAAGTGTGGCCTAGGATTCTAAAAAATGCCAAGTCTGCACCTAGAGATGCAAGGTTGTGCCTCATGTAATTCAAGATTTTACATAAATTCTATTGGATTCCCTCTAGATTGTATAGGATTGGTCTTAAAGACACACCCACCTTTTTTTTTTTTTTTTTGATGTGTCATAATCCAAGAATTTTGGTTGAAGGTTCATAGTTTTATGTGTGGCGTATTGGGCACTCGGATTTCGTTCTGCCCCAGACTTTGTGTTTTGGGCGATGCGGGTGGTCATTGATGTGGGGAACAAACACATAAAAAATTGGGTTCTGACCAGTGTAATGATCGCCAGAATTTGTAGATGGAGGTCAGCTGGAGCACCCCCATTTCAAGAGTGGTGCACGGAGATGGGGAGAGTGGCGGTTTTTGAGGAAGTGTCATTTAGAGGGCTGGGTAACTTGAATTTGTTTGTTGGGAAACCCTCTCAGTGAGGGGAAGTGGAGAGAGAGGTATAGGTATACATGTGTGTGATTAATATACAGTACTGTGAAAAGGTTTTAGGCACCTAAGATGTTTCACAAAAACATTTGTCTTAAGATAATTATGTATATCTTCAGCTTTAGTGTGTCAATAGAAAAAAAAAAATTATACTCCCAAACATTACAATTGCAAATAGAATGTCTGGGATTACATGAAGAAACTGAAGCAATTGAGACAGCCTAAACATATAGAAGAACTGTGATGAATTCTCCAAGAATCTTGGTACATCCTATCTGCCAACAACCAAGAAAAACTGTGTCCAGGTGTACCTAGGAGAATTGGGGCTTATTTAAAGGCATAGGTGGTCACACCTAATATTGATTTAGCTTTTTATGTTTACTGGACTTTGTTTGTTGTTAATTGATAAATGAAAACTATTTATGGCATTATTTTTGAAGACATCCTCACTATCCAACATTTTTCACAAGTGCTTAAAACATTTGCACAGTACTATACAGTACATATTTATATATATATTTTTGTGTATATACTCATGTGTGACCACAGGAATATAATGGAATCAATGTGTGTCACCCACTTCAGGCCCTGTGAGATAGTAGTGCACAGGAACCTGAATGACTCCACTGATGCCACAGTGCTGCTTAGAATGTGAGGGGGGTCTGTGTTGGTGTGTTCCCCCTAAAGTCCACAAGCATCTCCAACATTTTGAGCGTGTTCAGCTCAAGGTGGTTTTGACTGCACCAGACAGCCAGCTGTTCAATCTCCCTTCTGTATGCAGACTCATCATCATCTCGGATGAGGCTGATAACAGTGGTGTCGTCTTCAAACTTCAGGAGCTTGACAGAGGGGTCCTTGATGATGCAGTCATTGGTGTAGAGATAGAAGAGTAGTGGAGAGAGTACACATCCCTGGGGAGCACCAGTGCTGATTGTACAGGTGCTGGAAGTGAGTTTACCCTGTCTCACAATCTGCTGCCTGTCTGTCAGAAAGCTTGTAATCCACTGACAGATAGACAAGGGTACAGAGGGTGTAATTTATTCTGGAGTATACCTGGGATGATGGTGTTGAAAGCTGAATGGAAGTCCTCAAAAAGGATCCTTGCATCTGTCCCTGGTCTGTCCAGATGTTGCAGGATATGATGCAATCCCATTGACTGTATCATCCACAGAAGGGGATCCAGAAAGGGTCAAGTGATGTTCTTCTGGTGGGCCAACACCAGTCTCTCAAATGATTTAATGACCACAGATGTCAAAGCGATAGGTCTGTTGTCATTAAGTCCTGTGATTTTTAGTTTCTTTGGGACAAGATTATGATTGAGCGTTGAAGCAGCATGGGACTTCACACTGCTCCAGTGATCTATTGAAGATCTGTGTGAAGATGGGGGCCATCTGTTTAGCACAGGATCGAAGACATGCTGGTGAGATGCCATTTGGGCCTGGAGCTTTCCTCGTCTTTTGTTTCTGAAAGAAGTGAAGTGAAGTGAAGGTCAGATTGGACGTGGGGTGTGAGATTGGGGCTTTCAAATCTGCAGTTGAACACATTCAGGTCATCAGCTAGTTGTTGGTCCACCACTGGGTTGGGGTTAGGAGTCCTGTAATTTAAAAAAAAGAGTTGTTTCATGCCCACTCCACACTGATGCAGAGTCATTAGCTGAAAACTTGTTTTCCAGCTTCTCAAAGTATCTTCTTTTAGCCACTCTGATTTCCTTATTCAGTGTGTTTCTGGCCTTATTGTACAAGACTTTATCCCCACTCCTGTAAGCATCCTCTTTGGCCTGCTGAAGCTGCATGAACTCTGCTGTAAACCACGCTTTGTCATTGTTGAACTTTAAATAAGTCCTAGAAGGAATGCACATATCCTCACAGAAACTGATATATGATGTAACAGTATATGTGACCTCATCCAGGTCTATGGCTGCTGCCTCAAAAACACTCCAATCCGTGCAATCGAAGCAAGCTTGAAAAGTACAGAGTTTCAAAATCCTTGTGTGTACGGGTGAGGAGATGTAGTTTGTCCGTTTTGTTAGGAAGAGAGCAGAGATTTGCTAGATGACTGCTTGGCGGCACTGTTTGAAAGCCGTGCCGAAGGAGTTTCATCTATATGTTAAATCACAATTCATCTATATCACAGTTGATCATCTATGATATATCACAATTAATTTTTCAAACCCATGATGCAAATTATCACATTTTTGTGTCACAAAATATTGTTGCACCCCTACCATTTATTTAGCTATCTTATCTATGGACAATTATGTGATTGGTTTGCATATAGCATTCTTTTTGCACTTCTGTCCGTGACCCTGTCTTCAACTACCAGTTGAGAACAACTGTTCTAAAACCTTACATGCATCACAATTGTGTTTGCAACAGAAATTATACATCATTAGTGGCCACAGAGGTTTAGACAATGTTTACTTGGCACATATGTTAGCCCAGTTGGACCCAGCTCCATCTAATTTATCAATCACCCTTTCCAGAGAATCTTAAACTTTAAGGTTTTCAGTGCCATATTTGAAATTCTAATACAATATGGGTTTTCTTTATTCCAGGTTGTCTGATTGTTTATTTGATATTTCCAAGGCACTGCTGTTTAGTAACTTTAAATTATGGGTTTCATTTTAAAAGCAAGAGAGTTTATGGAAAGTTCTTGACTCAAATGAGAAATTAAGTTACATATTTACTGTTTGTGAAAATGTGATGATATATTGCTTCAATGCAGTCTACAAACATTGAATTCTTTTTTTTATCCCCTTTTATCCCAATTTGGAATGCCCAATTCCCACTACTTACTAGGTCCTTGTGGTGGCGCAGTTACTCACCTCAATCTGGGTGGCGAAGGGCAAGTCTCAGTTGCCTCAGTTCTGAGACTGTCAGTCTTATCACGTGACTCACAGCATGTGGAGGCTCATGCTACTCTCCACAATCCACACACAACTTACCACTCACCCCTTTTAGAGCAGAACCCCTAATCGTGACCACGAGGAGGTTGCCCCATGTGACTCTACTTCCTAGTAACCGGGCCAATTTGGTTACTTAGGAGCCTGGCTTGATTGTGCGCTCTGTTTTCGGTCTCGCGACTCCAGGGGTGGTAGTCAGCGTCAATACTCGCTGAGCTACCCAGGCCCCCCAAACATTGCATTCTTGAAAGTTTTCTCCCTGAATTATGAATTTCACTGTTCCTCCAATGCAGCATAAAAATGGGATTCAAATGATGCTATGAGATAATATTACAATATTGCAAGTAAACTACTAAGTAGACTAGACATCCTCAAGCCGAATTTTTTATTCTCTATTGTTTTGTTTTTTTGTCATATACTGTATGTTAAATATTTTTGTACTATACTTCAATACACATTTTCCTCTATTTTTCTGTGTATCTATTTCGGCTATTTCTCAATTGCTTCTGTCTCTTCTTGTAATACCAGTTTGAAGTGTTGTTCTTCACCACGAATTCTACTATTAAACATGACTATTTTAAGTGAATATAATGCTGACTGATGGCTTCAACAGAAGCATACACCATCGATTAACAACCTCGGAGCTTACTGTAGGTCTGTCTTTAAAAAATTTAAGTTATAAATAGTCAATTCCCATATGGAAAAAATTAATTATTTTTTTAATTCTGGAACCAGACTGTTGCACTCTGTTGTGCTTAACCCACCCCTAAACAGCACATAAAAATAGAGCAAACTGTGATTGATGGCTTTGCATTACAGTCAAACAACTCTTTCGGTCTTAGTGGGCTTCTCTTTGCCAGAATAAGCTGCAATGTTAACCAGATCTTTTGTGGTTTAGTCAAAGGTCTGGCTGCGTGAGACTAAAATCATACATTGGCTTGCTGTGTTTCTGGTGGCCTGGCTGGGCTGCCACTTTGGCAGCTGATACTGGTTAGCGTCCCTCTGCATTACAGCTTGTCATCAGAGACCTGGCCGAAGTACTTCTTCCTGTGTCTGGCCCTCCATCTACAGAAGATGAGTGCCTCTGTGTGCACACATGTGTGTGCTAGTACGAACCTTACTAGGAACACGCCCAGTTGCATGATTTACAACGCTTGTTCGGCTGGCTTGACCGAGGCCTCACTCCATCTCAACTTATTACCTTTTAGTTTTCGCCTCCTCTCTCTGCCACCGTGCCACACCTATTGCATGTTTGAGTCACTGTGAGAGCAGTGTGGCTGCATGGTAAATAGTTTTCTCTTGCATTTGGCCCCAGTCTTTATTTATTATTTCTCCTCATCCTTTTCTTGCTATTTCCATTTCCATGCATGCCATCGAGTGAAATGTTCTTTTTATATACTGTACTTCCCTTTGGATAGAAGTGAGGCTATGACAACTCTTGACTCTCGACTCAGTGGATGAACTACATCAGTGGTTCACAGTTGGATTTGCTTCAGGACCAAAGTTGCACTCCAACACATTTTAAAAAATTGTATTGTTCAAAAGTTAACAAACATGCCTTTAAAGGTGAAGTATGTTATATTTTTAGTGTTAAAATACTTTCTCCTATTCTAGCTGTATGTGCAGAGACAACTGATAAGCCATTTATATTGTAATTTGTGGCTACCGTTCGAGCACCGCCTGCCGCCAGGCCTTCCCTGCCTTCCATGACCTGGGAGGGAGACAAGGGGAGGGTAAAACAAAACAACAAAAGGAGGAGAGGTAAAAGGCCAATGTGGATCGACAATGAGAGAGAGAGAGAGAGAGAGAGAGAGAGAGAGAAAAACATACTCGCCGGTTGCCAGACATGCCGTCGCCTGGTCCTTGATCACTCCTCCACCCTCTGGCGGACAACAGCTGTTCCTACAGTCCCCATTTCAGCACCCGGTAGGGAACTCCTCCGCACCTGGCAGCGGCTCTACTGCTCCAGGTAGTAGGCAGCGATCCCATCCTTCCCTCGTGGATGGCGGCTGTTCCTCCACGTCCAGGCGACCAGTAGCAACTCCTCCATCCCCTGGCAGATGGCCATGGCTGCTACTTTGGGGTCAATGGTAGTGGTGAGGATTCTACAACGGCGCATCCCTCTTCCTTCCCGAGCTTTGGCACCAATGCTATAAGGTAAAGCTGGGGAAAGGAGGAGGTGGGAACCGGCTGAACAGTCAAAATAATATTTAATAACAATTTAAACAAAAAGACACACAACATAAATGCATACAGGGCAGCTGCCTGAAGCCATCTCTCTCTATCTCTCTCTCTCTCTCTCTCTCTCTCTCTCTCTCTCGAACTGCTGCATCTCATTGCACTTATCCCTCTCCTCAGCTAATTAGCCCGATTGGGTGCAAGGCATGCGTTGTCACGTCCCTGCCCTCCTCCTTGTCACCCATATACTACCACAAGATATTTCATTAGATCTTTGTGGCACGATGGAGGGTGGGGCCGAGTCGTGACTTGACACGCCCGGTCCCGTTTTAGGCTAATCATGCCACCGAGAGGGATAAAGGCTAATCGCAGTGGGCGGTGTGGGAGAGAGAGATCCTTATGCACAAGTCTGTCGTCTTATGTGTTTGTCTTTTGAGTTTTACATTAAACCTTTATTTGTAAGTTAAGCCGGTTTCTTGCCTCTTCCTTGCCTGTGAGGGCAAAGTTCTTTACATTGGTGCTGAAAGCCCGGGAAAGAAGAGGGATATGCCGTAGTAGAGTTCTCGCCACTACTGTCCACCCCAACGGAGCAGCCGCGGCCATCTGCCGGGGGACGAGGAGCCCAGCCGCCTGGATGCGGAAGAACGGCCGCCGACCGTGAGGGGAGAAGGGGCTCCTAGCCAACCGCCTGGAGCGGTCAGGGCCACTGCCAGAGGCGGACGATGCCCCTACCAGCCGCTGAAACGCAGAGATTTCGGAGACCGCCGTCCGTGAGCGGGGAGGGGATCGCGATCGACCACCTGGAGCGGGAGAACCGCTGCCAAGGGCGGGGGAGACACCTTCGGCTCCCCGAGAACGTGGCGGGGCGTTCCGTCCGCCAGGGGCTGGAGGACTGCCTCTGATCTGCCTGGAGATGCGCGGCTGTCGTCCGTTAGAGGGTGGAGGAGTGGCCGAGGAACAAGCTACAGCGTATCGGAGAACCGGCGAGTACGTTTTTTAAAAAAATATTTATCTCTCTCGCTCTGCGTTGGCCTTTTCCCTCTCCTTTTTAAATTGTAGTGGTTTTGGGGGGGACTGTTGCAAGAGTACCCCCCCCTCCCACATTTTAATTGTTCTTTGGTTCCCTCCCCTTGCCCCCTCCCTCGTCCAGGTTGATGGGGATGGCCCACCGGCAGACCGCGCGGAAGGCGCCTCCCCAGGGGAAAGAGAGGGGTTGGGGGGGTGGGTGTACGTCAGGCCGGGGGCTCCCCAGCCTGAAAGAACGAGGGAGGAATGAGGCACGGTGGAAGGCGGGGCCGGGTCGTGACTCGACATGCCTGGTTCCATATTAGGCTAATCAAGCCACCGAGAGGGATAAAGGCCGATCGCAGAGGACGGTGCGGGAGAGAGAGATCCTTACTAACATGTCCGTCGTCTTATGTGTTTGTCTTTTGAGTTTTACATTAAACCTTTATTTGCACGTTAAGCCGGTTTCTCGCCTCTTCCTTGCCCGTGAGGGCGAACTTCTTTACAATCTTTTTATCAACTTCTTTTTTAGTAATTATGACAGGTATTGTACTATAAGCTTATAATCAGGACTTTACAATGCATTTAGCTGATCCTACCAGTTCTTAAATTAATGCTTAATTAGCTGACAAATAAGAACTTTCGTTCTCATCATTTGCAATTAATGATGATAAATGTGACCATGTGTTATACACTGGCAGCCAAAGTTTGAAATAATGTACGGATTTTGATCTTATGGAAAGAAATTGGTACTTTTATTCACCAAAGGGGCATTTATCTGATCATAATGTATAGTCAGGACACTAATAACGTGAAAAATTACTATTACAATTTGAAAAGAAAAAAAATCTGAACTTCTTGAACTACTTAAAAGTGTTCTCACCAAAAAAAATCCTCCACTTGTAGCAATGACAGCTTTGCAGATCCTTGGCATTCTAGCTGTCAGTTTGTCCAGATACTCAAATGACATTTCACCCCACGCTTCGTGTTGCACTTGCCATAAATGTGGCTGTCTTGTCGGGCACTTCTCACACACCTTACAGTCTAGCTGATCCCACAAAATCTCAATGGGGTTAAGATCTATAACACTCTTTTCCAATTATCTGTATTTCTTTGCCAATTCTAACATTTTCTTTTTGTTTTTCTGTTTCAAAAGTGGCTTTTTTTTATTACTCTTTTTATAATTCTTCCCATAAGGCCTGCACCCCTGAGTCTTCTCTTTACTGTTGTACATGAAACTGGTAGAATTCAATGAAGCAGTCAGCTGAGGACATGTGAGGCATCTATTTGTCAAACTAGAGACTCTGATGTACTTATCCTCTTGTTTAGTTGTACATCTGGCCTTCCACGTCTCTTTCTGTACTTGTTAGAGCCAGTTGTTGTTTTTCTTTTAAGACTGTAGTATACATCTTTGCATGAAATCTTCAGTTTAACTGGCAATTTCAAGCATTGTATAGCCTTCATTCCTCAAAACAATGATTGACTGACAAGTTTCTTGAGAAAGTTGTTTCTTTTTTGCCATTTTTGACCAAATATCACCTTAATATATTGACCTTAAGACATGCCGAGTCTATTGCGTACTATGGCAACTCAAAAACAAACACAAAGACAATGTTAAGCTTAATTTAATGAACCAAATAGCTGTCAACTGTGTTTAACATAATGCCAAGTGATTTTCTAGTACCAAATTACCAATTTCACATGATTACTCAAGGATAAGGTATTGGAGTGATGGCTGCTGGAAATGGGCCTGACTTTTTTCAGATAGTGATGTGCTGTTTTTTACATCAGTAATATCATAACTATACTTTGTGATCAGTTGAATACCACTTTGGTGAATGTAAGTACCAATTTCCATCTGAAACAGCAAAATCTGTACATTATTCTAAACTTTTGGCTGCCAGTGTATATTGTTGGAAATATCTATTTGTAGAATGCAATGTATCACTCAGAGGCCAAACTGCAATGAGTTTTAGTGTATAAAATTTCCACAGACACACATATAATAAACTAGAGTGTCTTTTTGTCACGTTTTTTTCCTTTTCCTGAAACACACATATACATACAGAATACAGTATACAATGACATAACTTACTGCAGACTATCCCAATTCAAATGAGCCCAAATGCAAAATAATATGATAAAAAGGGCACTCAAAACACATTGTGTGTGTGTGTGTGTGTGTGTGTGTGTGTGTGTGTATGGGCAGGTTTGGGTGGTTTACAAGGACATTTGGAGTCGATGGACAGGACGAGGACAGGTTATGAATTTGTAATTACAAGGGTATTATGCTATAAATGTATGTTATGAGGACATTTCTAGTGTCCCCATAATTCAAATCACTTAAAAAACATACTAAAAGATGTAATAATGCAGAAAGATTTTAGTGGTAGGGTTAGGGGATAGAATCTATAGTTGGTACAGTATAAAAATTATTATGTCTATGGAAAGTCCTCATAAGGATAGACACACCAACGTGTGTGTGTGTCTGTGTGCACATGTCCGAGGTCTTAGTGTGATGACATTCACATTTACCCATTTCCTCATCTAAAGGATTGAGATGCTGCTGAACAATTAATAATTCTGTATTTTGTTGTCCAATCCATTCATTTCCAATGGCCGGTCATTTTTGACCGGGAACACAACAAAGGTAAAAAAAGTGAAATACAACTGAAAAAATATATAAAAGAGAATGGTCAATGGTTTTTATATACCATATGTGAACAAAGACAAAGAACTTTATTCCAACTGGATTAAGTAAAAAAAAATTAAAAGAAATTGTAAGAAAAAAGTTGGAACACAATATAAGGGTTAAAACCAATCATTAAAATGTATGAATATTACCATGAACCTTTTAGACCCAACAATATGCAAAACAATTTAATGTTTGTTTTTTTAGTTTAGTGTTCTTGGCAGTCAATAGTCACTTTAACACATATTGCCTTTTCTGGAAAAAAAAAAAAATCCATTTAGAGGTCATTTGTCAAGAGAACACTCTGGGGAAACAACATTTGGTAATTCTATACATTTCCCAGAAATAAAGAATTGAACCCGTGTTCTTGGCACTGCTACAAGTTGAGCTACAGGGACAAAAGTTGTAGGAAGCATTTTTCCTTAAGTTTATAAGCCTACTTATTTTGCTATTATAACTATTCATGATTAAATGCTAAGTTGCTTTATTACCAGTAACCCACCAGTAGAGAACCATGGGGCTTTCTTCATCTTGTTATGTTGTTCTCAAATAGTGCCACTATGCTTAAGGCAAAATATGCTTTGTTATCTCCCCTTTCAATGTCTCCATTTTCACCACTTCCACCCCTCTCTGTGCATCAGCAATGGCAATAAGTCTCCAAGTGGGACAAGGTACTGTGTGGAGACAGTGATTAGGATAAAACATGTGGTAAGGCTCACCAGTCACTATCTGTTTAGGGAGGAACACCCTCCAACCTGCAATTACCCTGCTGGAGCTGTGACAGGCTTTATTATGTCTTACCTGGGGCAGGGTGCATGTGAAGAATTAATCAGCAACAGAAGAAGCTATCTGTATTTTTGGAAAGCCTTCATGTCTCTGGCTTCCCTCAGGCATTGGTAATTAGGCAGCAAATGTGTGTTTCCCCTGTATTTAGAACACAAATGTGTTGCTTCTTAGTACTTCAGCATCGTGTAATGTAGAGGGCATTGTGCAATATGAGAATACATAACCATCTAAAAGTCAACGTGAATCACTGGGCGTCAAATGAAAATTTTAAATGAAGGGCGGGATTTGATTTTACAAACATAGCCTCATAACAACTCGTAAGATATTTCAGTAGTTTGCAAGTTAACCCTTTCCAGCCGGAGTTTTTCGGAACAGTCAAATTTCGGAATAATTATTCCCATGGTTCCTGTCTCAGTATCTTCGCCGTTCAATCACCGATTTTATTTCTGAAAACTAACAGATACTCATGACAATTTTAGCTAAAAGCACATATGACTGGTTAAGGTGTTACTGGGCATGAATAATATATAGTAATGTATCGTCATCCTCTATTTGCCTGAGTGGAGCTAGAGAGGATGCCCAAGGAGATTACCTCCAGTGTTGGATTTACTGCTTCAAATTGAAAGCTGAGGTGAACTTTCAAGATAAGACAAGTTATTTAACATGTGCTGTCAATATTGCATATTGAAAGTCAAAACATTTTAGTTACGATGCATTTATTTGTAGGAGTAATACTAGTAATTTCTGGAAAAAATTATATGACCGTCTGCGTTCATCCGACAGGCAGCTAGCCTCTATTTTTAGGCAAATTTCTGTGAAACTTGCAAAATAAACATTAGCTAGCAATACTATGTACATTTTTAGCTAAATATCAATAACTTTTTTGCCAATTTTGTCGCTTGCTGAAGAAAGTCGAACCTTTTTAGTTACGAAACATTTATTTGTGGTAGCGCTAGCTAGTTTTTTTTCTGGAAAAAAGCGTGACGTCATCTGCGAGCCTCTTCTTTTATATAAACACTTATTATGGCAGTTTCTGTGAAACTTGCTAAATAAAAAGCTGTCGATGCTGTAAAATGAATGAGCTGCTGTGGCAGCTTCTGTTGAAAAATGATGATTTAGATAGAAGAAATGTTCTGATGAAGGTGAATGCTTTGCTGCGACGTTGCATCCGATGATCCGAGTCACTTGCATGAGTCTATTTGTGGGCAATGGGCGGGGCCGAATGCCAAAAACTCTCAGTGCCACGTAGATGTAAGCAGCTCTTTATATACTCTTTGTCTGGCTGTGTGATTGATTGGACTAAATGAACTTGCTCCTCCCGAAACTTGTTAATGAAACTATATATTGTATGACTTGACTTGTACAATAAGGTAGGCTTTCATTCCCATAGAGACCAACCAATCAGAATTTCAAATCGATACAATAAAGGCATCCTATCCTCCTATTACATATTTTAATTAAGAATAGTAACATCAGTGAATAAATTTGGTTACTCATCATATTTATTTGTGCAATAAAAATAACTGATGTACAGTATGTCAATAATGTGTAATACATTTTACCCATCTTCTTCCAAACCCTGATGTTTTCTTTCTTCCATGGTACACAACAGTGACCTTCCTATTAAAGTCATGGTTAGATTTGGGGGTTTGGTAAGCGGGTCATGGTTAGATATCAATTGTTGGTTCGCTTATTTTTTATTTATGGTTTTTGCACGAGACAACTTGTACATTGTCTTACGGTATTGCCATCTCGTACTAATTATTTTTACTTGTCTTGAGACTGGGTTGGAATTTACCCATCAACAATTGATTGGATTGTGAAAAGTGGGAGTTACATACCAGAATGGAGACAAGTGGTTGGAGTGGATGGGTTGTAAAATAAGAGGAATTTGTAACATTAGCCACAATGGAAAGCCATGTCAGAGGTGAAGGAAGTTACAAAATTTAAATAAAACTTAAATAAAGTTACTAAATTCTCTGTTGGAATTTTGGAAGGTGATACTTAAAACAAACTTTTTTAGGTCTCCTGAGATGTGAAAGAGCAACCTCTTAACAATAATTTTACCTCTGGGATACCATAGAATGCTGATTACACATTCTGGCCACGGTAGAATTCTATGTAACTATACCTTTACAAAGAATTAGAAATAACAAGGAGAAAAAACTCTGTTTGGTTACTTGAACAATGTAGATAGTGTTTTAACTGCATGTTGCCAACTTTGTCTTTAAAATGTTTTTCTTGAGTTGACATAGGATTGAGGATCTCAGGAGGTGCTTATTTGTGCTAATTAGTCTTCGGTGGTAGCAGCCTCTCATTTGCCAGCCACCGAGACCCCAGCCTGGCTTGTCAAGGTGGATTTGCCTGACAGATGGTAAAATAGTCCCCAGCTTCCAAGATATTAACTCATTTTGGCTCAGTATCCTGACAAAGTTGGAGCACCTCAGTGGCGTTCGTTGGCCCTCCTCTGAAGCACTACGGTGACCGGGTTAATCCCGACACTTCTTCTCACAGTCTGCAACATGTTGTCAGATCGCAGTCCTGGAGCGACAATGTTCTGTTAATGTATTTGTGGATCGGTGTTCTTTTTCCACAGTATGTCAGCGCTAGATTCCACAAAAGAACACATTATAGACACACCTCGTTTTATATTTTGGCATGGTTCTCTTGCTAGCGGTTGCTGTTGAATCACAGTAGAGCAGATATGGGCTGTGAAATATCACATAAAAATTAATAGAACATGTTGCATCAAATGCATGCAGCATCACGTTCTACTTATGGGGTTTATCATTACAGTGTTCATAACATGCGGACTTCAATTGTCTGACTGGGTGGATGGTTTGTCTGGGTGGGTGGATTTGGAAGCAAGTTCTTCTTCTTTTTTCCAACCACAGAAAAGCTTTAATCCAGGATGGTCTATCTGCTGGAGAGAATCATGAATGGTAGTAACACATCTGACATTTTGCATACAATATCTGTGTTTGCCTGTGAATGTAGGCTATGTAGTGTGTGTGTGCATGCATGCAACTGCTGCATATAAACAAGCATTCACAGAGAGTTGCAGTTGGGTGTCATTATGGTGAAAATTCATAAAAGAATGTTCTAGGTTAAATACAAGTTATGTGCAATTAACAGCATTTGTGGCATAATGTTAATTACCAATAAAAAATATTTTGGCTTGTGTTAAAAATAAATAAATGAATATATAAATCACGGTTACAATATATGGAACTTACAAAGGAAGTTAATGGGGCCAGTCAATAAACATTAAAATACACAGTTTCAAAAGCATACCATTAGTGATACCATGATTTAAGTGTGATAAAATCACCTAAAGTGATTACAGGGTTTGTCATCATAACAACAAAGATGTAATATTGGACAGTACTTTGCACAGATACGATTAGTAAGCAATTTTATCCGACTAAAATCCAGTCAACAGGAGCAAGTTGAAATTATTTTGTTATAATGTTTCATTGTTAGTTAATGTTCACTAATGTTGTTATCTGATGTTAACAAATGGAACCTTATTGTAAAGTGCTACCATTTCTTTCACCATATTGCAGTAGATTGAATTGCAGCATAGCGCTGCAGTAGTATTGAACTACTGTATTCTGTCCACTTCTGTAGAAGGATGTAGAGCTTAAAGTAACGAAGTCAAGTCATTTTTAATTGCATAGTGCTTTTTACAACACAAATAATTTCATAGCAACATTACAGAAAATGATGCTGTAATGTCTGTCTTGAAGTCCTCATTGAACATGTCATTTTGATATACAAGAGTTAATTGTACTCAGTGGCATATTTAGGCAGGGGAGACATGGGCAACCGCCCAGGGTGGCATCTTGCCAGGGGCGGCATGGACCCCTCCCCCTCAGCACCACCCCTCACCACAAGTAATTTTAGCCCAAGTAATTTCATTAATACACAAACATTTTCAAACATTAAACACACTATGAAGAATATACATATGTATATATATATATATATATATATATATATATACAGGGTTGGGGAGTAACCGAATACATGTAATGGGAATCCGTATTTAAAATGCTAAATATAAGAAACTGATTCTACTACAGTTACAATTTAAATAATTGATAATTAGAATACAGCTACATTCAAAAAGTATTTTGAATGCTGAAGAGATTACTTTGCATTTTATTGTCATTTGTTCAATTTTATAATTAGGCCTTTCAGATGGAAAACATTTATCCATATAAACGATGCGATCCAAAGTGCATTTGAACAACGGTGAAACATTTTCTTATGATGTGTTACATTCATACAAGCAGACAGAGAAGTACGTTTGGAACACAAGAAATAGAAATATACCCTGTGTAAACTGTCAGCTTTACCCTAAGCTAAAATGCTATTTCTAGCCATTTAACATGCATATGTTTACACACGTTGAGTGCCTGGGTAGCTTAGTGAGTATTGACGCTGACTACCACCCTTGGAGTCACAAGCTCAAATCCAGGGTGTGCTTAGTGACTCCAGCCAGGTGTCATAAGCAACTAAATTGACCCTGTTGCTAGGGACGTGTGAGACCTTGTCCAAAAAGAACGATTTATTGCATTTATGGTGATTTATTTTTTATTGTGATTGGACAGCTAATAAATAAAATCAGAGAAATGCAGCCTCTGACTTACGATTGTTTAAGCAAACCTGCTGTTGCCCCAAACATTGCAAATGTACAGTTCTATCCTTTTAATTGGTCATTTGTACTCATGACAGAAAAGATCTCGCCACCCAGCAGACAATGATCCGTGACCCACTTTTGGGTTCGACCCAGTTGTTGAGAAACCCTGCTCTACATAGTCACATGAACAAACTGAGCTATACAACAAAGTGCACTGACTCCAAGATATGTCAAGCAGTGGCGATTGCTTTAAGATTGTATGAGAAGCACAGCTTTCCTTACAACTTTGTAAAACATGCAGCAATTATGTTCATCTTTGTAGAATAGGGGTCCGCATCCTTTTTGACATGGAAGGCCGTTTTTAATTTTCCTTGTTAATGGGTGTGCCAAAGCAATCTCAAGCATTGATAGTGATGTCTTCTTATTTATTTCAAGTATTAATCTAAAAGCAAAAAGAAACAAATAAAACATAAAAATGTCGGATGTCATCCGTTAAAACATGCAGGCATGATTACTAGCACTATTCTCTATTCAAAAGTTAAATTGATGACCAAATTGGTCTTTGTCGCTGGCTCATGATGTGCGAATGGTTCACATGTACTGCACTTATCTGTTGATAAAGTCTCATCACACTTTAACAGTGTTGATCTTCCCTTCATAAATGCATGATTATGGGGAAGGATTATATCAAGGGGTAGATGTAAATGGACAATGGAAAGGAGGAGGCGAGAACCGGCTTGACAATATAAATAATAGTTTTGTAACGTTTGACCAGGCACCAGTCCACCAGAGGGAGCCGTCACCTGAATATTGATGTTACTTCCTGTTCCTGCCACATCATTTCCTGTCTTGTCATTTCCTGTCACTCTGTATTTAAGCCATGTGCTATCACTGCCTTAGTGCGAAGTATTGCCAGTTCTCTGCCTTACTAAGCGTGTTACCTTTCTCTTTTTATGATTCCTGTTATGACCATTGTTTTGCTTTTTGACTCACGTTTTTGGATTGCTGTTTTTTGGATTTGTCTGCCTTTGGATTGTTTTACCTGTGCTTTGACCAATGCCTGTGACCTGACTACGAGTTGTGACTATTGTTTGGATTTATGCTCAGATCCTATAATAAAGACCCGCTTATGGATTCCACTCAGCCTACACCTACTTTACAAGTTTCATGGTAAACTGAACCAAAAATACACACACATAAACACATGATGATCAGCTGCCCGTAAACATATTCATTCATTCATTCATTCATTCATTCATTTTTTTTTTCTCTTTTTTTTTTCTCTCTCTCTCTCTCTCTCTCACCACCGTCCGCAGTCAGCCTTTATCCCTCTCAGAGGTTTGATTAGCCTGATAAGGAACCGGGTGTGTAGAATCACTACCTGGCCCCACCCTCCAACCTGTCACAGTAGCAAGATCAAATAAGTAGTTTGCCTATAAACTACTCAAGTAATTACATGAAAATTTACTTTATGAAAATAATATTATAAATAATATATTCACTTTCATTTTTAGAGCACAAAGACATTTTTGTTTTGAAATAAATTGATGCTTCCTTTCACCAATGATGCATTAAATTGATCAAAAATACTGCAAAAATAATTTATAGCAAATTATTATACGATTTTAAATAACTGTTTTAAGTGGTATTTGTTTTTTTTAACCGTGATGGTAAACATATTGTGTCACCTATTCCTTACAAAAGCATTCTAAAGTGCTGATTTGGTACTCAAGAAAAGTCTTATTAGAGCAATTGAAAATTGTTACGCTACCTTGCGGAAATCACAATACAATGGGGTTTTTCCCCATTTACTAAGATATTGAGTTCTTACAAGTTGCTTTACACTTGCAAGTCAAATTTTGATTAAAAAAAATGCAAAAAAGTAATTTTTCTCTAAAAATCTATTGTTTTAGAGAGATGAAGGCTATTCTATGCATTACTGTTCTGAAAAAGAATCTCTAACCAGGATAGAGAGGGAAGTGGATGGCCCAGATGCACAACAAAGAGACAAGTAAATCTCCTTGTCCTCACAGGTCAAACTAGCAGATTCTAAATGCCAAAGACCTGCATTGCTGCAAGAGGATTCTTGAACAAACAGAACATTTTAAGAATAAAACTTTTATTTAAATAGAAATAGCCATTTGTAACATTCTTAATGTCTCTAAATCATCTCTAAACTACACAATGTGCATTGTGACTGAAACACATTCCTATTTCAGGTTTATTCTCATTCACGTATGTTGAATTTTGTCTAAAGTTAACATACTGTACAAAACTAATATAATGCAATATCACAGAGGATGAAATTTATCCTCTGTGATATTGCAGCAATTATCCAGATATGAAATGAGATTATTAAGTTATATCCGTTATCAACTCCTACATGCCAACTGAATAAAATAAGGCAAAAATAAAAATTTCACACAGTGTTTAGTGAGAGATATGTTTGATTCAAATGCTAAATATGGTTGTTCTGTATGTATGTATGGTGGTTCTGTATGTATTATTTTATTACAGTTGTAATAATAAAGTCTTAATTAACATTATGGTTATTTAACATGTTGAGTAAATTGTAGCATTTGGATACATTATGTTTTGTGATTTCTCATACCTTCTTTATATAACATTCATCTCTTGTGCACTTTTTGCCTCTAGCGGGTGAGGCTTTTCAGACAGATAAACAGCAGCACAGGGAAGGGAAGAACATTACAACACCGTGAGCGAGAGTGTTACCTGCTAGGATAGTTTATTTTGAACAAGAGGGGTGAATGGTTACAGAATTTAATGCGGAAGTACAATACCGAACTGATGCAGATTGATAGAAGCAGACAGCCTTTTCAGTGAAAAGTAAAAAGAAGATTGCAAAGTATGTAATTGTAACTATATCAGATATTATTAATAAAACACGAGAACTCATTGCGTGGTAATTTTTTGCCCCATATTTTGAATTTTTGTCAATTTCTGTGCATTTTTGCCTCGAGTTCCCATTAATTTCCGACACTATTGCCATTGTATCTTCCTATGTTATTTAAAAAGTTTGCTTTAGACATATAGCAGCAAATAAACAAGATATCCCCATTAAGATTTAGCACTTATAATGTATTGATTTCTACTTCCTAAAAATTCTGAAATATTATGTATTTTTTTGTACTTTGTAATTGTGGTGAAAAATAACTGTAGTGTAGTTGAACATTTCACTTTTAATCAACTTAAGTAAAATAACCATTATTTATTTATACTTAAAAAAGCAGAACAATTTGAAAAATGTACTCAAGTACTGTAACCAAAGTAGTTGTAATTTGCTACTTTCCACCTCTGTTCCTGTGCCAGCAATTACCCCCTTTGACATGCGTGCTGACCACTGATGTCGAAAATAACTTCTCTCTATGTATTACATACCACTCTTGGTGCATTTCAAAGTCTTAGTGAATTAAAGTGAAATATCACACAGCACTATTGTAATTTGACAATCTACATGAATATGTATGTAGTGTTAGATCTTCTTTTATTCGGCTGAGCAGATGTTGGGTGGCTTGCCAATGTATTAGAGTTCCAATACATATAAAAGAGTAAGATAGACCAAGGGCCTGTGGGGGAAAGAGTTTATTCAGGGGCTGGTTTTCGATTTCTGAAGGCCCAAGCTACCGACCAAGCTGGGGACCAATTTTGAACATTTGTGTTTAACAAAATTACATAAAATCAATTTTAAATCATAATTTTAAATTCATCCTATCAACCACTGTAGCCAAGTACATTCAACATGTTTAATTAAATAAAAATGTAGTTACAGATAATTAATTAACATATTTTCCAGTTTTTCCACAATACAGTAATAAAAAAAGCAATTATACAAAAATTATTTTTGTAAAGGGTGTGCAAAACCTGCTTATTCACCCAGTAATATTTTGAAATTCACTTGTTATTAATTAAATGTATAACCCAACAATTATTTATTGTTGTCCAGTTTGCCATTATAATATGATACAGTATTTTTATTACTTTGATGATTTGTAGTAATATATTTCTGTCTTATTTACTTTCACCTGGAGCTTATATTCTGCTGCTGAGGCTGTATTATATGTAAGAATTGTAGGCAACATTCTTAACTAACTATAAACATACAAAGCACGGCGGCCCCTCAGAACACTACAGCATAAGAAAAAACAAAAACAAACACATTGCTGTTTATTAAGTGCTGAAATGTGCTTGTTGAAGAACAATCTTGAATAATTTAAAATATTGTAACAGTCACCTCTTTGCAACCTGAACTAGTTCAGAATGTTAAATCTCGCTTTTAAAGCTCAATCGCTAAAAAAACCCCAATCTAGACACAGTTCAAGGACTGATACAGAACGCAGGTGTCTCGGCATGCATTTTTGAAACCTGAAGCTCTTATTAACTGGAAAGTGTCTAAAAAATGTCTGTGAGACACCGAAGAAACAGCGAGACATGGTGTAGCAGGTATGGAGGTTCGTCCAGCGCGTTTACACAGGAAAACAATGGCAAAACAGAGCATACGCAGGCAAAAACACTTTCGGTGTAAACAGTCCAAACTCATACGTTTGCACGTATCTGTGAGTGAGAGCGCATGCACCAAAAATTATTGGACTGCCAATATATTTTTTTCATAAATTACAAACCCAAACCCTACTTAAAAAAACTCAGCTGTCCCGACCCCAGTGGCTTCAAACGTGAACCGCTCCAAGAGCGCTGACAACATCGTATTCGCGAGTGTACCCAGAACAACATTTCACCCCTCAAGCATTTTTTGTGGAGCTTTCCTAACTTGGCGGGGGCCCCTCCGACCTCCGGGGCCTCACGCAGTTGCGTCACCAGTTTGCATGGCGGTTAAATCCGCTTCTGAGTTTACTGATGTTGATAGTATAGCATAGCTCCTCTGAATCTGCCTGTGTGACAGACCTTTCTACATAAAGTACAATAGTGTTAGGACTTACCTGGAAGGCCTTCTATACACAAGACATCCAAGGTATCCCCATTTGTTCCTCCTGGGCGGGAACCCATCAAACGTTTCTTCTTTGATAATTGTTGATTGCTTTGAGTTTATGGCCCCTTTAGTTCACACGGTGACCTGTTACAAAGTAAACACATCTGCCTGCAGATAATTAAAAATACACATAATCCTTCTGCAGCATTGCAGGACGCACAGCCCAGAATGCCCCATTGAAGCCGGTTTTCACTGGAAGTCTATGGCACATGCCTCTACCTTTCTTTCCTTCCAACCTGGACTGTGAGTCTATGACCCTGTTTACACCTGGTATTAAAATGCATCATGGCTGATCCAATCACATGGGGTGAGGTGGGACACATCACTGTTTACACCTGGTCGCTAAATGCGTCCTTTGTGATCACTTCCGTTCGGATTTGGATAGGAGGGTCTCTGATTTAAAGTGCAACAAAGTCAGTAAATAAAGCTTTTGTAAAAAATGGAAAAATACATTTCTGAGCTTGGTTATTTTATTTCATTAAACAATTTCAAACACCAAAATAAAAGGGTTTTATAAATGTTTATCCTGTTTTTAATATTAACTTACTAGATGGACACATTCCATTTTTGCACCTTTGTTTGCTGTTTTATCACACTAAAATCTTATCTCACACAGGAGCGCTGAAGTTTTTAGCTGCCATGTCACGTCACAACTTTTTAAAACTAATCTCGAGACTTTTGTGTTCTGTTCTGTTTGTGGCACTGTGTCTAACTTTTAATTAGCACACTAACATATTGGGTATGAACAGAATTCCAATGTCAAAAAAGAAAAAGCATAGAAACAACAGCATGAGAAATATTCTGGGATATCCTGTTAATTGGAAGAAAAAGTTTAACACTAAAAATATCACACCCCAAAACACTTTAGTTCCCAAGACATGACTGTCTGCTCAAAGTTTAACTGCAATTATACAAAATGACTCTATTTTCTCTCCCTCTTCATAATTTCCAGTGAAGTCCATAATTCATCAGTGTGTGTCAGCATCAAACACGCCTGCAGGAAAGGGAGAGGGTAACGCCTCAGTCTATTTTAAGACAAAAGTATACCAGGTAAACTTCCAAAATGTTCTTTTGCCACAGTGCCAAACATTTACCAAAAGTACCAGCAGTGGACACCTGAGATCGAGTCACGCCAAGGTCCTGGCTGAAGTCAAACTGATCAAAAACTCATGAGGGCAAAGTCTATTACCAAAATTATCTTTAATAAGGGTGAATAGTGAATGGAATGTGCAGGGCTATAAATAAAGATTCATGTCCTTCCAACATTAATAATGTTCCTGTGTAGAGATTACTAAAATAAAAAATAAATGACCTGTTAGATGTGTAATAAGGTCACTAAACTGCCGAGCAAACATGACTCACCCATCTGCGTGTGGGGTCCCTGTTTCTGGGATGCTGTTATGAACACTCTTGTTTTTTTTACTTGTTCAAAGAATCCATTTTTACATCGTTAATGGCTGCTAAGCGCTCGACTTGGAACCATATATTTGGGTTTTCATCCTCCAGTTCTGGTTTTGCTCTCGCTCTTTTGACACGGCAACAAAATATAATGATTTTAGCTAAATAACAGTGTGTCTCGGAGACGGAAAAAAAATGGGATAATTTAAGGGATAATATACTGTCAGCAGGCCATTATTGCCAAAGCTGAGAGTTACGTCTGGTCTCGTATCACCCTGAAGGGGTTTATTTTGCAATAATCAGCTAAATGTACATTATATTGTGCGTTATACAACTACTTACCAAATAAATTAATTGACATGAAATAATGGCTGGAGTTTGAATTTTATTAGAGTCCGCAGAGAGACAGAACACGAGCACAGCTACGTACTGTAGGAAATGTAGATACGTTTACAGTACTGTAAGTGCGCAGTTATAGTCGAGCTACAGTCTTCATCTTTCTGTCCAGCTATACACGACACGATGCATAATTTAATATTTGAAGGAAGGACGTCAGTGTAGGAATTGTTAAATAGAAATTACATGTTGCCTTTGTCTGTTAGAGCATGCACACAACACTGAGGCCAATCGTGGTCCAATTAACATGCTTGATAAAGCTGAGCTTCAACTGCAGCATCTAGGTCTATTTGTCCAATTTCTAAAAAAAAAAATTCTTATGACTAAAGTGTTCACATGAAAAAAGAAGAAATCTCATGGATTTTGTAACTGTGGTGACATTTTTGTACAATATTACATGGCTCCTTACACGTATCATGGCAGTAACAAGGTGAAATGTCCACTTAGTGGTGCTAAAAGCTAGATACCCCCCCCCCCCCCACATGATGTTTTTATGGTTTTAAAAGGATAGTTCATCCAAAACATTTAATTCTCTAATAATTCACTCAACTTCATGCCATCTCAGAACGTTATTTCTTCTGCAGAACACATATGAAGATTTATAGAAGAATATCTCATCTCTGTAGTTCTGTAAAATGGAAGTCAATGGTGGTCAAAGGTCCAAAAAGCACATAAATGCATATGACTCAATTGGATAAATCCATACCTTCAGAAGTGATATAATAGGTGTAGATGAGAATAGTTCAATAAGCAAGTCATTTTTTTTTTATTATAAATCTCCACTTTCACTTTCATTTCCACATTCTTCTTCTTTTGCTTTTGGGGATTCACATTATTTATGCGTATCGCCACCTTCTGGACAGGGGGTAGAATTTATATGAAAAAAGGACTTAAATATTGATCTGTTTCTCATCCACACCTATTATATAGCTTCTGAGGATATGGATTTAACCACTGGAGTCCTATGTATGATGGTGTTTCTATGACACTTTCAGCTCAAGTGTCAACTTGTGTACTCTTCAAGACTCGTACCCCCTTCCTTTGCATCGCAAGTGCAACTCTCCATCAGTTGAGCTACAGCACAAATTGAATGTGCTCGAAAAAGCTTCTAAATGTAGTTGTTCATTTAATGCAACCATTAAGTCATGCACTAGAATACAAGTGTTTAGATGTCATGAGGTAGAATTGTGTGAGGAACAGGGTTTTGCTTGTGATATGCTTGAAAGGGAATATACTTTGTCATCGTTGTTTTACCGCCTCTGGTGTGTATTTCACCAGAAAAGTGCTGTGAAACATACAATTAGCCACATAAAAATCAATTTGCAAAAGATGTAGGCATAGTAAAGTGATTCAATTAAACCAGGTTGGAGTCTTGCCAAGGACAATGGATCCATCCATCCATCCATCTTCAACCGCTTATCTGAAGTCGGGTCGCTGGAGCTGCAGCTCCAGCAGGGGGCCCCAAACTTCCCTATCCCTAGCCACATTAACCAACTCTGACTGGGGGACTCCGAGGCATTCCCAGGCCAGTGTGGAGACCAACATTCCATTTTGGATGTGGTTTTCCTAAAATAATGGTATAAATCACAGTGGCAGTGGCAGTGATGGATGACAGTAAGGGTGGACAGTAATAGTGCAATAATGCTGAGACAGGCATCCCTAATAATATTGCTTATATTTGGGATTAGGGATCTGAATAAACCCCGAAACCTAAGTATTGAACTTTGGTGGATTAAACCGGTTCTGCATTGTTTATGGTAAAGACATAAATAATACTGTACCTCAAATCATATGGATTATTGGAGTGATGTGTGCTAAAACAGGGAAAAGATTCTATGGATTTCCATTGAATTGGAACCAAAGCATAGAACCAGAGTATCATAGAGACATTTGATTTGTGACAGTAAGCAACCATTCAGGATACCTTAGCAGCAGTATATTATATATGATTCATAGAGACAATGACTCTGTAATCACATCATCTCATTAGTTTTGACAATTCTGATGTGCAGTTTACATTTACAACAACTTGTAAATGTCTAAAATAAACATACACAGTTTGAGCATTTTGTAATTTTGTCTTGTCCTAAGCAAGTACAGCAATTGACCTGGAATGCTTTCCCGATGAAAGTTAATTTAAAGCTGACATTTGGTGCAAGTGTTGCCACTGCTGCTGCCACATCCCTCTGCCAACTTTGGGAAATTTTGTCTTAGTCCAGCACAGGTGGTTCACATTTAGAAGTGAGGCTATATATAGTCTGCGAAAACACAATCCAGGTGTTTTTTCCAGTGAACAAAGTGCCTAATGTAAAAGCAAGCAGCTGCCCCCTCCCGGGGTTTGTTTAATGAACACAATCTCTGGAGTACAGAGGAAAGATACAGTCTTGCCAGCTGGGCACAGACCACTGATAACTCAAGCTGGAGGCAGAGAGGGCAGTAAATGACACCAATCAAGGTCTTTGGTTTCAGTTTTGCCAGCTAAAAGCTACTCATATTTAAAACAGTCAAGCTACCCCTTTAAAAAATTCTCTCAGCATTTACTCACCCTCATGCCATCCCAGATGTGTATGACATTCTTTCTTCTGCAGAACACAAACAAAGATTTTTTGAAGAATATCAGCTTCAAACATCTGATCACCATTCACTTGCATTGAAATGACCAACAAAGCTGAGATATTCTTCAAAAGATTTTCATTTGTGTTCTGCAGAAAAAGAATGTCATACACATCTGGGATGGCATTAAGGTGAGTAAATGATGAGAGAATTTAAATATTTGGGTAAAATATTCCTATAAGTAACAAATTAACAATATTTTTGCATTCCCAAAATGATTTCTTAACCCGCCTATTTTGTTTGGGTAATTTTTGACATGGGATAGGTAGATTATAATTTTTAAATACACATAGTTTTTAATACAGAAACCAAACTCTGGGACTTTGTCAAGACTCAAAATACACATAATATATATATATGTTGGGAGGGTTACTTTTGAAATGTATTGCAGTACAGATTACAGAATACAAGCTATTAAATGTAATTTGTAACTTATTCCATTAGATTACTCAAGGTCAGTAATGTATTCTAAATACGTTGGATTACTTATTCAGCAGTGGTAGATTTTTTCACTTGTTTTGACTATAAAAACTCTGCCAGTTCAGTAAGACAAAATACAAATGTGAAAAATACATTCTCTGAAAAACCTAAATATCTTATGCAGTTTTGTTTTGAAAATTGGAAAAAAGGATTTTTAGATATTTTTACAGGAAATCAATAAAAAAATTATTATCAACAATACGATTTTTTGCCCTCATATCAAAAGGTCTTAATAGAAAAAAGGAATAATGATTCCGAACGATTATTACGGATATTAATTCGATTTTTACTTATAAACACTTCACTTATATTTGCCTCTTTCCCATACTCTCTCACATACTTTTTTACAAACATGCACACACACACACACACAAACACACACAAACACATACAGTAATGCACAGACACACACACAAACAGACACGACAGATGTAACAGACATAACAAATAAACTAAATCAAAGTTACTGTCTGTGGTGAGAGCAAAAGTTCATGCACACATTAGTCTAAATAGGGCTTGAAAGAGGTAATTGTTCACATTTTATTCTTCAACCAACTGATGCTAGACCAGCTTGCATCATACTCACGCATCAACATTTGGCAGTTCATGCAAGTTAATAGAAATAAAAAAGTATTATTGTTGTTTACAGTTGTTTTGATGATGTTTAGTTGAAAATGGTTGGTTTAATAACTTTTGAAAAGTTCAAAAATGGTTATATGAATTAATAACTTTTATATTTGTAAGTTAACATAACAAAAATATCAACCTTTTTACATGTTTGAACATTTAAGATCCAGTTAATAACTTAAAGGTTTAGGTGAAAAATGAATGGGACATCCTAATGCTTACGTATTAGGATTATTGTATCAGTTTGCTTGACTTTAAGGCTGTGCAATGTGACAAAACATGTGTATTGGGAAAAGCTACATTTAAAAAACAAAAAGCTGTTGTGACATTGATGAACAATTTAGTTAAAGTTAGCATGAAATCAAAATTATATTACTTTCTTAATTTATGGCCCTTAGGCCGAATTGACAAAAATCCAAAGAAAAAAAATTACGAAAGTTCTTAGGTAAAATTATGATGGTGGGAAGAAGATAGAGCTATAAGGTTTGTTGGGTTAAGAGGGTATTAAGAAGTCTTTTTGAGAATACAAAATATTTGTAACATTTTTAGTAGTTAACGATAAGAAGAATTTTTATTCCTAAGAGTGTTTTGTGAATGCGGCCCCTGGTCGATCCCCAGTGCACAAAATGTTTTTTCTACGTAGTGTTTAATCAAAAACTAAAAACGTACCTCGCCTCTGAAACTTATTTTCTTATTTTTGACATCACAGATCTCTCTTTCGTTTTCAACCCCTCCCCTCCAACCTCACTTCATTCTGGTATGCAATACCTACTTGTTACAGTAAATCGTTTCCCATAGATAAAGTCCCGCCTAAAATTGATTCTTGTTAAATATCCTGTATTTTTTCAGAAATGTGTGGAAGTGAAATGACTTGCAAACCCATTTTACTAGTGCCGCTAAATTTAGTATTTACCACCCAGCAATGTCTGGTTTCATTGGGTTTGGAACATTGGTAGTGAAAGTTAGTGCAATTGAACAATACACAAAGGATGTAGATTATGCCTTTCAATGTGGCTACATTCTCAATTGCATACATACTGGATGAAATGCATACCTTTTCTTGAATCTAGTGGCCTTTTTAATGTGAATTATAGAGGCACAACTCTTATGAACCTTTATGACCCTCTTTAAAAGCCCAGGAATGCATTATTTTTTTTTATTATTATTTACAAGTCAGGTGCCTTTAAAGTTATTTTGACATGCAAATCTCTGAAACATCTCCCTCACATATTTAGAGTGAGGTTTAGTGATGTTATTCCAGGGATCATGCAGCACAAGGCAAACTCTCCCACTGAAACATGTTTTGGAGCATTTATCCAGCTGCAGCCTTTGGTCAGAAGAGACATTTGGGCAATGCCAAGGTGGCCACAGCAGACGTTCTGTTGGCTGCTTACAAAGGAAGCTTCTTTGAGCCAGGCCACTCTGCCCACTTCCACCTCCATCTCCATCTTAAAACTAATCCTGCAGACGGGCTACAAGCAGAAGAATCTGTCTCCATCGCAGTCTGTAGTTATCCTTCCCCCATAAATCTATGTTGGGTTAGTCTTACATATTGTAAAAAGCATTTTCTTAATCAGAAGTTTTGTCTTGTTGTCCAGGAAAAATATATAAACTTAAAACAATAATTGACTTGAGAAGCATAATTGATTAAGACTATATCGATAACATCAAACCTCGTTGGGTCTCATCACATCTTGAGACCAATGGTCATGATGCAGTGTTGTAAGAATCAGTGAGGATTGATTTTGTCAACATAGTCACAGATATATTTACTGGAAAACAATACAAATATACTGACTAAGATATGTATTTTTTGTGCAGTGCGTACCCAGTGATACCAAAAGAGCACTCAAAGGAACTCTTTAGGAATCCCCTGTTTATGTTGTATAGAGAAACTATGTCAGGATTATTGCAGTGCACAGCCTTCCCTGTGATGCCGTCTGGATTTCATGTCCACCACATTCCTCATCCACATACAGACGGCTGAAAATACATCTCGCGTTTAACACTGTTATTTTCCTTATGCGCATTCCATGGGATGAATATGCATTCTGATAGAATTTTAGATTTTCATAATTACGTTGGCCTTTATTCTGTGCAGCTTTCTGGCTTCTCATTGCTTTTTACCTGCCATGCTAACATAATCCAGGTGTGCAATAGTATTGGATTTTAAATTGGTAAAAAAACTTAATCTTTTTTGCCGTATGGACAGTGGCATGTGAATGGCAATGATGGACAGGTTTTCCACTGATTGCAGTCTGACTCTACTCAAACTGAAGTGCTTGCATAGTTTAGCGTGCTCCACCCTGTCTAATACTGTATGTTAAGACTCCTATATTTGTGCCAAAAGGGAACAGCATTGGATTACAGGGCCACAGACGTTCTACTGTGGGTTCAATATTCTTGAACCCATTGCAAACTGAATAATCATCAGCTGTCTTTAGAGTCATATACAGTTAAAACATCTGTTATTGCTTATTAAATATGTACACTCACTGAGCACTTTATTAGGAACACTATGGTCCGAATAAAGTGCTTCTGCTGTTGTAGCCCATCTGCCTCAAGACATGTGTGACATGTTGTGCATTCTGAGATGCTATTCTGCTCACTACAATTGTACAGAGTGGTTATCTGAGTTACCATAGTCTTTCTTTAAGCTTGAACCAGTCTGGTCATTCTCTGTTGACCTTTCTCATCAACAAGGCATTTCCGTCCACAGAACTGCCGCTCACTGGATGTTTTCTGTTTTTGACAACATTCTGAGAAAACTCTAGGAACTGTTGTATTTTATATCATATTTTTCCCCATTCTGATGGTTGATGTGAACATTAACTAAAGTTCTGACCCATACTTGCGTGATTTTCTGCATTGTACTGCAGCTACATGATTGGCTGATTAGATAATTGCATGAATAAGTAGGTGTACAGGTTTTCTCAATAAATTGCTCAGTGAATGTGTGTATTAGTATATGTTGAAATTTGCATTAAGCAAGATTAATAAGTGCTGCAAAAGTATGCTAACTAATGTAGTAACACATGTTGACAAATACAACATTGTGAAGTGTTACCGTAACTTCATATCATTCTTAATATTTCTTTTGCTTGTTATTATTGAAAACAATTAAAACAATTTTTTGCTTTCAAAAAGATAGTTCACCTAAATATTTAAATTCTGTAATCATTTACTTTTCCTCATGTTGTTTCAATGCCATATGACTTTCTTTCTTATGCGGAACACAAAAGGAGATGTTTGTCAGGGATAATGTACAGTCAGCTGGTTGTTATCGCAAAATAAACCCAGAAAACGTGATCAGTATCACCCTGTCTTGTATCACACTGTGTGGCAGGGCGGAGGGCGGGGCCGGCTCGTGACTCGACACACCCGGTCCCGTATCAGGCTAATCAAGCTGCTGAGAGGGATAAAGGCCGATCGCAGAGGGTGGTGCGGCAGAGAGAGATCCTTACGGACATGTCCGTTGTCTTGTGCGTTTGTCTTTTGAGTCTCTCATTAAACCATTATTTATACGTTAAGCTGGTTTCTCGCCTCGTCCTTGCCTGTGAGCCACTTTATTATGTTAGGATTTATTTTGCAATAACAACCAGCTGACTGTACATTATTCCGCTTATAACACAGCTACTAACCAAACAAATAAATAAATGGACATTGAAAATGTATTTGCTGTAAAATTGTTATGTGAAAGGAAAGAAATCACTGAACAGCTGATTTGCAACTCCGGTTTGCTTCGGAGTTCTGTTGGTGTTTATTTAGCAAATATTACCATCAATATGCAGCTTATTACAAGACTACTCGCCAAATAAATAAATGGATGTGAAACACAGATGTGCACGCAATACCCAGATGACTGTTCAGATATGACTTAATCCTGTGCAGTTATTCCTCAGACATATCAGACCACTAGTTAGCGCCATTGACAACTATTTTCAAATGGCGTTATTTTCAAAACAATGGCAGGGCCTCTCATTAAAGCTTAAAAAGGACCCCATAGTCTCATAAAAGCCGTGCATGTAACCCATGTATATTCCATAAGTCTTCTGAAGGCATAGGTTTGGATGAGAACAAAAACAAGAAATCTAAATCATATAGGTGCTCAGCGGAAATCTTGGGATCTGTTGCATGTCCATGAGCGCTATGAGAGAAGCTTGTTCCCAGTGTCTCGTGTGTTCACAGTGACATGTTATTCATTCAAACATCTTTTGTGTTCTGCATAAGAAAGTCATATGAGTTTGGAAATTACATGAGGGTGAATAAATTATGACAGAATTTTCATATTTGGGTGAATTATTCCTTTCAAATGTGGATTGAACCACATAGTTGTGTATTTAAGTGAATGTATTTTGCGTGTGTATGTGTGTGTTGGCAAAAACCATCACAAAGAGCTTGATGCCGTTGGGGTGTAAGCAGTACCGGCATTCCTCATAACTGTCCCACAGTTGCCAGATGTTCAAGGGTCGGAAGGCTAAGCTAGTCAGACCTGGTTGGGATGAAAAGTAGCACATGAAATACAGATGGACTCCTTAAGTTCTGTTAGTCATACACACTGAATTTGTTTAGTACCTTTTTTAAGTCATATTACTTTTAAAACCGAAGTCCTGCTGGCTAGGTAACAAAAAACTTGGATCTTTCAAGGCTGTGCCCATTCTGTCATTGAATAGCTTTTCAGCTGTCAACTTATATACAGTGGCCCCAAAAAGTTAAAAGTCAATGCAAGAATGTCCAACATCAGTCACGCTCATTTGTCATTCGACCTTAGATTAAAATAACGTGATGCTCAAGGACAAATAATAATCGTTCCATGACGTTGAAAAAAAAGAAAATTGGTGTCCATACACAATGCCCAAGTTTTAATTTGAAGAAATTGTCTACAGTCGAGAACTTTGGAACAAAGGAGCTGTCCGCATATGCGAGTCTGATGCTTGGCACAATGAATTTCATCTGACAAAGACACAATAAAACAATATTATAAAATATTTGACAGTTAGACGCTTTCATAGTGATTAGTTCCATTCTGAAGCTCCTGTCTGACCTAGATTTGTATAAAACTAAAGCAAAAAGTTGTCAGATCTTGTAGATATCACAGCACTTTTGCGGTTAACTATTAAAAAAAAACTATTCAAATCTGACAGTTAAAAAAGGAAAGTGTTTATTTTCATTCAAGTCTGCATCCGTCCTGTTCAATGTGACTGTCAAATGCTTGTTTCTCCTGCCTTCAATTGATTTCAGCTCAGTCAGTCATTAAATGACACCTAAATTAATTATTAAATAATTGATAATTATCTGATAATTATTAAATTGATGAAGAATGAGACAAAAGCTTCCAAGAAGAACATTTCATTGCTCAGGAGATTTAAAGGGAAATTTTACGCAAAAATGACAATTATTTAAAATGGAAGTGAATCCGTGAACATTAAAATACTCACTGTTACAAAAGTATAGCAACAAGTATGAATGTTCACATGATTTTAGTGTGATAAAATCACTTACCTTTACTGTGTAAAGATATAGCCAATTTTACAACTTTGTTGCCATGACGGCATAATGCTGTAAACCCTAAAACGACCATAAAAATGACACTTTAAACAACAATTTAACAGCTCAAATAATACACAAGTTGTAGCAGAATAATTAATGTAACCGCTTTTATCAAATTAAAATCTTCACATTTCTGCCATTAAACCATCCAAAAATTGGCCCCCATTCACTTCCATTGTAAGTGCCTCGCTGTAACTTTGATTTTTGCTTTTTTTAAAGAAAAGGAGGGACAAGTCATAATTACTTTTTTTGTGGTAATCAAAATTATACAAAAAAACAAAACAAAAAAAATGCTGTCAACTGAGCTTAGCTTGTTTTGAACTCAAAATGTTCATTTAACAAAATTATTATTATTATTATATTTTTTTTCATTTCGGAGGTGACAGATCTGGATCTGGCTTGTTCCGGCCCAAATTAAGGCCTGTGAACTCTTGATGCTCTCTGGGCGCAAATGTACAGCATAATATCCTATGCGTGTGGTATGACACATAAGGCTGCCATCCCCGGTCTGGGACAGGGGACAGGAAGTCTATGCACTGTTTGGATATGCTAACAATTAAAGGATGTTCAGCAAAATCAGCCCTGACCTTTTGTGTGTCCGGTTTATTGGTCGTCTGTTCCCACAGTCAGTGTTTGAGTGGGCAGCAAATCTGGTTGGCCGATGCTGAGCAGTTCGTAAGAACACAAGGCATTTATTGCATCTGACAGTAATGATGTTGACACTGTCAGTGCCTGATGGCACAGAACCAACAGGAGCCCTTGGGGTGGTTTGGCTGGTCACCTTGCGAGAAATAAAAAAAAAAACCCTCTAGTGCATTTACCTCTATTTCACTGCACAGCATGTGTGGCCTTTGTGAAGCTTTGAGCCCACCAGTCTACAATGAGCCGCAGTCCTGTTGGAAATTAACACGTCACTCTGAAAATACCCTGCCCTGGTCGCCAACCTTTAATAAGGCTCTAACAGGTCTCACCCAGGGTGTTCTGGCCCAGCAATGCTGTCTGACTGCGGGCACTGCCTACGCTCTATATTGGCTGGGCTGTTCATACTGGGAAAAATCTTACTGCTTGTTATCGGCTTTTAGTTTACACTGCGCCCTAACCAGCCAACTAATCATTTCCAGCAACTTTCAATTAAATTAAGTTTAATATTATTTGTATAGCGCTCTCTACAAGACAAAATATTCCAAAGGAACCTTTACAGAAAATAGAAAACAATATAAAAATAGTGCCTAAAGCCTCAGTCACATTTACACAACGAAATTCCACGTGTGAAACAGTCATCACAATGGGAATATGTGTAATAAGGAATAGCACTTCTAATGGCGAAGAATTTCTTTATGCAAATTTCACGTACGGTTCAAGTATGTTGAATTTATCGTGTGAATTTGCAGCGCTGACCAATACGAAGTTCGTAGATGTTTTGTACATAGCCAAACTAACTATTCACAAAGGATACGCAAATAATTTAGCAGTGAGATTCTTTATAACTTCACTCTCCCAGAGTATGATCTGCAGCATTAAAAAAGAGACTGCTTGACAAGTAGTTTTCAGACACTCTTGATATCTGCCCATGCTTTTGACCTCCAGAAATTCGATGTGCAAAGGTAGGTGTGACCGAACCTTTTACAAACTCCCCAGTGAGCAAGCCAAAGACAAGTAATATTTCTGCCCACAGTGTAAGTGATAATGCACCACAATCTCATGTAATTCAACACAGTCTCATGAAATTCCTATTAATTTGTATGATATGGCAAAATTGTACAATATTGTTCATCATGAAAACATATTTAATAATGAAAACATCTGTGAACAAACTGTGTTCCTTAATGTGCCATAACAATACGGATGTATGTAAATGACTTGTAAAATACATTTCACATCTTGTTTCAAATCCTGATATTTTTATTTAAAAATGTTTTTATGGCTGCTGGTTTAATGTGTTAATTTAGTGTGATTAATTATGTAAAAAAGACACTTTAAGATTTTCCTACCATTGGAGCAATTCAAGCTTGAAGTACATCTGTTTTTACGAGCCGCGTCAATAGGTGGCAGCGCGCCTCAACAAACTTCACAAGCAGCACAGCCACAGAATGAGAGCAGGAAGCACAACAGAAGGCAGTAATCTTGATTCCAATACATTTAACTTTACAAAGCATCCTAAAATATGCCGTTTATGATGCTGAATACCAGTGAGATGCTTCAAACGCATACGTCTGATCATTCAGAGCAACATTTAAAAATAGCGCAGACAGAACGCAAGAACGCGTACTGTGAGAACCGGACACATTGACAAACTCAATGCAAAACAGACTACTGTCAACTGTAGACTTGTTCAACAGTATGAAAATAAAACAAGCAATACATTGAGTTCTTAAGCCACTTTTTGTATTGTCTAATCAATGCTTTATTCATCAGCCACAATAATGCAATTTATTTCAAACTGAATTTCAATCTGTATTATATATTTATCATAGGCCCTACATATTATACATGTTTGAATTTTTATGCATTGTATATATTAATTCTTTATTTGGAGGCCATTCTCAGCAAATAATGATGTATATGATTAATTTCAATGAATTAATCGGCATGTCGTAATTCCATTCAAATTTTTAATCGATTGACAGCCATAGTTTTTTTACTTCTTCTGTGCTTTATCACGAGCTAATAAATCTAGAAAATACCATAATTTAACTGAGTTGAAAGCAAAGTGATGAACAGTAGCATTTAACTACATATTTTGCTGCAAACAAGGAGATGTAAAATGACGCAAAAGGATTTCAACCAAATTATTTTTTCGTTGTCCACCTAGTGGTTCATATGGGAGAGAGTGTCCGTTCACTCGGCTGTAAAGTGGCATGCAAAAAAACTACTGCTACATGTTAGAAAAGAAGCTTGTTACTGGATTATATTGAAAACAACCCAGTGTGACGCTGCATAAATACAAATCAAGCAACTGTCAAAATGTCCTTTCGCTCTATATTTGTCGCAGACAGGGCTTGATAAGTCAAAGAGTTCGGATTTCCGAAAGCATAACTGGATCCACCTCTCTGAAATTCCATTTGGTCAACAGATTGAAAGTCAAAGTTAAAAAAATTTCAACATCTGAATGCATGAAATCCCTTGCGATTTTAGTTTAGACACTTGTAACGCATCATTCCCATTAAAATCAATGGATCTACAGCATTCTCTAGTGCAGTGTAACTCTATTGTATTAGCTCCCTCAAAGTGAAAAAGGGCCACCAACTTAAGACTCTGGTGTCACTATAAAACAAGCCAGAATGGAGCCAAAACTGGTAAATCCTTATAGACTTTTTATACTCTTTTAAATGTGCAATTCATTATTTTACTGTCCTGAAAGACACTAGCCTGTAATGACCAAGTAAAAGTCATACTACGATTAGACAATGTAGTGCCACCAAAGTAGAGATATATTACTTGTCTTTTTAAATCTCCTTCTGATTCATTCTAAACACTTGATCAGGAATTTAACCTTTGAATTTAATTACCAGAACCAATTTCTGCTGACTGCAATCTGGGCTTTAACAACCGACGTCATTCGCTAACAGCCCCAGGCCACAATTCTCTATATTTAACAAGTGTCATTCAGGCCAACAGAGAGAGAGAGAGAGAGAGAGAGAGAGAGAGAGAGAGAGAGAAAGAAAAGAGTGAGTAATAGGAACATGTTGCGTCATGCAAATGTACTTTTGCGATACACATGGTGGGTAGATGTTATGGTTTGTTACGATTTCCCATGTACGACATCTCCGATTCTGTTTTTTTAAAATTATTTAAATAGCAATTATTTTAGTTGTTTTGAGGAAGAAATATTTGGAAGTAAGAAGCCTATTGCATTTATTAACTCAAAAATTTCATTTTTCAAAAGATATTACAAATAGGAAATAAATTAAATACAATTCTTGGAAATTTTCTGTTTACATAAAATTTTTAAATGGCATAAATACAATCTAAAAATTGGCCCTCGCAATAGTATATTAAATAAAAGATACAGAAAAATTGGCAACATATTTAATTTATACATTCGTCCATTTTTTTCGAATAAAATACTACTACTACTACTATCTTTATACAGATTAGATTTTCTTTAGCTGAAATCAGTCTGTGCATAACACAATTCGAAACAATGCCCCAGTGGCCAGAGCGATAAGTGTTGTTGAGCATATGAGCATGTGTAAGCTCCTTTTTCTGGGTGAAATGTCTATGGAAAAAATAATTATTTTCAGTTGTACAGGCTGTAATGCAGTGAAGTGGAATGCATGTTGTTGCTAAACAACAGTGCTGAAAATACTGTCTGAGTACTTTAATATAATGTAATGTATTTTTTTTAAATAAATGTTGTATATTTTAAATAATGTACATTTTAAGTACTGCTTCAGGTTGCCTAGCCTAACTGTAATAAATGTTGCTTTTTGTGTATTAAACTAAAACACAACCAGAGTATTAATAGCTTCTTTATGACTACCTAACAAACTTTCTGAATGAGCTCATTTGTAAAGGTCAAAATCTTGAGAACAGAGGTTTAGTTCTTCAATGTCTCTTTTAGGCATATTTGGTGGCCTACCGAATTACCGTATTAGGTGTTACAATTCATTTACCAGACATATATTTTTAATGAGCGGGCAGGAAACATTTGCATAATAAATTAGATGGATTACATGCCTGTGACGCAGTCAGCATGGTCCAGTTCCTACTGTGAAATCGACCATGCCTACATCAAAGAGTGCAATGCAAAGCACTCCACCACATGACCAGAGGGAAATTACTTTAAAGGAATAGTTAATGTAAAAATGAAAATTTGGTCATTTACATACCCTCATGTTGTTCTGACCCATAGTATATTCTTTCTTCTGTGAAACACAAAATCTGAAAAGCTGCTCTCTTTTATACAGTGAAAATGGATGGTGATTTATTCTGCTAACCTTTAAAGAACAAATAAGCACCACAAATTTATCATAAAAGCAGTCAATATGACTGTGATTCTGACGAAACTGTCAAGAAAATGTCATGGCTATATTTAATCCCAGGGTTGAAAGGGTTACTTTTAAAATTTATTCCACTACAGATCACAGAATACATGCTGTAAAATGTAATTTGTAACATATTCTGTTAGAAGCTCCTTTAGTATTTCACTGATGAAAGAACATAATATGAGGTCAGAATGACATGAGGCTAAGTAAATTAAACCTAATTTTCATTTTTTGGGTGAATTATTCCTTTAAAGCCACCTCAATTTCTCATTTCTCATGTTCAGTTCCTCTAAATTATGTTTGTTGGGCTGTTCTGCTTCCAGTAACTATAATAAAGTTGCTAATGGAGCTCCCAGAAATGATAGCTCATCATAAGACAACATGATTAATTGCTGCATAATGAAGAGAGAGACTTCAGACGTAAACTTCAGGACGTCCTGCTGGCAGCACTCATTAAACCAGAGATGCTGATGCATGTGCTGCAGTGGCTTTGTCTTGGCTGAGTTGCATGGCTGAGTCACTGAGTTGCTAGCGACTCAATTATCTGGGAAGAGCCTGCTCAATTATCCCTCTGCCTTTCAAGTATGTTATTTGACAAAATATTCACACCTTTTTCTTTAAAGGAGTCATATCACAAGGAATATAATTTTCCTTGATATTTTGACATATAAGAAGTCATTCTACTATATAAAAAATACTGTATATTTCAGAACTCAAAACTTAATCCACAGTGCAATAAAAGCATTTATTGAAACCAAACTTAAAAAAAACGTGTTCTCTATTTCTGCAATTTCCCTACATCATTACAGGGCCCATTAATTCATGACCGCTTCTACAGCAACAACATCAACTTTAAACAATTGCACCCTTGGCCCCGCCTGCTATTGCTGAACAACAAAGGGGACCCATCTGGACTATTTTTTTTTTTATTATTATTGTATGTAAACATGCATTTGAAAATGGTCTTTGACCATTGTCATGTATCTTGCGCCGCTTTTAAAAAATGCAGTGTCAAGTTACAACTCTGAAAAGGAGAGGCATTTTTCATTCAGCTTGTGCATCTAGCTGTTTTGAGCATAAACACATTATGGACACATTCTCAAACCCATCTGCGCTATTTATAATTGTTTGTGTATGTAAATATGCACTAGATGGATGTCTTTGTCCGTTTTTATGCGTTTGGCGAATAAGTGAAGCAACATCACGATGATGTGTGTGTGTCTTGTTTCACTGTGCTAAGGACTATGTTTATGTTTTTTTGCTCCCACTCATATCAGCGTGGATTGCTTGTAGACCAGACATAATATGATTCAAGCTTTGCAAAAGAAAAAAAAGCGTAGCGTAATTATAACGGGAAGACTAGCAGCTGTACATTATCGCACCATTAGCTAGGTAACTCCTAGCCAATCATATGTCAGCCATCACTTTAGAAGTCTGCTCACAATCTATCATATTGCTGTTTCAGTGTGCTAACACGGCAACCTCCACCACCCCACCGCCACCAGTTGAGTCCCGACCTGCACGGGAGTGGGCTCCTCGCCCCTGCCTTTTATCTCCGGCAGGATCTGATGGTCCGTTCCCTGATGGGCCGAAACTTATACTCAGCTCCTCAGTTCAAAACCTGACTAAACAGATGCACGATTCCCTCCTTTTGTACCTGTATGTCCGGGGGAGGGATATGGAAATTATGTTTGCCAGTTTCTCATTGGCCTTTTCTCAAAGTTCAGAGGCAACCAAAGCTCTCAAGAGAGACCCCTAGTGTCACTACATCGACACAACGTCTCGTTCCCTCCATCAGGTAACGGGGGTTAGACGTTTTCCTGACCAACCACTGGGCAGTGCCATGATGATTCTTTTTGTCGCCAGACTGTTTTCTGGTTCCTGTCTCCATAAAAAAGAAAATATATATAAAACTACCGACACTTGCAACCCAGTTGGAGAACAACCAACTGGGTTAGATTTACTTGTGCAATTATTGGCTGTCATAACTTGAAGTAGTAAATGATACCAATATAACGAACCTAAGCCATTATTTTATGTCAGCAAATCTGTAAAAAGGCTTCTTTTAACACAATATCACAGTTAAGTAAACAATGGTTGAATTTTAAATCATTTATGTACTTACGTTTGATTAGATGTTGCCATTTTTGCCATGTCCATGGGCTAAGCAATAAGTTCTAAAATGACAAACCTGTAAATGTATAAAAAAATGTCTTAATTTTTTTTTTTTTTCTTTCGCTAATTGAAATGTTCCAAACAAAACTAAGAATATTGCTTTGCAGTGGCGGTTCTACATTGAATTGCACCCTGGGCGAGACCACCTTTGAGCGCCCCCCACAAAAAACACACATACACACACAAAATTCACCTGAAGGCTCATGCTGGAGAGAAGTAGAGGCAAAGTTGACTTCATCCTCAATATCAGATATTTGTGGAGAAATTTGTGAAGACATATGTGTAGCTGAGGACATAGATGGTAGCTCATCCTGAAGAGTCGAGACCATTCCAGAAGAGGCCTGTGTAGCGGGGGAGGTGGGTGGCTCATCCTGACCAGTGGCAGAGGATGCTCCAAAATATTTTAGAAGTGCCCCTGAATTGCAATTGAAATTGAAATTAAAAGACCATATGATGATGTTTTATAACAGCTAAAACAGCCAGTCAAATTGACCCCAAACATAATAAGAGAGACATAAACATGAAAACTTCTTGACATTACCAAGACAACATAAATTGTCATAAATATTTCATAAACATGCAGATTAATTATCAAACTTAAGAAACCACTTAGCTTTATGGGTTAACTTTACATTAAACTGTCATGTGGTTGGTTTTGACATTGGCTGTCATGAGGCCATTATAACTGTGTCATGAATATTTTTACACTCAACTACAGTGGTACACATTGCATTTGTCATTAAAATGTCATTGTACCACTTGAGGTCAAGAAAAGTATACATGACACAGTTATAAAACAACTTGACAGAGTATTAACACTTAATGACATTCAATTTGTACTACTGGGAAAAAAAGTGGTCAGAAAAATATTCATGACACAGTTATAATGGCTTCATGACAGCCAATGTCAAAACCAACATGGCAGTTTAATGTAATGTTAACTCATAAAGCTAAGTAGTTTCTTAAGTTTAATAATTAATCTGCTATGTCATGTTTTTTATGACATATTTATGACAGGTTATGATGTCTTGGTAATGTCAAGTTGTCAACAAAGGCATCTCAAACAAATAATGTCATATTTGCATTAAAAATGTCATAATTGAGCGAGTGACACTTAATGACAGTTGTCATAAACATGCATAAAAACCTCCTTCATATTCATGGCATGTGTCATGTAGCAAATAAGTAGTAAATAAATAGCAAATGTCGTCTCTTTGAAACTACCTACAGATTTAAAAAAAATTCAGTTGGCTAATTACAGGGCCTAACGTAACCCAACTGATGGAAATGAATAATAACTGAACTTGTAACAGTTTGGTTGCAAAGCACAATATTATGGTGAAATTAGATCTCGTGTTTGTTGACTTAAAACCGAATTATTGTTGTATAAGCATAGCAAGCATCATAGCAAATAGGCTAACAAACGTAAGAGTTACCAACAATTAACATTAGCCCTTCATTCATGACAACATGGATACCGTAATCATATCACAGAGAGAACATAGTTGCATACCTTTATCTTTTGCTCGTTTCTCCTCTTCTTCTTTTCTTTTTTTTCTAAATTGTGCACCTGATGGCTTTGACCTTTTCCTATCCATCCCTGTTTATTTGGCACTCGACAATCAACAGATTTCCCATCCCCCGCCCCCCAACACTGTCACTCACGTTACGAGTCACGGCCAGAAGTCAAGACTAAACCAATTCACCTTGGTGAGGTGACCACATAATCGTTTTGTATTACTTATTTTTATTAGCCATTTCACACAGAAAAACAAAAATGTGCAGGAACTATAGGCCTGTATTTATAATATTATGAATAAAATGTGCGTTATTTGGAAGAAAGTCGAGTGTGACTGACTTTAGCCCACTAATTTCATTAGAGTATTGCTCTGTTATACAGTGGACCCCCCCCCCAGTCAGTCACCCAGAGGTGAACTATCCCCTGCCTGTTGCGCCCCCCTCCCCTTTCCCCTTCTCACACACGGCACCTTCTCAGCACGCAGGGGCGCCAATTTGCCAATTCCTCACACAGTGAAATGATAGATAATAGAAAACCTCTATGTAGAAAACCGCTTCGCGGCGCAGAGGATTTTTTTTTTTTTTTATTTTTTAAACTGCTCGTGCCGCCCCCCATGTGACATGAAAAAATGCCACCCCGGGCGAATGCCCGGTTCGCCCGTGCCTAAAACCGCTACTGTTGCTTTGATTGGTAATTAATGAATAGGCGTTTCCTTTGCCCTCAATACGACATTCCATCCTGCCTTTGGAGCTGGCATTTAACTAGTTAATGCCAGATCCTTGTGACATCATGCTCAAGGAAGTAACATCATTTTGGAGGGAAAATAACAGCATAAACATTTATAAGTACAATAGATTTTCTGAATTCTGTGATGTTTTGTGATATTGTCTTGCTTTACCCTGTTTGAAAAAATATCTGGGGTACCCATTTTATAAACAAACAAACAAACAAACAAACAAACATATAATTAAATTACAACACAAGCATATTTTTTTATAGCTTTAGCTTTTCTATCACCGCAACCATTCCGTTTGTTTAACTCACTCCAGTATGGAGTTAGAATTGTTTCTAATTCAGAGACAAATGGAAAGAGATTCACAAATTGAAAGTTGGTTCACAAATAAATGTAATGAGATCCACAAATAAATGTAAGGAGTTTCCCAAAATAAAGTGAATTCAGAAATAAATAAAATTAGATTTACAAATATATGTTAGGAGTTTCACAAAAATAAAGTGAATTCACAAATAAATAAAATGAGATTTGCAAATAAAAAAGAATTATTTACAAATATATTTTTAACTCAAAAACACAACTCTGTCCAGCATTCATTTGTGAATAACACACATTTATTTGTGGATCGCTTGCTGTGCATTTGTTGATGGCAGCTCACATTTGTGAATTCTGAAACATTTCCTGAGCCTGAGCTGCGGGCAATCCACAAGTAGGTGGACTCCACCCATCCTCTAGTCAAAGCCACATTACTCGGACCAATGTTCTATCTTCAACCAATCATATTTCATTTTAATGTCAGTGTGGGACAAGATTCACAACTCTCATGAGCATGGAATCAAACTCTTACAGATATGCTCCAAGGCTGCAAACTTTTAAATAAATGGATGCCATCAGAGGAATACTGTAACTTAAGGTTCATATAATTTTCTCTCATTATAAACATGTGTAGTGTCTTGTTTAATGTCGACAGCTGAAAATTGCCCATTTGTAGAGTGTCCTGATCATTTCCTTTATAGATAACCTGGCTGAATGTATGAGTCTGCTAGTTTCATTTTAACCAAGTTTCTTGACTGAAACTCCTAGCTACATAATGGAAAATGTATGTTTGTGTCATCAAAACTTTTACTCTCAATGTTACATGGCAGATCCAAACAGACACTACTAGACACTACAAAAGATCAGTAGTACAGATAGTGCCTTAATAAATCATGAATCATATTAGATTATCTGAGGAGCACAAACCATAAATTAATAACCTATAGTGTACAAGATCTGCTATGCCAATCATTTGGATTCACATTATGTTCATGTATTTAATGAAAGCAGTTGTAAAGTAATATTTTTTTTTTAATTTTGCATTGTAGCAATTTTATGTGAATGTTTTATGAGGTACTATTAAGTGGTCCTTTCATAATATACAGCATCATGTTTTGACAGTGATAATTGACTCATTAGTTATTAACATCTTTTTCAGGTGTTTCCAGTGTACTGCCCATCAACTTTGAGCACTTGACTCACCTGCTCCAAAACTCAGTGGTTACAGCGCCGATACAGGACAACTTTTAAAATGTGTAATATGAGATTCTTTATTTTTCTATTATGTCAGATTTATTTTAATTTACAATGTCATGCCTTGAAATGAAAATTTTATAAAAAATTTAAATAAAGCGTAACATTGTATTTAGTTTGACTTCTTCTGTCATTTACTCACACATATTTTTTTTTTTAAAACCTGTACTATTTTGCTTTTTCTGTGGAATATAAGAATACATTGTAACATGGAGATGCTGCTACTGAGGCTGAAATGAAATTGAGGCTGTCGTTTCCTATCATAATTCCTGACATCTCCATTTGAATTCCTCCCACAGAAGAAAGTCAGAGTATAAATGATGACTCATTTCATTTGATAAAATATTTTTTGTTTACTTTTATTGAGTTCTATCAAGGCATTTTGAGGTAAATAGGTTTAAAGAGTATCTGTTTTTGTAACACATTAAAGCAAGTCTGTTGGCTGAACGGTATGATTTTTTGGTTACAAATTACAGGTTGCCATGCATGTAACTACAAAAGACAATACATTTGAGTACATTACACACACAAACACTGGACACTGGAATTGAACATTACAACTGGAGTGCTTGCATTTTGCTCGAGTTTGTTGTACATGAACATCCTCATTGCCACATCATGGTGTTGTATCAGTTGTCTTCGATGGATACTCCAAGTCAGGGTAAGAGCATTCTGGCACAAATGATTGGAAAAAATAACAGTTACACATTAAAAACAAGTCTATTACTGTATAGAAATGAACATGTTACACAAACAAGATTGGGTCATGGAGCTTTGCGATGTCTTACGACCAGTAGCACAAAAGTCCCACAGCTGTTTCCATCTTTTTGAGATGTGGAGCTAAGAGCACCAGTTCCCCATTATCCTCGCATGTGTGTATGTGTATATATATAATATATATATATATATATATATATATATATATATATATATATATATATATATATATATATATATATATACACACTTTAACTTAATGTGAATCCAAATGATTGGCATAGCAGATCTTGTACACTATTGGTTATTAATTTATGATTTGTGCTCCTCAGATAATCTAATATGATTCATGATTTATTAAGGCACTATCTGTACTACTGATCTTTTGTAGTGTCTAGCAGTGTCTATTTGGATCTGCCATGTAACATTGAGAGTAAAAGTTTTGATGACACATACATGCATTTTCCATTATGTAGCTAGGAGTTTCAGTCAAGATACTTGGTTAAAATGAAAGTAGCAGACTCATACAGTCAGCCAGGTTAGCTATAAAGGTAATGATCAGGATCAAGTGTGATTGGTTGAAGATAGAGCATGCTATTATTGGTCTGAGGAATGTGGCCGTTATCTGATTGGTTTGAGTAGACGATGGGTGGAGTCCACCTATCATCAGAATTCACAAATGTGAGCCGCCATCCACAAATAAATGCATACGATTCATAAATAAATGCTGGACAGAGTTGTGTTTGTTAGTAAAATTAATATATTTGTAAAGAAATCCTCCTAACATATGTTGGTGGCCCAAAGTTTGGAATAATGTACAGATTTTGCTGTTTTGTAAGGAAACTGGTACCGAATCCTATTCACCAAAATGGCATTCAATCACAAAGTGACATTAGTTATAACATTACTGATGTAAAAAACTGTTTTATCACTATTTGATAAAAGTAATTTTTTATCAAATCTAGTCAGGCCCCATTGCAATCACAAGAATTGCACAGAAAAAGTTACTTTTGAAACAGAAAAACAAAAAGAAATGGCTAGAGTGGGCAAAGAAACACAGACATTGAACAAAAGATAATTGGAAAAGAGTGTTATGGATCTTAACCCCGTTGAGCTTTTGTGGGATCAGCTAGACTGTAAGTTGTGTGAAAAGTGCCCGACAAGACAGCCACATCTATGGCAAGTGCAACACGAAGCGTGGTTTGAAATGTCACCTGAGTTTCTGGACAAACTCACAGCTAGAATACCAAGGATCTGCAAAACTGTCATTGCTGCACTTGGAGGATTTTTTTTTTATGAGAACTCTTTTAAGTAGTTCAAGAAGTTCTGAATGTTTTTTTTATTTATTTTTTTATTGTAATAGTAATTTTCCACATACCAATTATTTTTCATAAGAATTTGTACATTATTCCAAACTTTTGTCCGCCAGTGTATATTTGTATTCTCATTCTTTTTATTTGTGAATTAATTTCATTTTTGTGAGACTCCTTACATTTATTTGTGGATCCTATTCATTTTATTTGTGAAATTTCTATTTGTGAATCTTTTTCATTTTGTCTCTGAATTAGAAACAATTCTAACTCCATACACCGGACACGTTTTCAGAGCATTTGTCTCTCTCAGTCTGTACATCCAGAGGTCCTCAAAGTAAGTGCAGTACCCTTTTCTTGACTTTGATGTCTTCTGCACTATTACAGGAGAACAAGCAGGAAATCAATGTCTATGTACCATACACATGTGAAATGTCCTGTGTTTAGTCTTAGAGTGGAGCGCCAGCTAGACCTGTGTGTGTTAAAACCTTAAGATGTGAGATGTGATAGTGTGCACCTCATACAGGTATAACTCTGTCCACTCGACCATGAGGCTGCCATATACTTTCTGATCCTAGTTATCCTGAGTCCAGTTAGTTTTCTTTCTAAAAGACCATTAAGTTTCCTAAGGACCATGTCATTTGACTAATTTGAAGAACCCTTAATTGTCTCATTACTTGCAGGCTTTTAAGACATAGATGTTTTAAAAGCATCTCTGAAGCAAAAATGGCAATAGACTTGTTGAGTTTGATCAATTTTCTGTCTGTTTCAGTGAATTGAGACAAAAACTATTAATTTGTGTCATCACTCAAAATATTTCACAAGCACCTGTGTGGCATTTGTCCTGTTGGTAAAACACAGGTATATGGTGCAGTTTTGGACTATGTACTGCTTAATTGGTGCTTAACAATGAACATTTATATACTGTTAGCGTCTCTGTTTTAAACTTTAGAAACAAAAATGGCAAGTTGGTGAGTTTGATTCTTTTTCTGGGCTTTCACACTGGCGGTTTCAGCCTGATCTCATGAAACTGATGTGACATTATGTGACATATTTATGTTTACAAACAAAAATTATGTGATTCATTACACGTGTAGTTGCAGTGAAATGTCCAGCGGGTGGCGCCAAAATTGAGTGAAATTATGTAATCAGACCAGGTTTTTAAAAAAATTAGACATTAAAAGCACATTTACTGAATCAAGAGGCACACGTGTCATTCACTCTGGTATGCATAATGACACCAAATTAATAAAAAATACACAAATATAACGACCTGTATTGTGTTCTCCATCATGTGCACTTTTGTTGAAGTTGATGATGGAAAAACACCAGGGGTTCATCTGAAAGAGTCGGAAACCAGACCAATACTGCGGGGTTGCCGGGAACAAATCGCACTCTGATTTGGAAAGGGCTATTTGTCTGTGATTAGCCTCTCATAGTCACATCGCCTTTGGTGTGCAAAGGCCTTTACCCTGCTTAACCAATACCTAAATCTAACCAATAGTGTTTTAAAAGCAAGTGAACTATCGCGCAAGATAATCACGCTGGAATAAGAGTGTACATGTAGAAGGCTCTGTAATACCATCCATCCATCCATCTTCAACTGCTTATCCGAAGTCGGGTCATGGGGGCAGCAGCTCCAGCAGGGGGCCCTAAACTTCCACATTAACCAGCTCTGACTGGGAGACCCAAGGCATTCCCAGGCCAGTGTGGAGATGTAATCTCTCAACCTAGTCCTGGGTCTTCCCCGAGGCCTCCTCCCAGCTGGACGTGCCTGAAACACCTCCCTAGAGAGGCGCCCAGGGGTCATTCTTACCAGATGCCCAAACCACCTCAACTGACTCCTTTCGACGCAAAGGAGCAGCGGCTTTCCCCATCTTTCCCCACCCCCTGACCCAACTCACCACCAGATGGTGATCGGTTGACAGCTCTGCCCCTCTCTTCACCCAAGTGTCCAAAACATATGGGCTCAGATCCGATCATCGACCTTCGGCCTAGGGTGCTCTGGAACCATGTACACTTATGAGCATCCTTATGTTCGAACATGGTGTTTGTATAGATAATCCATGACTAGCACAGAAGTCCAATAACAAACATCCACTCGTGTTCAGATCGGGGAGGCCGTTCCTCCCAATCATGCCTTTCCAGGTGTCCCTGTCATTTCCCATGTGCGCGTTGAAGTAACCCAGCATCACTATGGAGTCTCCTACTGGGGCACTATTCAGGACTCCATTCAGGGTCTCCAAGAAGGCAGAATACTCTGAACTGCTGTTCAGTGCATATGCACAGACAACAGTCAGAGTTTTCCCCCCCACAACCCGTAGACGTAGGGAGGCGACCCTCTCGTCCACCGGGGTAAACTGCAATGTAGCGGCACTCAGCCGGGGACTTGTGAGTATCCCCACACCCGCCCGTTGCCTCACACCCTGGGAAACTCCAGAGAAGTATAGATTCCATCCCCTATCCAGGAGTACGGATCCAGAGCCAAAACTGTGCGTCGAAGTAAGCCCCACCAAATCCAACTGGTAACGCTCCACCTCCCTCACCAGTTCCGGCTCCTTCCCCCCCAGTGAGGTGACATTCCACGTCCCTAGAGCTAGCCTTTGCCGCCCGGGTCTGGTCCGTCGAGACCCACGGCCTTCACTGCCTTAGTTGCCATAGGAATCAAAAAATCTTAGATGCCATAGATAGAAATCTTTTCTATTTAAATCTTTCTGAAGCTCAGAGAAAATTATGTGTGATTCTCCAATGCAGTCTGAACAGTTCTTGAGTGACTTGTTTAAAAAAAGACATGCGGATAAGCAAATGGCAGATGTCCTCCCTCTGTGCGATAGGAATGCAAAATCACAACCCTTCCTACACTCCAGTTCATCTTGTCAATTATGGAACAGAACAGTAGCATTGGCCACAGGTTATCAAAAACTTCAAGCAAGATAACCACTTCCATAGCTGCATCACACCTCTTAAAAAAACAAATATAACCTAATGCTCACACTTGACAACATTACTGAAAAAACAACAAATAAAAATCTGTCAATCAAACAACAAATAAAAAATCAGTCAATCAAACAAGTTCTTCGCACTATTTGTTTACTGAGTCGCCACCCTGATAATGGCCTATCAGAGTCATTACATAAAATATTAGCAAGTATGTTTGGAATTGAAGGCAAGCTGCAGAACATAGCGCTCAGAAGTCAGAGACATGGTTGTCTGTGTTTATTGATTGGATTTTACCATGGTATCTGTGGGAATTATTAATCACTGTAACAAGGATATGGAATGTTAAGTGGAGGGTGGAAACAGATTAATCACTTGTGGTTAATTGTGTTGACTTTTCTAAACACTCGTTGAAGTTTGACATGCAACCTGCACTTCCAAAAATGTAGCACTCACTCCAGCAAACTGTGTCTGAGTGACAGATGAGGGTGTATTAGAACCCAATACATCACTGGAGAAGTTAACTGTTGAACGAAAGAATGGAGGAGGTTGCTCGGCATAGATCCCCTGCATGAATTTCCATGCTGGTCTAAGCTTGTTTATAATGTTATATTCAACATACTGTATAGTATAATTGTTGTGCTTATGAACATTTTGTAATAAATCCAAGCAATAAAATGCAACAAGGTATTTTGACTTTTGACAAATGCTATTTCAACCAGCTAGATCACCCATCTATTTAGACTAACAAACATTGCAATTTCAGACAGTTCCAGAGCAATTGATGTGCATTCTCAGTGTAGTTCACATTTGAAACCAAAGCAGAAATCATTATTTTTTGAGTAAGAGAAGTAAAAGTAAATCAGGCCACCTTTGAAACAACATACAAGCATGTTAAATGTTACTTTCATAACCTCCGTTCCCTGATGGTGGGAACGAGACATTGTGTCGATGTAGTGACACTATGTGTCACCCTTGGGAGCCCCAAACACCTCTGATCTTTGAGAAAAGGCCAATGGGAATTGGCGAGTGGAATTTGCATGCCACTCCCCCGGACATATGGGTATAAAAGGAGCCAAGACAGGGTCCCGGCCATTTCAGTGGGTAGTTCAGTGTTGTGGCAGGAGGGACACAACATCTCATTCCATCCATCAGAGAACAGAGGTTACGAAAGTAACCAGGACTTTCCCTATCTGTCACTCACTCAAATGTGTGTCGATGTAGTGACACTAGGGGTCCTTATACAAAATGCCACAACTAGCTGAACTGTTTTACAAGGACTGGCGAGGAAACCATTGCGTGCCTCGTAGCCAGCACACCTGGCCATCACGTAACCTCCCCCAATGCTCCTACGAGCGTCATATGGTCCCCTGTACCTCGGGGTCAAGTTGTCTGCAAAAAATGGGGATAGGCCATTTTATGGCCTCTTCTCTTCTATTTTTCTCCCCAAAAAGAATAGAAATCATTCAGCTGGGGGCAATAAATGTTCGCGTCAGGTGGGTGTCCATTCCATAAAGGGAAGACACTGTGGAGACCACAACCTGCCCGAACGACCGCATCCAGTAATTGCATATAACCGGAAAGGCATCTTTAAAAAGACGCTTTCCATAAGTGATGACTCTTTTAGGGAATATATACTCTTTTAGGGAGAAATATACAATTTTAGTGCTCAACATGCGCTGTCGAAGCACCCAGGGGCATTCTCCGCACTTATCTGTGCGAGAGGGGGAGAAACAGCTGTGATGCCCCGTAAAATCCAACAGCCGCTGAGATTTTTGCTTTCTACAGAGGTGAATGGATTGGCAGTGGAATACATCAACACCGCTTGGTTCCAAAGAAAAAATCTGAATGAGTATTTGCGAACCAGCTCCTTTTATACCCGTATGCTCGGGGGAGTGGCATGCGAACTCCACTTGCCAATTGGCCTTTGGCCTTTTCTCAAAGATCAGAAGTGTTTGGGGCTCCCAAGGGCAACCCCTAGTGTCACTACACTGACACAACGTCAAGTGAGTGATAGATAGGGAACCAAAAATATTGCCCCAACTGTTGTCCCAACCAGCCTAAGATGTAGTTGCAGTGGCAATAATTTATTAGATTTATTATAGAACTACTTATTCAGTGATCAAACAAATGCAAGTTACCAACATTTAAGTATTTTTGGGACAATTGGGTAGAAAACTAAAAAATCTCAATGCATAATGTTGCATTGATATTTTATCTTCTCTAAACTATTTATTTTGTATTCTACCAAGCCAAACATGTTCATTGTCTGAGGTGCTTTGATCAAAAGTTGAGATAAGTCAATCTCTTTCATCCCATAGCCTTGATATTTTGAGTTTTCTCAACTTTTCTTCTCTTTTCTTTTTTAAGTGTGTGACTCAAATCTCAAAACCTCTGTTTGTTGGCTGGCAAACATCTCAGAAAATATGAGATAATATTATTTAACTCAAAGCTACACTATATCAAGTATGTAATGAAACTTAGTATAGAATGGAAACTCTGGTTTACTACATAAAGAGCTGCATTAAACATTCAGAATGATTAACTCCCTGCCAGTTCATCTCCATGGGTGTGTCTTTTGCATTTTTGAGCATAGTGCCTCCCAGTGCTAGTTTTGTTTCCCTGGTAACCCAGTCTCCAAGGTAACAGGTGCTTAGAAATAGGCAAAATAAGAACCTCTCCTTTGCTGGAATGCAGCCTTGAGCAAGAGAGCAATTATTGGCAAAGAGCATTGTGTTGGTAACTCAGGTCTTACAAAAATGTGAAGACAGGCTCTTCACAAGCGTTTCACATGACATCTACTCTGGAAAAATAATGATAGAAGAATGATGAGTATGTTTTTCCTCTTTTTGCTTCAAGGCAAAGACTACTTGCTCTGTATTGTGGAACAGTGCACAAAAACACTGCAAAGTTTGGAAAGTTTTGGGAGTGGCAAATGCATTTAAAAATAGACATCATTAATTATAAAATAAATTATCATTAATTTTGACCATATGTTTTTCATTTGCGTCCTTTAAGTTCCAAATCTAAAGTTAGAAAAGCCAAAAAAAAAAAAAATAATAAATAAGTGTTTAAGTGTTTAATTCACTAGATTATCCAAAAATAGGCATTATGACATAATTATTTCATATATAAACCATTTTTTAATTGAATTTCCTGTAAAGATAACTATATCATGATATACACTGAGCACCAGGGCCGGCCCTGGCCAATTTGGTGCCCTAGGCAAGATTTCACCTGGTGCCCCTGGAATCACAGACAATTCCACCACTGATCATTGTTCATACACTCACACAGAAACAAACTGCAGCTTTGTCTTGTTTTTCTTTATTTTGAAAATATTTTGTAAACAAACACACACACACACACACACACACACACACACAAAACTAAATTATGAATACAATATAAATAAATGTATGTTATAAGATTATTGCAGATTTTTTTTTACAGAAACAAAGATAAACAAAAAAAAAAAAAAAAAAAAAAAATATATATATATATATATATATATATATATATATATATAAACAAACTGGAATGCAAAATGTAGCAAATGTTCTACAGCCTTACTCGCCTTGCCTTTCTAGCAGCAAAGTCATCTATGATATCATCATAAGACAGCTGTTGGGAGACCACATGATTTATGCTAATGACTGAAAGTCCACTGAGACATTCTTGAGCCATTGTAGATCTCAGGTAGTTTTTAATCAGTTTGAGCTTAGAGAAGCTCCTTTCAGCAGCAGCGACTGTAACAGGTAGAGTGGCAGAGATTCTCAGAGCGACCCACATATTGGGGTCAATTTCCGTCAGCTTCTTCTTGTGCAGGAAAGTCAGGAGCTCAATGTTTGTCATGTTTTTTGATGGCAGATGTGGAAAGTTTTGCATTTCCAATACAAGTTCCCTGCCATCAATATCTGGCTGTCCGTCATGGCTTAAAGCTGTGCTCAGGGTCTGACAGTGCTCTACCAACTCTTCTTTGGACATGTTGGGAAAGTTGAGGAGGACTCCAAATTTGTCATTCACCTCCCCGAGGGTCTGAAATCTCTCATCTAGTGAAGAGAGGGCTGTATCCACCACTACATTAAAAAATGTTGTTTCCATTTTTTAAGTGCATCACCAATAGGGTCATCATAGTTTTTCTATGCAAATTAAAAAAGCTGATGATAGTGAAACTATAAAAATATGACAGCACCTAAACCACGTTATAGCTTAAACACACAAACAGCAATAATAATTACATCTGGTATTCATGCACAAAACTGTATTCATTGAGCACTTCTCTAGCATACAAACAGTAAGTTAGTTAGCCTACATTTTCTAAATTAATTTTGAAAGTGTTTGTTTTCCAGTAACAGTAATGTCCTTCTAACTACACATTACTAATTTAGTCAATTCAAATAAAAATACCATAAAATAATGCACAAGTTCAACTAACTATGTCATTATAATAATTACAAATTAGCAAACGTTACTAGCATCGTCAAACTAACTGCTAACTGTGCATAATGAAACATAGATAAACAACTGATCATACATCACATTACATTACCTCTATCTTCATCTCGTTTTTCTTCCTCTTCTCTTCTTTTTTTTCTTCCCTGGGCACCAGAGGGCTTCGGTCTTTTTGACATAATGAGCTGTGAATTCGGCCATCCGTCACAATATCAAACAGGTAATGGATGTCTTTAAGTGCAGTAGGGCGGGGGGAGATTGATGCGTCACTCGGACCGGGGTGGATCGGGAAAGCAATGTAGTGATGTTTTTGTGGGACGATCGCTTTATATATATATATATATATATATATATATATATATATATATATATATATATATATATATATATATATATATATATTTTAAATCTATAGTATTAAAGTTGTATTGTTAATTAAAAAAAAAAAAAAACTCATTTAGGCGCTCGGTCGCCCCAAGGGATGGGTGGCGCCCCTAGCATTTGCCTATTCCGCCTATGCCACGGGCCGGCCCTGCTGAGCACTATTAGGAACAGCTACTTATTCATGTGATTATCTAATCAGCCAATCGGGTGGCAGCAGTGAAATGCATAAAATCATGCACATATGGGTCAAGAGCTTCAGTTCATTTTCACATCAACCATCAGAATGGTGAAAAATGTGATCTAAGTGATTTCAACCATGGCATGATTGTTGTTGCCAGATGCGCTGGTTTGATTATTTCTGTAACTACTGATCAGCTGGGATTTCCACACACAACTGTCTCTAGAGTTTAATCAGAATGGTGCCAAAAAAAAAAAAAAAAATCCAGTTAGCAGCAATTCTGTGGATGGAAACACCTTGTTGATGAGAGAGGTCAACAGAGAATGGCCAGACTGGTTTGAGCTGACAGAAAGCTGTAACTCAGATAATAACTCAGTACAATTGTAGTGAGCAGAATAGCATCTCAGAATGCATAATATATCAAACCTTGAGGCAGATAGACTACACCAACAGAAGACCATGCTGGGCACTTTATTAGGACCTAAGTGTTCCTAATTAAGTTCTGAGTTATTGTGATTAACAGTTACTTATACTGTGATATAATATTTGGACCATACTGCCCATGAGCCATACTGAGTGACAACAACATTTAAATATAGCAGTGAATACCCTAAATTATTCTGACCTACAAAGGCAAAGATTCTACATTAAAACTGAGGAAAAAAAGACTTAAAATGTACTTGGTTTAAGTGTGGCTTTTGCAGTTTCTGCCATTTTTACATTCCATTTTCTCCAGTCTGAGCATAAGTAAGCCAAACCTGTCCGTCTCAAGACAAATCATAGTCTAATAGACCCAATTTTGCACAATATGATGGACAAACCACATGGACTACTTTTATGATACCTTTTTTTTAAGCTTCAAAGGCACTATCCACCACAACTGTATGGAAAAGACAGTAAGGTTTCATCATTTAAACATCTCCTTTTAACTCCTTTTGAGTAAATTATGACAGCACTTTCATTTTTAGGTGAACTATTAATTTAAAGTGAATTCTCGTTGTGACACAACTTTTATACTATGTCCATCTGGAAATATTTTATTACATTTCTTGCAACATAGTTCTTGTAAAAAAAAAAGAAAAATGGAATTGTGTGTTTCTGTAAAGCACCATCTCTATAGGGTCTTCAGTGAACATGGCAGAGCTAGAAAGCTGACATTCCAGTCATAACTGGACAGGGCTGGGGTGGTGTGGGAACATGATGTTTTTAAATGGCTTGGATCTATCATTTTTATTGCAACATTAATAATGTTCTTAGGAGAGCTATAAGGAAGAGATAGCTGAGGGACATATATCAAGGAGCTTAAAGAGGCTTTTAAAAAAGACTTAATTTGGTTATATTGAGGCATTCAGTTATTACTGGGCAAATAAATAAATAAATAAAAAATCTTCTTACCAGAAGAATCATCAGTGTTGGATGCTTTTTAAAAAGCATCAACAACTCAACATTTACAGTATCTGAACAAATGTGTGTGGTGTTTGCTCTTGCAAAACTTGCCACCATGATGCTTGGGATTTCTGGGTCGTTGCCAGGGTATTGCTATGTGGTTGCTTGATTGTTTAATTGGTTGCTAGGTGGTAACTGAATAGCCAAATTCAAAAGAGCCATCCCAGAAGTCTCCAATAATATCCTGGTCTCTCTCTCTCTATATATATGGCTCCGGTTCCTCGTTCAATGTAAATCTATGGGATTTTTTGCTAATTTTATTGTTCAGCAGTCAAAAACTGTAAACCTGATCACTTAGGCCATGTCCACAATAATACGTTTTTATTTGAAAATGCAATACTTTCTCTTGACTGGCCACCTGTCCAGGGTGTTTCCCTGCCTTTGGTCTGAGACAGCTGGTATAGATTTCTCTATGACACTCTAAATATTTTCATTCCCGTTTAATAAAAAAAAAGAGAGAGAAAAGCCCTGCATCGAGGTACAATGATCATACTCATGCTATTAAGAATGCAGCTCGGGAAATGGAACGCAAGTGGAATACAAACTTAGAGGTGTTTCGAGGTGCATGGAAGGTTTGTGTCTCTAGCTACAGACAGGCTCTAAAAGCTGCCAAGTCTGCATAATTTAGCAAACTCATAGAAAAAAACCCCACAACAATCCAAAGTATTTATTCAGAATCTTGGCTAAATTGACAAGGAAGAAAGCTTCAACTGCATCAGATATTCTGTTGCAACAAAGTAGAAATGACTTGAATTTGAATTTGTTTACTAATAAAAAATGTGTCCATCGGAAAGAAAATTTGAATTATGCAACCATCTGCCACAATACATTGTCAGATAGAATCAGAATGAGCTTTATTGCCAAGTATGCTTACACACTCAAGGAATTTGACTTTGGTGTCAGAAGCTACCAGTGTACAAATAATACAAGAAGAATATAGAAATAATAACAAATAGAATAAAAATAAGTGAATATAATATGAAGTTTATTTATAAATACACAATAATAAGCAAAAAATATACCTACATACAAATACAATCTGTTTTATACAGATAGTGAAAGGGAATGTAATGTGCAGAAGAGGTAGGATATGTTAAATATGTATAATTGATTAAGCTTGTTAGTGAACATAATTATTGCTCAACGGGGCAGTTTTAATGGTCCATGTGATAGAAGGCCTAAGCTGTTCTTCAAGTCAAGTCAAGTGGTTTTTATTGTCGTTCTACCATATACAGTTAGTACAGTACACAGTGAAATGAGACAATGTTCCTACAGGACCATGGTGCTGCATAAAACAACATAGGACAAACACAGAACCACATGAGACTACACAGACTAAATAACATACCTATATACAGTGCACGTGCAAACGTGTGCAAAAAGTACGGGACAGTACAATAAATTACTAAAAATTAACAGGACAATAGGCACAGTGATAGACAGTGCAGCGCCGACCAGTACACAGTAGTGCAAAAAGATGACAGTTTCTAAAAATGTCAAATGTAAACATAACATACTATGAGATAGTGTTCTATGCACATATCAGTTGTTGAGGTAGCAGCCAGGTATAAAGTGACACCAGGTATTCTTGTGACTGGCTGTTCTGGTGCTCAGTACTAGTGCCAGCCAGAGGGCAACAGCTCAAAGAGGTAGTGGGCTGGGTGAGTAGGGTCCAGGTTGATTTTTTCAGCCCCTTTTCCTCACTCTGGATGTGTTACAGTTCTTGGAGGGTGGAAAGGGGAAAATCAATAATCCGCCCAGCAGTCCGAACTGTCCATTGTAGTCTTCTGATTTCGTAGTTGAACCAAACCAGACAGTTATTGAATGCAGAGGACAGACTCTGTGACTGCTGAGTAGAACTGGATTAGCAGCGCCTGTGACAGGTTGAACTTCCTCCACTGGCGATGGAATTACAACCATTGCTGGGCCTTTCTTAAAATGCAGTCATTGTGGGTCTCCCACTTTAGGTCCTGTAAGATGGCAGATCCCAGGAACCTGAATGACTCCACTGCTGCCACTTTGCTGTTCGGAATGGTGGTGGTGGTGGGGGGTTTCTCATGAAGTCCAAAATCATCTCCACTGTTTTGAATGTGTTCAGCTCCAGGTTGTTTTGGCTGCACCATACAGCCATATGGAGAGTATTCTGCATAGCAAAACCCTGGATAGTATTCCCTTAGAGCAACTTCAGTCCTTCCCTGGTGTATGTCAGGAATAGCTAACAAACCATAGCAAATCATCAAAAGCAACAACATGTATTTTAGAGCCTATACTCACTTAAGTACTGTAAGAAGTGTTTCCTGTAATCTCAGAACATCTTCTCAATATTTGTATCTCCTCTCTATATGATGAACTACAACCCTTGAAATCTGAGTTTGTATTTTTAGCATTGTGGTCAAAACAATGGGGTGCAGTATTAGGTCATTTGCTTTTCTCATTGTATATGCTTTTTCCATTATCAGTAACCATGGAATTAGTTTTCACTGTTACACTATGCCGATGATACTAAGCTTTATATTTATATGAGATCTGTTGAAATTTCCCAATTCTCCAAGTTAGCAGAGTGTATCAATGTTATCAAAGACTAGCTAGACATTTCCTTCTACTCAATTATGACAAAACATAGGTATTAATTATTGGACCAAAACCCCACATAATATGATACTAAACTATAACGTCTCTCAATAGATATACTGTTACCTCTTCTTCTACAGTTCTTCTACTTGGGTCCACCTCAGAAATATTGCTGTTACGACACGCCCTCTTTCTGATGCGAATAAGCCAATTAATGTGTTCATGACCTCAAGACTAGATTATTGTAAAGAACTACACTGTGGATATTCTGCAGGTTCAATAAATAATTCAGTTTGTTCAAAATGCAGCAGCTAGAGTGCTGACTAGAACGAAGAAATATGATCATATCATCCCAATTTTATCATCACTACATTGGCTACCTGTTTTTAATGGCTACACAGCTTTTAATGGTCAAGGTCCTGAGTCCTTAAGCAACCTTCTATCGCACTATAATCCATCATGATCACTACAATCACAAAGTTTCATACTGTTACGTAGAATATACAAATCCATAACAGAAGGTAGATCATTTTGCTATTTTGCTTTTTAAACCATAGCCTTCCTAACACTGTTTGTGACTCAGACACACTCTCTTAGTTTAAGTATAGACTATAAACTCATCGCTTCAGCTAGGCATTCACCTAATTTAGTCCTCAAACCTTAGTTATGCTTCATTAGTCAGGTCTGCTGGAATCTTTAAACACTCCTCATATTCTACAACTTTGCTTTAAAGTGAATGACATCTACACTAATATTATTCTATTCGTTTCCCTATCTTATCCTTGGGATACATATCCCAATGTTACCGGAGCCTGCCAGATCCAGCTCTGGTCCAGCTGGATGTCTCACTCCCACCGCTATGTGTTGGTGAGTGATGACTACTAACTGAAGTCTGTGCCTACCAGACAGCAAGGGGTGCTTCGATGATCACTGTCTGCATTAAATATATTACGATGGACTTCACAGAGTATAAACTGTTGCCAACTCCAACCGTACAAAAAGGGGTACTTCACTCGCCACTGCCTGCACCTCATACTTGGGATGGACTTCACCGGAAATGAACTGTCACAAGCTTCCAGCCAGACTGCGAGTCATACCTCTGCTTGAATCAACTTGGTCACATGATGGATTACACTCTACTAAAATGGAATACATAGACATTAAATGAATGCAAACTATAGCCCTCATCAGCCAAACTAATAAGGACACTCGCCAAAGTTTAATACTTTGGTTAGGATTTTCTCATTCCAATACCCCTAAACTCAAAGATCATCAATAATAATAGCGATGCTTCACTTCACAAACATCACTATATAACACTAATAGTGCTTTTCCCACATCAAGTGTTTCTTGAAGAGACATGACAAGGAGAGAGATACTAAGATCAGAGACAAGAAATTTGGCAAGTTGCAATGGAAAAAAAATTGCATGCTGTTTCAAGTTCTTCATGGGATACTGAGGATATCGAGTGAGAAATAGGGGGAAAAGCTCTGAGATTGTAAAAAGACCAAATGTTCGTTCTATGACACATCTGGAAGGTCTACGAGCCAAGTTCAAACTGATCTACGCTGGGCTTTCAGCCCTAGCCAGGATGTCTTACAGGGTGGGGTCGTAATGTGCTGGGCTGTCCCCTTTGTCAAAGAAGATGGACTAAATTGTCATCAAATGTTATTTGAGAAGCTATCCACGCCTCACAACCAAACACAATAGCTGGTCAGAATCATGTACAGCTGACCTCACTGTGGGGAACACAGTCCCTACAGTTAAGTGTTTTTTGGAAAATTTATGTTTTGTGTTGGAAAAAATATGTAATTTAAAAACTGTAGGGGATATGGAACATTTTCCACCATGAAATGAATTATTGCAGATCACAAGTCTTTGGATAGGCATACGGTCAGTTGATTTCTTTTTCTCTGTATTAAATACTTCCTTGCATAACTTGCTGTATCTCTTTGTTATAGTATTGCATAACCACCATTTCTGTGATACTGTAGCATCACCAAGTACAAGACAACTCCCCCTCGCTCTGTAGGGAGTCATCTAATGGCTGATGAACAGAATGGGTTTTATTGCTGGTTTGAAAAGCCCAGTCTCACACCCCTCTCTCACTGCTTCAAATGCTCCACCATCATTCCGGTCCCCAAAAATGGCAAATCACAGGACTTAATGACTACAGACCTGTCGCTCTCACGTCTGTGGTCATGAATTCTTTGAGAGACTGGTTTTGGCATGCCTGAAGTACATCACTGGACCCTTGCTGGACCCTCTTCAGTTTGCCTAACAAGCAAACAGGTCTGTGGATGATGTTTCAGTATATGACTGAATTTTATCCTGCAACACATTTACAGACCTGGGACTTATGTAAGGATCCTATTTGTGGACTCAGTTCAGCCTTCAATACCGTCATGCCTGATCTTCTCTCAACCAAACTGACCCAGGTCTCCGTGCCCACCCCAATCTGTCAATGGATCACCATCTATCTGCCAGATAGACAGCAACTAGTCAGACTGGGGAAACTCATATCTGGGACCCTCACTATTACTGGTGCTCCTCAGGGATGCATGCTCTTTCCACTGTGAGACACTCCTGTCTCTCCCTGTACATAAATGACTGCACTGCAAAAGATCCCACTGTCAAACTGCTGAAGTTTGTAGATTACACCACGGTCATCTGCCTTATCCGCGATGGGGATGAGTCTGCATACTGACGGGAGGTTGATAAGCTGGCTGCCTGGTGCGGTTACAACAACCTTGATCTGAACACGCTCAAAACAGTGGAGATGATAAAGGACTTCAGGAGAAATCCCCCCCACCCCATCATCCTGAAAAGCACTGTGGCAGCCGTGGATTAATTCAGGTTCAGGTTCCAGAACCTACATAGACTCCATTGCGAAGAAGGCTCAGCAGAGGTTGTACATACTTTGCCAGGAAGTTCAACCTGCCACAGGAGCTGCTGACACAGTTCAACTCGGCCGTCACTGAGTCTGTCCCTTGTACATCTGTAACTGTCTGGTTTGGTTCAGCCACCAAATCAGACAGAAGGAAACTACAACGGACATTCAGGACTGCAGAGAGGAGTATTGGTGCCCCGCTGCCCACCCTCCAAGACCTGTACGTTTCCAGAGTGAGGAAAAGTGCAAGTAGAATCACTCTGGACCCCACACACCCTGCCCACTCCCTCTTTGAACTGTTGCCCTCTGGCCGGCGCTACAGAGCACTGAGCGCCAGGACATCCAGGCACAAGTACAGTTTTTACCCACAGGCCATTTTCTTCATGAACATTTAAACAGCCTCAGGTCTCCCCATAGTGCAATAATGTAAATACATATCTCATGTACATTCACATATTTAATTAAATAACTGTACATACCCCTACATAGCACATACATTACCACTTACCTATGTACATACACCATTTTGTTATATGTCCTATTATTTGTATTTCTATTTATACTCTTACATTGTTTTATATTCTGTGTCTCACTGTAATGTTCTGTGAGCACTTATTTCTCCTATCACCAAAAAAAAAAAAAAAAAAATTACGTGAGAGCACTTGGCAATATAAAGCTCACACTGATTCTGATTTATAGACTTTCATTTTGAGTCTGTATTTTGATTGGTATTAAACTCACTAATTCAAGTTTGCATTGATTATGCAAATCACCTCATAAGGATAGTTCATACAAAAATGAAAATTCTGTAATTATTTATTCACGCTCATGTCTTTCCAAACTTATATGGATTTTTTATTTTGCAGAACACTGCAGAATACACAGTATTTTAAAGAATGTCACTGACTTTCATTCAAAAGCAGTAGATAGTTCCTCACTTTAAAGCTTAAAAAAACCACCCAGACTTTAATTTGAGGGTGAATAACAACCTTAATTTCAGTCTGTTCATCATACAAAGTGATCATACTATATGCCTTCAGATGACTTGATGGAAATATGATGCACAAATCTCACGGACTACGACTTTTATGTCACTTTTGGGTGATATGTTAGACTGTATGAAAATGCCACAAGAGCTGAACCGGGTTACGCAGACTGGCAGTGCGAGACGGGCAGACCTCTGTGTGCCTTGTAGCCAGTGCAGGCGATCCTCTGTTTGGAGACAGCGCTTCCCTTCCGCTGTCCACCGAAGCAAATAAAGAGCTGCTCGGAGCTTCTAAAGCTCTGCGTGCGGTCCAAGTAGATGCGAAGAGCACGCACCGGACACAGCAACGCCAAGGCTGGGTCTGCCTCCTCCTGGGGCAGTGCTTGCAGGTTCACCACCTGATCCCTAAAAGGGGTCATGGGAACCTTGGGAACAAAGCCCGGTCGGGGTCTCAGGATGATGTGAGAGAAAGCCAGACTGAATAGTTGGAACAGTTTGCTAAGAGAGAACACCTTCAGGTCCCCTACCCTATTGATGGAGGTGAGCGCCGTCATGAGGGCGGTCTTCAGAGAGAGCGCCTTTATCTCTGCTGACCCAAGGGGCATGAAGGGAGCTCCCTGAAGGACCACGGAGACGGGAACAAGGTGCGGCCTGGGGGGGGGGGGGGGGGGGGGGTGGAGTGGGTTAACCTCCTCACGCCTCTCAGGAACCTGATGACCAAATTGTGCTTCCTTAAATAGTTACCTTCCACTGCATCGTGATGTAGCCGATATAGCAGCTACATACACCTTCGAGGTGGAGGGGGACAGCTGGCCCTCCAACTTTTCCTGCAGAAAGGAAAGCACTGATCCAACTGCGCATCTCTGGGGGTCTTCACCACGGGACGAACACCACTGAGCGAACAGACGCCACTTCAGGCCGTAAAGGCGCCTCATTGAGGGGGCTCCTCTCGCCTGAATGATTGTGTCTACCAACGCAGGTGGTAGGCCTCCCAAGTCTACCGCATCCTGTCCAAGGGCCAGACATGGAGATTCCAGAGGTCTGGTCGCGGGTGCCAGATGGTGCCCCGTCCTTGAGAAAGAAGGTCCTTCCTCAGGGGAATTCGCCGGGGGGGGGCTGTTGCGAGGAGCGTGAGGTCCGAGATCCAAATCCAGGCGGGCCAATAAGGGGCCACTAAGAGGACCTGCTCCCTGTCCTCCCTGACTTTGCACAACGTCTGTTGATGTGCCAACGCAGTCGCGGGCCAATCCAAGGGACGGCGACTGAGTGCCCGCTGCATACGGCGCCCCAGCCCCGTTGGGAGGCATCTGTCGTAACCACAACGTGCCTGGAGACCTGGGCTAGGGAAACTCCTACCCATAAGAATGCTAGGTCTGACCAGGGGCTGAGAGAGCGGCAAGAAGCCTGCGTGAAAAGGACACGGTGTGTGCCGTGGTGCCATGCTCATCTCTCGACTCGGGTCTGTAGCCAGTGCTGGAGTGGTCTCATATGCATCAACCCAAGCAGCTTGACCATCGCTGAGGATGCCATATGCCCCAGGAGCCACTGAAAGGATTTCAGTGGGACCAATGTGTTCCGTCTGAACATATGCCGACAGCTCAGCACTGACTGTGCGCGCTTGCCGGTGAGACGCGCCATCATTGAGACCGAGTCCAACTCCATACCGAGAAAAGAGATGCTCTGAACCTGGATGAGCTTGCTCTTTTCCCAGTTGACCCGAAGCCCCAAGCGGCTGAGGTGCCTGAGCACCAGGTCCCTGTGAGCACACAACATGTCTCATGCGGACACCCGCTTCCCTCAGTGGGGCAAGGGCTGCCTCTGCGACCTTCGTGAAGGCGCGAGGGGACAGGGACAGTTCGAAGGGGAGGACTTTGTACTGATATTCCTGACCCTCGATGGCAAACCGGAGAACGGGTCTGTGTCAAGGAAGGATCAAGACATGAAAGTACGCGTCCTTCAGGTCTACCGCCGCGAACCAATCCAGATGCCGGACGCTCGCTAAAATGCATTTCTCCATGAGCATCTTGAACAGGAGTCTGTGCAGAGCCCGGTTCAGAACTCGCAAATCGTGGATTGGCCGCAACACGCCGCCTTTTTTGGGTATGACGAAGTAGGGGCTGTAAAACCCCTTCTTCATCCTAGCTGGAGGGACAGGCTCTATCGCACCCTTCCGTAGAAGGGAAGCATTTTCCGCATGCAAGGTAGTGGCGTTCTCACCTCTCACTGTGGACGGTCCTGACCAGCCAACGTGCCGTGTTGAGGAGCGGGAGCCATGCCCCAAGCCTGAATCTAGGGACATCGAAGCACTTACCTGGCTCATTGTGACCTCTCCCAGCAGGGGAGGAAGTGGTCTGCTTACCAGCTCCCGTAGTGCAGTTTCCTGAGTCCCGGGGCTGCCCGTCTCAGGGGCATATATATATATATATATATATATATATATATATATATATACATTGTATATGCATGTATTTAGAAGGTTGCACTTGACAGTAGATAGACTGACTTACCATATTTTCCAAATATTTGCAATTATATGTAAAATTATAGTTTTCTGTTATTTTAAAGACAAAAATCACTAAAATTCACAAATATATAATTTTTACACTCCAAATGTTGTTCCATGTGCTGCTTGATAAACTACATCTCTTATTTTTCTAGTATGTTTCATTATATACACTACCGGTCAAACTTTTGGGTCACTTACTCATTCTTTATTATTATTATTTTTCACATCTAAGGATTAAAGTCATCAAAACAGAGGAAGAACAGAAATGAAACTATAGGAATTGTGTTCAGACTAAAAATAAAAAGTAAATAAAAATATTAGATTTTAGTTTCTTCAAAGTAGTCACCCTTTGGATAGATATTGCAGAAATGTACATTTTCTCAAACATCTTCTTGAGGTATCACCATTTTAATCAGTATTTATAATTATATGAATAAAGTATTCAATAATTTTAGGGGAACAAAAATCACCAAAATAAGTTTTCTTGAAAAAAAGTTTTCTTTTCTAAAGGTTGTAATAGGTTGCCAGTGAAATGCGTGACTTATTACTGGTATTATTTTCCCAATATGTCTAATTATACGTAAAAATAATTAAATTATGATAAAAAAAAATCACTGCAATGACCAAAATTATTATTTTCACATTCCAATTTTTTCTTTTTTTGTGGGAATACTGTATTATAATATATATATATATATATATATATATATATATATATATATATATATATATATATATATATATATATATATATATATATATATTTTAACTTAAACATATTGGTAACGCTGCCAATAGGGGTCCCAAAAAAAAAAAAAAACCTGTATCAACAAACCACTGATGACAACTGAATGAGTGTGAATCCCCTGAATATCGTTCCATATGTATGAAACACAGGAGTCACTCCCGAATTTGTGATGGTTGTCATAGCAATATAATAATTTTGTAGCATCTCACCGTTATAAATAAGAAACATGGATGCCAGTTTAACAAGTTTGTTGTTTGCTATTTTTGACCAAACATCTATTATTGACTGTAGACATGATGACATGATTTTAATTTTGGGGTGGAGTTTTCCTTTAAAAGGAGTTGAGTGCTGTACTCTTTTGGGAAGCTATAAAGAAAGTTCTGAAATACAAATTTGAAAATAAGCAAACACGTAAGTATCCTGGGAATTGTGTCATTTTATGAATGACAGGTGTTCCTATTCTGCAAACATCTGCTCTTCTAATCTGTTCTGATTCCATATGGGCCTCCCTATGAGTAACATATACTCTAGTTCAAAAGTTTCAATTATTGTAGTAGTATGTGTGGGAATGTGAATGGCTGCAGATCCTCTCCAAACGTGTGTTTTCACAGGCTCATTTCCCAGGTGATGGCAGGGAAATTGCGCAAGGACGTTGGATTTCCATAAAAGCACAGCAAGAGCCCCCCCCACCCCCCCTTTTTTTTTCAAAGTGACCAGTGACTTTGTCCTTGTTTAGATGTTTGTGTATGTCTCTAAGAAACATGGTGCATTCTTTAGAGATGCAGGGCCTGTAGGTAAAAACAGTTTGAAACCAGGAAAATAAAAATTGTATGTTTACAAAATGATGAGACAGTGTACTAATATTAATAGTCATACAGTAAGTACACTAGAGAAGATAGGATCAGAGAAGAGATCAAAATCATCCGTCAATGGAAATGTTGTTGTTTTCCCTATTTGCAAACATTTTAATTCTCATCTGTTTCTCTGGATTCCATTTTTTTTTAGCTTGAGTTTGAGTTTGCTCTGGGTTAACCGGTTTGCAACACTTCTGACATGGCTCTGATTTACCTGCCATCACAAAATGCATCCACGATTAGACTTTGCAACATATTGCAAAGTTCTGTCAGATGCTCAGAATTATTAGTTGACTGCAATGTATTAATCGCTCCCCAAAGGTTAATTTGACTGCACATGTACCTGCTCCCAATGCCATCCCCTCAATGTGGACTCATAAACTGGATCTCCAAAATTATTAATCTTCTAGTCTCTGAAATGTCCAAACCTAAAGTATGGCTCTTTGACCATAAGCGAATTCATTTCAGCATCACTCAACAAATATGAAAACCACCATTTCTATTGTTACCAAAATGGAATTGATCCTATAAATTTCTCTTCTACCATTCATGCTTCTATCTTTAACTCAGGTGTGCTGTATTCACCTGCCATTCTTCCATTATTTAGCTACAGTCGTAGCCCCTACAAAAGCCCCTACCAAGAATAGGCTTGTTAATTTATCTCGCTCCTTTCCCTGGTATACCACTGAGCTTATGCCCATGAAAGCAACTGGATGGTGCCTTGAGTGCTTATACAGAAAAACTCGGCTGACTGTCCACACCATAGCATACATGGAGCACCTGTTAGATACAGGGTTTCTTTAAAAAAAAAAAAAACACTCACTTATACTATTTCTCCTCCTTCATCAATAATGTTGTGAGCCAAAATCACTATTTGTCACTGTAAACATCATTATTTCATGATAAAGTTATATCTACAGTATTTAACATTTTTCATCTAACATCTCTGATACTTCTCTCTGTAATTTATTTCTGGAATCCCCTGCCCACTCTTTTCCCAGCTTCACTTTGACCTCTCTATCCTCTGTTGAATAATGTATTACAAATTCTAACTCTTCATCCTGTCTGTCTGACGCTGATCCTGCTGTTTTTTTTCAAAACATGTTTATCTGCTCCCAACTAAAACTTGATAAATCGGTCTTTTATTTCTGCCACTGTTCCTGTTGATGTATAAACTGCTGCTGCCACACCAATTCTTACAGGTGCACTCATTCATTTTTTCCTCATTCTATAATGTAACTCTTAAAGACATGAATTGTAATTTTGCAATATATGCAGGAAATCATGACCACTCACATGAGATGAAGACTCCAGTCATATCAGTAACCTTATAAAAGCTGTTTTATTCTACATGGTGAGGGTCCACACATGGGGGCTGCCATGTTAGAATCATATGACCAGCTGAATACTACTGGCTTAACCTCAGTAACCATCCTGTTATTTGACACTACATGGATTAAAGGAATCATGGCTGACTGTGAACACACATTTTGGACAATGGCATCAGAAAATGAAAACTAAATGATGCTGCATCCAAGTCACTAGGTGTCAGTGTATGTCCAAGATGACACAAAGACAAAAGTTATAAAGTGCACCTTTAATAAAAAAAGTTTTAGATCCTTGTGAACTCACCAACTACAGGCCCTTATCAAATCTTTAATTTCAAGGTAAACTCCTGGAAAGAGTAGTTGCCACACAAATACAGTCTCAGCTTTCTAATAACCTTTATGATACCCTTCAGTCTGGTTTCCATCCTGTTCGCAGTACAGAAATAGCTCTCCATAGTGTTCTTAATGACATTCTTCTTACTGCTGACTCTAGGACTCTTAGTATTCTGATTCTCTTAGAACTCAGCCTTGCTTCTAATACAGTTTGTCATTCTTTACTCTTATCCAGACATTCAGCTAGTGGTATCTCTGACAGAGCTCTCTCCAGGTTAGAATCCTACCTATTGACATACAGTATTTCATGTACATACAGAATCATAAATACTCCACAGCATCCCTCACACAAGGTGTCCCTCAGGGATCTGTCCTTGACCCTCTTCTGTTCATAATTTACATGCTTCCTCTTAGTCATATTATCCATCACCATAGTCTCCACAGTCATTGTTATGCTGCTCACTATACTGAGTGAAATGCTTTTATGGTGTATAAGTTTAAGCGGGCACTCGAAATTATTAAGTAAATTTCACATTTGTCCTCAATTCAAGCATGTCAAATTTAATGCTCTAGCTTATAAGTCAATATTATTTAGGACCTATTATTATCTTTACAATGCATCATCATGTATTAATTCTAACGTAGAAACGTTTGTCATATTTATTCGCTTATTTGAGTAAATTTCACTTGTAAATAAAATAAGTACAATTTACTTTACTTTTCAAAGCTGATGTATCTCAGCACGCACTGAGCTTGAGTAATAAATGAGCTTGCATGGTTTCACTGTTTGCAAGATTATTTAGTTTTAATTGTTGATTTTGTTTTTACGTTTGGTAAATGTTTGTTTCGTGAAGTCTGAAGTTAATTTTCTTCTCAGTATGAACCGTTCATTGTTATATCATCATGTTTTGTGCAAGTGTTGAAGTCTGTGTGTGTAGCGATGTATCTTGTTTCTATTGTCGGTAATCCAAGGTGATGTTGTCTTATAGACTACATAGCATGCAATAAGCCTCCACGTGGAAGGTTTCACACGTCATGTGGTACAGTACCTGATTAAACATGTTCAAAACAAAAGTTCAAAATGTGAACGTTTATTTATCTATTTTAATTACACTGAATGTTACATTTGACTGTACAGTAGTAATATATTTTCTGCAATTTCATACGTCCAGTTAGTTCAAGCTTTTATTTTGGCGGAGTGAATTCCTTTAAATTTCTGTGTGTTTTTGACACTTTTGCTTGTGTGATATGGTTTATATTATCCAACTCTTGCGCATCAAAATTATTTTTTTTTTTTCTCTGTTTTCCAAAGGAAAGTTCGCTTTCCCAGAATTACACTGGGGTGAATGGGCCAAAATCCTCCAATTTCATTATAATGGTCCAGCATTATTTTCTCTTTCCCATTTGTATAGTTTGACTCACCAGATACATTCTGTCTCATCTATCTCATCTCTTCCACTTCTGGATTATGAGCAGTCAGTTATAAACCTCTAGGTTTATCTGACAGCGTGTCACTATTTAGTTACATTTACTGACAGAGACTCTTATTGATCCATTTAACGTCTGGACCATGCCAAATTCTCAGCCTAGCTGGGCCGCACAGCTCTGCTTCTCTCTGGTCATGTCACACCCCGCTTTCATATGTATATTTAGGTAAGTAATTACATATATTGCAGGGTTTAGAAGAAATTGCCGTGATTCGGTCCAAGCTCCTTTTGCATGAGAGCCTTGTGAATCTGGCACAGAAGAAGAAAACGAACGGCTGGCCAACATTCACTCTGCCAAAAGGCATTTGTCCTTGTAGAAAATGTTTCTGTCTTTTTTCTTTCTATGAAGTTAGTATGTAAGACTTGAAAGGATCGTGATAAATTAGGTAAAGTCTACCGTACCACTCCCAAAAAGAAAAGACGCCACATCTCTTCCTCTCTCTCTCCTTCTCTGTCAACCATTCTAAACATTAACCTTCTTGTATGTGAAAAAGCATAAATTAGCTTCTGAATATATTACACTGACTATTAATGAATCTGAGGTTTTAGGGCCTTGTTTATAGAGGCAGCTAATATAATAAAAAATAACAAAAATTATTTTCACAAGCATGATCCAAATCTGAACTGAGAAAATCTGAGAAACATTTGGAAGTCTGAACAGTTAGATGTTTTTTTCTCGTAATTTGTTGAATAACGAGTTGTTACGTCAGAAGTTGCGACAAAAACACAGCATTATAACATGGATGAAAATGACTGGGAATGTGGTCAACAGAGGAAAGCAGTTGTTTAGATTGAGACTGACCTCATGAAAAACAAAACCAATGACGAAACATCCATCGTTAAAGTCTCAAGCATGGTGTCTACGTAAGTTTCCATTGTTACTATGACAAGCAATGTGGACGTGGTGGAAAAAGCAACTGCAATTTTAACAGAAATGATCCAACATGATCACATGGAACTCAACATGTTGCATTCGAAAGTTCCAGTACTCAGGCATCGGCCCAATCATGACAAATTACTGACAATCCACCGGAAGATTGTTGCATCAGCAGGGCTTGCGTCCTGCGATTGAATCCAGGAAGTTTGCATAATGAGTACTGACTGTGAATCGGAGGTACCATTTTCCCCCCTAACTTTAAATTTGTACTCCACTGATGGCTAGGTTTAAGTTCAGGGGTATAGGGTTTGGAGGTAGAGTTAATAAAATATGCATTTCACTTTACTGTATTACATCATTTTACAGCTAAAAAACACCACTTTACAACTCGTTTTTGGTGCCCCTGTATGGACATTTCACACATACTGTTAAGTTCAAAAACACTTCCTGCTTTGGACACTGTAGGCACTGCATCGAATATCGGTAAGCACAGACCGACTGTCGCAAAATGAAAGTCAACTTGCGGTTTCCGAATTCACAGTGAGATCAGACTGAAAAATCAGGGCCCGGATTTGCAAAGCATACTTTAGAATAAAAATCTTAACTCCTATTTTCTTTCCACTTTCAAACTTCAGAAAAACTTTAAGAATGTTTTAAAAAATTTTACATTCTTACACATTTCTTTTAATTTATCATGAATTTTTGTATCGTATCTTATCGTATTACATTGTCCTTAAACTTTAGTCCTTGTGTGATTTTGGACTTACACTGACACCAAGTGGCTTGGATGCAGTATAATTTAATATAAATAGTTTTTAGTTTCAGATGCCATTGTAGAAATTTAGCATTCACAGTCAGCCATGATTACTTTAATCAATGAGTGAAAGTGTCAAATAACAGGACAGTTACTGAGATTAAGTGAATAGTATTCAGCTGGCCATGTGATTGCAACATGGCAACCATGTGTGGATCCTCTCCATGTAGAATAAAACCGCTTTTATAAGGTTACTGGAGTCTTCATTATAATGTGAGAGGTCATGATTTCTTACATATACTGCGAAATTCCCATTAATGTCTTAAGGAGTTAAACTTTTTTAGAGAGGAAAAAATTACTGAATGCACATTTAACAATATTGTCATGAATCCAGCCCCAGATCTGGCCCTAAATAACAGTTTGAACAGTCTGTCTAAAACAATGTAAGAAATGTAAGATTTAAGGAATATATATATATATATATATATATATATATATATATATATATATATATATATATATATATATATACCCCGTAGTGTGAACAAAGCCTTAGAGCTATTAAACAATTGAGGGGTGGAATTGGGTTACAATTAATGAGCATAGAAGTAATAACTCAAAATATTGTGAAAATTTTCATTTGATGAGGTGAGTGATTCGAGCTGGCTGAGTCAAGTGTGTGAGATGTAGAGTTGCGAAGTGTGAGGTCTGGCAGGGATTCTGTGAGGAGGGGAAAATATGACCTAGCATGTTTGCCATCCTGTATGGATTTTAAACAAATATGCGGTAATTGTTGATGTTAGCAGAGCATAAACAGAAAAAGGTATAGCCATAATAACTGGCCAAGAACATTTGCGTCTAAGCTTTGTCTGATCATAGTTTTCCCCACAGCTTGATTGCTGGATATCTGATATATCAGGAGTAAATCGTGCTGTCCAAAGCGTCTCTTTTTAAAGGAATTGCATGCAAAAAATATCCCTCAGAAATTAACCAGGTTTTGGGGCAAAATGCCACCGAAAGATTAAAAAAAAAGAAAATGTCCCAAATGTGGGGACACAAAAATGCTCTTGTAGTGCATTCTATGTGTGGGTTTATTTTAGTATTTTTGTTTGTTTTTAGGTCATATATCATTGCATATATTTTATAATGATGTTTTCTTTATTGTTTATTGTGTGATGATAAATCATACTTTATTTACAGCTACTTTTGTATTTTGATAAATTGAGTTTATAGGCAACAATAATAATTGTCAAGATTAAGAATTACATTTAATTAACTCAAGGATTGATTCAAAACACTCTGGCTTTAGAATGCAATATATTGTTTATTTCCATATTACTGAACATTGGCCAATCATTGGCCTACAGTTCACAGCAATCCATTTTGCAATTGAATTTGTCAATCACTCCGAGATTTATTATAAGTGCTTGTCTAAAAGCGTGTCAATGTACACCTATGTCAGAAGGACGCTTTAATAGCTATCGGTTGCGTCGTGTCAAAAACAAAGTTTTTTAGATCGCTGTGTCAAGTTAAAGTTTGAATCTTAGCCTGCCTTCCCTTCCTTCAGATTTGTCCTTCATCAAGGTGTATTTGTAGGCAAGAACGTGTTTTCATTTTGTGTTATCTGCTCTCGGTAAGTTTGGTTTGTTTTTTTGACTGTATAAGCTGCACGTTGACTATTTAGCGAGTTTCGCTTACTGTCCCCTGGAGAAAACAGTTGATACTCCATGCTTGAATTGCTCATATGGAAGAAATATTCATTATTAGGGTCTGGGGGCATGATTAACTGCATTAACTTTTTAAACAGACTTAACGTGTTAAATCGACAGCCCTAGTTTAAATATAAAAAATAAATACCCTCATTAAAGAAATATGAAAAAGAATTTCAGTGGCCACTTCATAAAAAAGTTGACAGATGTCACCTGTTTACATGCACTTTAAAAGGTTAGTTTTCAATCAGACTTAAACAACGATTTGTTTTTTTAAATGTCTTTTTGCAAAGTCAGACTAACATATTTACCTGTAAATAGTGTATTTGTCACTCGTAATCTGTGGTATTACTGTAATGCATGGCCTCTCCTGGCTAATTGCTTTATTTAATCTCACCTGGCTAGTTGTCACACTTTCACTCCAGTAAATATTTCTTAGGGCAGGTTTATTTTCATTTCAATTTCTGTGTCAGCATAGGCTATACCTTAAAGTCTTGGCTTGAATGTATTCACAGTGTTCAATCGTTTACCCAACAGATAAAACAAAGTTATGATGATAATTACTATTAAGTTTGGAGGATAGGTTTCACTTAGATGATTCTAATGCATCTAAAATGGTTTAAAACAAGCATGCAAAAACACTGCTAGTGAAAACACACATTTGTGTAACTAGCCCTGATTCCAAAGTATATAGTTACTGAGAACCTTCCAGTGTGACAACTTGCCCCAATCTTCCTTATTGACTTTTAAAAGATGTTTTGAACCTTTTGAGACTAAAATCACTCAACTGGTAGAGCATTGCGCAAATAACACAGATGTCTTGGTTTGATTCCCATGGAGCAAATGAATGAACTGATATAATATAAGTCTATAACTCGATACAGTGGGAGTCGCTTTGGACAAAATTGTCTTCCAAATATGTGTAATGTGTAAAAATAGTAATAAAAACAATCTTTCATGGACTCCATCCTTGGTTTTCACTTAAGTACTTCTTTATTTATATGAAGTGAAAACGGGAACCTGTGCAATGTGAGGTGAAAATCTAAACCCAGAACAGTATGTGCAGTAAGACAGATGAGTGCAAGGAGAGATTCAGTGAGTGCTTCCAAATCCCCTCTGGCAGGAGACCACCTGTTCTGCTCTCCTCCACATGTTGATGGAGCGATCCCTTGCACTGGATCCACATGATACCACAAAACTAGCTCAGTCTGCATTGCATTTAGTTTGTAAATTATTGTGCATGCAAGGCAGATCTGCATTAATATTCCTCAGACATTCTGATAAGGGTTGTTCTCTCTAGTATTAGTATCTAGTATCTTGCTAACTCTAAGTATTAAGCTTCTGCAATTAATTCAGTGCGAACCACTGAACGGAACATCACTTTGTAAATAATTTCAGCCTTAGAGGTGCTAATTTTGTTTCTTTATAAACTTTAGAACTGTAAACTTTATACTTTGGAAGATATTTAAGAATTAAGTCTGAAAAGATTCGAAAAGATGTTAACATTATTAAATGCATTATGTATCATGGTTTAACGATGAACAATTTCTCTAGCATTTATAAATCTTTGTTCATTTTAGATTATAAAAATACAAATTTTCATTGTTAGTTCATAGTGCATTAAATAATGTTATCATATACAACCTTTGATTTTAAAAATGGATTACTATATGTTGTAAATTAACATTAACCAAGACGAATAAATGCTGTAAAAGTATTCTTCGATGTTAGTTCATGTTAACTAATGTTGACAAACGGAAACTTATTGTAAAGTGTTACTGACAATACTGTAATGAATAGATTAAATTTATAAATAAAAAATGCATTTACTAATCAATTGTTAATTGTTAGCTCATGTCAGTTAGTTCAATTAAATTTCAAGATTAATAAATGCTGTACAATTGTTCATTCTTAGTTCATGTTAACTAATGTATTTACTGAATGCTACCTCTTTTTTGCATACTGTATATTTAACCATTTAAAGCTGTCTTAAAACTTCAAAGAGGGTGTCATGTTGTGTTCATTTTCGTACACATCCGACTGTCATTCTATTCATGCAAAAGACTAAAACCAAAACTTACATTACCTAGGCTATTTTGCTGCTTTGCAAGCATTGGTATTTCCATCAGAAATCAAAAGTTTCATTTATTTTATCACAATTATTTTTCATCTATTTTCTATACAATCAAAATGGTGACTGAGGCTCACATTCTGCCAAATAACTCCTTTTGTTTTCTACAGCAAAAAGAAAGTCCTACGGGTTTGGAACAACCTGAGGGTAAATTAATGATGACAGAATTTTAATTTTTTGGGGGGAACTTTCCCTTTAAGGGGAAAAATATGAATGTAAAAGTATAAAAGTGTATTCTCTGTGGTAATTGCTGCTCTGGAGCTCACGCCACAACCCATAAAGCCAATGCTAAATCACTGACTCACCTGCCATAGAAACTGTATATGAATCCAGCACTTTCCTGTTTGGTCTCCAAACCTGTTTTCCTTGGAGTGCCATTAATGGAGCCATGGCCCTGCAAAGCAGTATCCAAAAGACAGAATCTTTGTGCCAGACATATTGAGATGAGGATGGCGCTAAGTATAGTGCATTAAAAGTTTCCCTCCAGGTGTTATTTTGCTTGATAAGAGCGGTTAAGCTTCACAACCTGCCAGGAAATGTGGGCAAGCATACGGCCATGCAATAAACAGAAAAACTAATCAGTAATGTGGTCAATGTGCTCCTTGTTACGCAATGAACATGTTTCATACAGTGGTGAAGGAAAGCAGTTTCTTTGGGGAATCATGGGATGGGTCACCTAGTACACCTGTTTTCAATCTCTAATTAAAAGAATAGATTACCCAAAGATAAAAAAAGTTGAAAATTAAACATTTGGGTATAATTTTGCTTAAAAGTGAGTCCGCAAGGCTTGTGGTGGAATGCTAAAAAAAAACTGTCTGTGATCTAACACATTACAATGTGCATGGCTGTAGCATAGATCTTTAAAAGGGGAGGAATTTAAATGGGACCTATTATGCAAAATTCAGTTTTACATGGTGTTTGTATATAAATGTGAGTAGGCAGTGTGTGTAAACAACCATCCTACAATGTTAAAAGTCCACCCACTCCTCTTTCTTATATTTCTATTAATCAAAAACTGTTGTTGGCTGTAAAAGTCATCAGAGCCACTGAAGAAAAACAGCCTTTTTTTTATTCCCTGTTCTCCCAGTTTGGAATGCCCAATTCCCACTACTTAGTAGGTCCTCGTGGTGATGTGGTTACTCATGTCAATCCAGGTGGCTGAGGACAATCTCAGTTGCCTCCACTTTTGAGACCGTCAATCCACACATTTTATCACATGGCTCGTCGTGCATGACACTGCAGAGACTCACAGCATGTGGAGGTTTATGCTACCCTCCGCGATCCATGTACAACTCACCATGTGCCCCATTGAGATTGAGAACCACTAATCAAGACCACGAGGAGGTTACCCCATGTTACTCTACCCCGGCTGGAGTCAATCAGCACACCCTGGATTTGAACTTGCGACTCCAGGGATGACTATGCGTCAATACTTGTTGAGCTACCCAGGTCCCTGACAAACAGCCTTTTTTTTCCCCCAATTTGGAATGCCCAATTCCCAATGCACTCTAAGTCCTCATGGTGTCATAGTGACTCAATCCGGGTGGCAGAGTATGAATCTCAGATGCTTCTGCATTTGAGACCGTCAACCCACGCATCTTATCACATGGCTTGTTGAGCGTGTTACCGCGTAGACAGTGCATATATATGGAAGCTTCTTGCCATCCACCACGGCATCCACACACAACTCACCACACGCCTTGCAAAGAGCTAACCACATTATAGCGACCACAGGGAGGTTAACCCATGTTACTCAACCCTCCCTATCAACTGGGCCAATTTGGTTGCTTAGGAGACCTGGCTGTAAAAAACAAAAACAAATTATGTGTTGTGACCCATTTGAGTTGACGACCTTCATTTTGAGTCAGCGCTGCCAGTCAGTGAGTGGTTTCTTTGAACTAATCAGCATTCTTACTCGCTCCATGATTGTTCGGATTACTACTACACTACAGCTGGGAAATAGAGTTAAACTAACAGCTTCAGCATTAAGGCTTATACCAGCTGAGAGATACAACAGATGAAGTATTCACACATACTCAAGGTGCTTTCCTACCAGAGTTTCCGTGTAGGGAGCAGATGTAAACATTCAGCATGGCGGAGGAGAGAACAGACAGGCTACTGCAAAATATTCAGGGAGGACTCTGCTGGGACGGCTATTTACACTGATAAAAAAGGATGTCTTTGACCAAAATTCCATATTGTTCAGCAAGCTGACTAACACTAAAGATGAGGAATAGAGTTCCTCATCTTTATTTCTCATCGACAGACACAAGCAATCACACACGGTCAATCACTCTTTCACTCAAACAAACACACATATACACACACACAAACTGGTTTCTCCAATAACTTGTTAGAAACAGCCGAAGCTGTCGTTACTAGTTCTAAAGTTATGTTTTTGAATTAGTATCAGATGCCTGAGTGCACCTTTCAAGCTAGCAACGACAGATCCTAATCCATGGCGTAAGAAAGTAGTTCCATGAGCAATTGCATTTTATTGTGAAAGTATTTTATGTCCTTAGTTTTTCCTAATTTTCTTATTTACTTGTTCATTGAACTGTTGTATAAAATCACACTTAAGGGCACATTAACACAGGCTTATATGGGCTGAAGCCCAGGGGTATACAACTAGCATGGGGCCCGGCCTACAACCAGGGGCAGACTGGGAAGAGAAATTGACCCGGGATTTTACATAGAAACTGGCCCCTGCCTGCAACTCCAATGGGGCCTGGCCTACAACTCCCATGTGGCCCAGCTGGAGGAGCACATTTAAACGCTTTCAGCGGTAGACATGTTTGTTGATATGGTAGCATCTGTGTAGTGCTTTTTCAATGCACAGCAATTGGATAGTAAATTGGCTTTGCCCTCATTAGCATAACCAAAGAGGAGCAATACGACTGACGTGACCAGAGTGATAAATTGAGCACATGACAGATTATAATCAACATCAAGAGTTCAGAAAGTGCTTCTGCACTTTACTCTGGTAAACCACAGATGCATGCTTTAAATCATCATCAAAACCAACACCACTGACATACTGTAGTCAAGTAACTGCCAAGAGGGAGAAGCCCTAGGCCAAATGAGGAAGCCAAACATATCACAGCACACTGTGATAACGATCATTTTGTTTCTGCATTTATTCTTTGTGACCCACAGTTAATATCGGATTGCATTTGATTATGCAAAGTCAGTGCCGTTTGTTTGTGATTGCAGTGCAGTGTGGTGAAAATCGGATCAAACTTTGCTGTGTAGTCCAATAATTCTAATCTTTTTCTGTGCACAACTTTTACATTATGGAAGCAAAAACATCTCCCAACAATATAAGATGATTTGAACTCCTTTTCATGTGTTTCCTTGGTCTTTTTTTTATAAGGAATGGCACCACATTAAACATTCAGACATAAATTAAAGCACTTTAACTTTTGGCTGGCCCTGAAAGCATCCCCACCTCTTGCTCTGATAATACAACACCACCCAGAAATGTATTTTCACACAGCTTGACTTCGCTCAGGAGGAGCAACTCCCTTCCTAATGGGCAGGGAGGGCCGGCACCCTTAGCAGCGCAGCACGATGGCGGGGGAGGATGTGGGCAGCTGTCAGACAAACGTGTGAAGAACACAGCGACCACGAACCCAATGCCTTCTCACAGATTGAAACTGGATGTCACTGAGCCCGGTTACACTTATTGTTTAGTATGTAAATAAAACAACATAGGCTCTTGGTTTTTCCAGTGTGGAGCATTTGGTACACTTCAAACAGCAGGCCTGAAAAAGGCTGCAAAAGGTTCAAGTGATTGTTCACCCAAAAATGAAAATTATGTCATTATTTACTCACTCTCATGTTGTATGACTTCCTTTTTCCATTAAACACAGCAGAAGCTGTTAGCATCAGTCAGAGTGTTAGCATCAATCGCCCTTCACTGGAAAACAGTGCTATGAATGTGTATGGTGACTGAGGCTAACATTCTGCCTAACATTTCCTTTTGTGTTCAATGGAGGAAAATAAGTAATATGGTTTTGGAACAATATATGAAGTAAATTATGAAAGAATTGTAATTTTTGTTTCACTATTTTTTTAAAGCCCACAAAGAAACTTTGCCCACAGAACTATACAGAAAGTCCCATGGAATTTGAAAGCCCATAATTTTCAAATATCAATGTCTCTACTAACCCTTGCATGTCTGCTTGTTTTTTTTTTTTGTTTTTGTTTTTTTTTTGGCAGTTATTATTATGCTATTATTTATCAGCAAAACTTTAAAAAAAAATAATTTTCTGGCCTGATTTTGGGTGAAATTCTGTGGAATAATGCGGAATGGATTTAAACATGGTCAATTCTACACTTTTATTGAGCACTGACATTTTCAATCAAGAATACACAAGACAGTTTTCAAAGCATGTCTGTGTCGTATTTCACTCCTGAAATCAAATAAAAAAAATGAGAGATTATATTATGCTTAAAAAGCCCATTAACATTCTTTACATTGTGACATTTTTTTCATTACAATTAAACACAATTCTCATTCATGTAATGCAAAATATCTCTTCAATATAATGTGAAAAAGATATAGTATTCAAATGATTTAGTATCAGTTTTTATACATCATGGTATACGTTTTTGTCTTGCATTTAATTTATCCTAAATTTAATAATAATAATATATATATATATATATATATATATATATTTTTTTACTTTTTATGTATATATACAGATACAATATTTTGAGATGTTTTGAACTGTTATGAATCTAAAGATGGGATTAAGCCTGAAAATCCGCATCAACCACCACACTATGAAAACGGGTCAAATGATTGACAGGCAGAAAGCACATTAAAGTCTTCTGATTGTCTATACGTGGCCCTCTGTAACATTTTTGTATGCTGTTTGCACAGTCTATTGCTGTCAAAGTAACCGGTGACATATCTCAGGACACTAATTTCCACGTTTTCTTTCAGCAAGAAGAAACATTTTCTGCACACCATTCTATATAAAAGCAAATCGCTTACACTACGCTTAGTAGTGAGTAATCAAATTAGTGTTTGACGTTTTAATGGTAGTTCCACCTCATGAAATTTGAGCTACTCAAAGCTTAAAAAATGGTAACTCTGCTGTCATTGTCACCCAATTCAAAGTAATTTCATACAAGAGTCATTTCCTATCAAGTTGATGGTTTATGCATTTTTCCACCCCCCTTTTAAAAGGAAATAATCAGCCCTGTTTTTAAATGAGTGGCCAAAAATAATTTGTATTGTTTTATACATCTAATTTGGCCGATAAATGGGTGCATTGCAATTTTTTATGTAATCCAATAAAAAATACTGTATTATAGTAATGATAATCTATTGGGATTTTAAAAAAAAACCTAACCCTAACTGCATATATTTTAATTTTGGGGTGAAATTTGACATTGGCATGTTTTCAAGGGATTTACATCATCATATCACACTGATTTTATTTACATTTTATTTTGGAAGGAGTTTATGCCACGTCCACACTAATACATTTTTGTTTAAAATACAACTTTTTACGACGTTTAGGCCTTCCGTCCACACTGAGACTGCATTGATAGCTTTCCAAAAATGCTCTCCCAAGTGTGTAAATTTGAAAATGCCATCTTCACTTTGTAGTGTGGACAAGGAAAAATGGAGATATCTGAAACTGAAAACGGTGACGTATCTGTTGTCATGTGATGCAGTCATGTGATCCTTTCAACCTAATCAATCAAGATGGTGGCCGATATTGCAGCATTGTTGTTGTTGTTGTTCATGCTATTCGCTTTGATAGCGTTGTTAAAGAGTAATGTTACTTTGTATCTTCACATTGCATCCTTCAAAAGGCATTCAAAAGGAAAGCTTACTCAGAATTGCTGTCCAGTGACAGAACACAAGGACAATTACTTTTCATATCGTACATGGAACAGCAATTTTTTGCATGCTCAGTAACGGGATTTAAAGGTGAAGAATGTAACTTGTTTAATGTCAAAATAGGTTCTAGCCTACTAGCCCAGTGTATTGTTCATTGACAACTATTAATAAGCCGTTCATGTGCTTACCTCACCCAAAAGTATAAACACTCACAATAGTGTGAGTTTGGGGCATGGCTACTTGTACAGCTGGGGGTCAAGGCAGATGTGTTCACAGGAAAATAAAACTTTGCCAAAATTCTATGACTTGCTAAAAGACACAGAGACAGAGAACAGCGTTAATCCAGAGTTAACATTGGTGGAACACACTAGGTGGAGGGGACACACACACACACACACACACATACACACAAACACACACATCAACACCACAATTGATGAGATCACTCTAGCAAACGAGAGCGCCAATAACGAGAGGGCCAATAACAAGATCGCTGCGCAAGTTGCTAATATACCACAGCCTCCCTCTGTCAATACAATACAATACAAAACAGCGATCTCACCTATGGCGCAAAAATGGTCAGAAACGTTGGTATTTATGCTTACTAGTTACAAAAAGATCCATCCGACTTCATGTGCTGTATCCCCCGCACACACAACAGTCGTTCAATCCAGCGATGTGATCGGATGACCCAATTCCTCTGCTACACTTTATGTCCGGCGTGTAAATGTTATAGTGACCTTGTTTATTACGACATTAAATGTTTATCACCTTTTATTTAGTATGGCTTTATTGTTCATATGGAATCAGAGAGTGCACAGGGCTGTGATGGGTCTAAGGGCTGTTGGCAAAAGTTGTTTGACATCATACTTTATATTTGTAATTCCGTTTTTGTGCCACTAGTTGTGCAGAAATGATATAGGTCACCTTTAAGTGTTTTCATAAGTTTTTTGTATGGATGAGAAACTTTTGAAATAATGTTTGAAAACAGCAGTGTGGATGGAGAGAGTTTGGAAAAAGGAAACGCTGTTTTCAAATGTCTCCCAATTTATGTGGATGTAGTCTAAAAAAGTTAGTGTCTGTCAGCAAGGCCCACTCTTTCATGACAGAATTTAACTAAAACCAAGACTACATCTGTTACAAAATAAATATCTGAACAGTGATCAAATGACCCTGACAGGAATGTGAAAGTGAGAGGGTTAATGGAACCTCAAAGTTTGTGGCTGAATAGCCATTATACGGGTAAGATGAAAGGATGATTTGAAAACATGGTGTTATAAGCAAGAAGCACATCTTTTTTCTCTCCTATTGATTTAATCTTTACATATGCACAGCTGTTGTCAAGGAATTTGGACAGCACAAAACACTGTGTGATCTGATGTACTGTATGACAGTCATGGCCCACCCTGTAAGAAGTACATACGGTAAGATGGTGTGGGGTAAATGGGTTATAGTTGCTGGGTCTCAGATTTCAGACACTGCCAGCAGACAGAGGCAGCATTGAAATATTCATATTCCCGAAGTCCTCAGTATGGCACCTTCACTAACACAAGCACACAGCCATCTGGAGTCAAACATTCCTATGTGATTGCCTGAAGTGAGAAATGCTTTAAAGGGATAGTTCAGGTAAAAATACAAATGTGTGTCATCAGTTAATCACCCACAGTATTTGTTTTATTAATTTTTTGTTGAGATTTTGGGCAGAATTATTGAGCTTCTCTTTTCCATACAATTAAATGACAATGGATGATTTATACTACCCTGATGCAAAAAAGAACCATAAAAGTATCATACAAGTTGTTTGTATGACTTGTGCACTATATTCCAAGTCTTCTTGTACGGGTATAAAGGAGCTGGCGTGTGAACCACTCATTCAGATTTTCTCTTCGGAGCCGAGTAGTCGCTACTTAATTGAGAAATAAGCAAGCTGAATTCCCACGGCTTCTCCCACTTCTCCCACTCTCTGCACTGGTGCACTGCAGAGATCGCCCCTGGGCGCTTCGGCAGAATAAACTAAAAGAGTATATTCTAAAAGAGTATATTTCCTAAAAGATCATATTCTAAAAGAGCGGCACACATGGTAACGTCTATTTAAAGACGCGTCTTTGTAAAGATGCCTTTCCGTGTGTGTGTTATTCCTGATTGCGCTCGTTATCTCTCTCATTCTGATGGCCACGATCGCTGTCTTTCATACCTGGGCACTGCACACGTGGAGACATCATGTTCTCACTGCGAGAACATGACCATGGCAACGTTGCGGTCATGGCTTGCCTTTGTAAGAAAGCAAGCCACTCCAGCGACTCCCCGCCTCGGTCATTCTACCTACGGGTTTAAGGCCAGCGTAGCTAGCACTGATTCATAGGGAATGATACCAGGCTTGTGTGTAGAGCTTCCAGTTGTAGTCTAACAAAGCCAAACCCATAAAAAAAATGTCACATGCCACAAAGTCTTGTGTATGCTGTTTTGCACTGTTTGTTAAACTAAGAGCTTGGCTGATGCTGTGTAACATCTAAAGAGTGGCTGCTTTTCCAGGAAAGGGAATGAAGTGACATAAGATGTCAAACCTCATGTAATCTCAGGTTTGTTGTGATGGCTTCAGACGAAACAGGAGGTCTGTACTTTCAGGCAGTAAATCAAGAAGTTAAATTCCCCCTTTGCGCTATCCAAAATACTTTCACCATCTCACAAGTAAACATAACAAAGAAAAATGCTACTTTACATAACCACTCTGACAACATGGAAAGTTGAGGAAAATAAACAGGGGTGCTTATAACAATGGATGATTTGGGAAAATTGCTTTTTAAGGGAGAATGCCAGTCCGAAGTGAGCCATGAGGTCCCTCCTTCACTTGTGAAAGAACAGAGCTGAAGAGAGAGAGAATCCGTCATCAAGACAGTGGTTCTCAAAGGTTTTAGGCCAAGTTCCACCTTTGATCAAACCAGACTACTTAGACACAATGTTCCCTCTATTTTTTTTTTCTTAGAATTGAGCAAACTGAATCGCTCAGGGTGCTCACTCTCATGTCGTTTCAAACCTGCATGAACTAATTTCTTATGCGGAACACAAAAGTAATGATTAATGATTAATCTAGTCCACCTTTTCAATACAATATCAGTTTATAGGGACTCATTTTAAAGCTTAAAAAGGACCCCAAAGTAACATAAAATAGGGAAATGCTACAAAAGACAGAACACAACTTGAGAACCATCAACATGTTATCTATTCACATCCTGCATTACAGAAGTAAAAAAGTCTATACATTACAGTTCCCCTTCTGTCACTCACTCGACGTTGTTTTGATTGTAGTGACACAAGGGGTCTTTCTTGAGAGCCTTGCATACCTCTAAACTTCAGAATAGGCCAATGAGTAATTGGCAGACAGAATTTGCATGTCTAGCCCCCAGAAATACGGGTATAAAGGGAAGCGGACGTGCGTTTGTCAGTCTGATTTTTTTCTTCGGAGCCGAGCGGTTGTGCAGCAGCAAGCTGAGTTCTCACTATTGCTCCACTCACCTCTGCCAGAGCACTGCTGTTGGATCGTACGGCGCATTTCCAGCGGTTTTCTCCTTCTCTGCACGCTGTGCAGTCCATGCCCCTGGGCGCTTCTGTGAAAGAGCTAATACCCTCAAAAGAGAAGCGTTTTCCCCTCTAAAAGACAGTATTTTCATAAGTATAAGAGCAATACACAGCAGGCGTTGAACATCCTTCTCATTGCGAGAACATAGCCATGGCAACGTTGCGATTGCGGCTTTCTTCCTTCCGAGGGAAAGCCGCTACAGCCAGCCCCCTCTCTCTCATGCTCTCAGAGCCACAAAGGTCACAGCGCGGGCACTCGGGTAGTTGATGGCCACCCTCGTGGTCCAGGAACATCACCTATTTCTAAACCTGGTCGAGATGTGCACCGTTGACAAGGCTCGCTTTCTCAATGCCCCCGTCTCCCAGCTTAGCCTATTCGGCAACAACGTCACCAATTTTGCCCATCAGTTTTCGTCAGTAAAGAGGCAGATAGAAGGGATCTCGCACATCGTGCCACGCCACCGCCCCAGTGTGGTTCACAGGACCTCCTCCTCAGTCTCTAACCCGCCCCCCATCGTGTGAGCGGAGCAATGTATGTGCTTTGCGTCTTTTCTCAGCACCCAAGCCTCGGGACGTGCTTTTGCCTCCCGGCGCATCACTACCTGCGCCCCCCGCTGCGAAGCCCCACCCGGTATATCAGAAACAATCATCCCCTTAGTGACCCTAGCATGGAGCTTAGACGTGTGGCTTTTGCTGTCCAACCCATCGTGCTGGTTGACCAGGACAATCTGACTTGGCTACGCAATTCAATTCGTCAGACTCCTGTCTCGTCTCAGCGGTATTTGCTCCACTTCAATGCGTGGCAAAAATGCCAGCACTTTACGTACAGAGATTGCTACTCAAGGATGCGATAGAGCCTGTCCCTCCAGCCGAGATGAAGAAGGGTTTCTACAGCCCCTTAACTCATCGTACCAAAAAAGGCGGTGGGTTGCGGCCAATTTTGGACTTGCGAATTCTCTAACGGGCTTTACGCAAACTCCCGTTCAATATGCTCAATCAGAAACAAATTCGAACCTGCGTTCGGCATCAGATTGTTTCACAGCGGTAGACCTGAAGGACGTGTACTTCCACATCTCTATTCTGCCTCGACATCGACCCTTCCTATGGTTCGCATGACCTGATTATCAGGTTCCTTAAGAGGCACCCGGAGACTGAATCCTCCCCTGCCAAGCCTGTTCCCCTCCTGGGATTTCTCAGTGGCCTTCAGAGAACCCCCTTCGAGCTGCTTGATTCAGTTGAGCTCAAGGCCCTCTCTTTGAAGATGGCCCTCCTGATAGCGCTAGCATCCATCAAGAGGGTTGGGGACCTGCAAGCGTTCTCTGTCAACGACACTTGCCTGGAGTTCGGTCCAGCAGATATTAAGACCTAAGACCGTGACCAGGCTACGTGCCCAAGGTTCCTGCCACCCCCTTCAGGAACCAGGTCGTGAACCTGCAAGCAAGCTGCCCTGGGAGGAGGCAGACCCAGCCTTCATTGCTGTGTCTTGTACGTGCTTTGCGTATCTATTTGAACCACACACAGAGCTTTAGATGTTCTGATCGGCTCTTGTCTGTTTTGGTGGACAACGGAAAGGGAACACTGTCTCCAAACTGAGTCTGCCCACTGGGACATAGATGCCATTTCCTTGGCCTTCCAGACCCAGGCCGTGCCTGCCCCTTGTGGGTTCGAGCACACTCAACGAGAAGTGTGGCATCCTTGTGAGCACTGGCCAATGGTACGTACATAAGCAGACATCTGCAGAGCAGAGGGCTGGGCAACACCCAATACCTAAAGGTGAGATTCTGTAATCTCAGGGTTGAGTCAGTCTCATCCCATGTTTTGTCAGGTCTGAGCATGTTGAACTCGGTAACGCGGAACAACTGACCGGGTGTTCCGCTTGCACCTAGCGCCCTTCACATAGTGATCCAGTGCACACAAATCTTGTGCTCCCTGGATTTTCTTCCTTCCTAGCCATCTGGCCTGCGAATTCAGTTAAGGAATTTGCGATCAGACACACTATGAGTCTCAACTGCTCTGTACTGTGGTAGAGCTGCACAGGCCTAATTCCCTTTTCAGGCAACTCCCTGTGATATATTTTCCGTGGTACGGTCCCCTTGTTGGCAGACCTGCGTCTCCTTTGGGCAGTCTCTCTGCCCCCGGTCGCTTTGTTTGTAGAGCTCCTACCTTAATAGGTAGGACCTACCACCGTGCCAGTTCCACGTGTGACTTGACAACCCATGTGAAGTATTGGCCACATGTTACCTCCCCCCAGCCTGGGCAGGATTTGGTCTCAGCAGAGTCTTTTCCCCCTGAAAGAATAGGAACGGAAAAGAATGCCTTCCCCGACGCAGTTCATAGCGTTAAGATTTAGCCACTTTATGCTCTATGATGAGAAACATAGAGAGAGAAAAGGTTGCGGCTTGCCGGCTTGCTCCCATGATAGTCATGTTGCTTGTTCCCCCATCAGGGTGCTGGGAAGAACTGTATAGACACTTTTTTGGGGCGTTGGGGAGGATTACGTGCGGATGATACAGTCACTTCTAGCACGCAGTAGCTTGCTTGCATCTGTGTCAGCAGTTCACATAACATGGTTTAGTGCATGACGTTTTTAAATGGGAGCACTCGTGTCACTACAATCGACACAATGTCTCGTTCCCCCTATCAGGGAATGGAGGTTACAACGGTAACCATGAAGTTTTAGGGGCCATTTAGAAAAAAAAAAAAAAAAAAAAAAGCAAGACAAACTTCAACGAATGTTACATTTAGAAGCTGTCTCAAGGCAACTTTTTAAAAAATGAAATTGTTTAAAGCTGAAGCATGTAACTCCCATCCCAGCTTAATATTCAGAGACAACTATTAGTAAATTAGTAAGTTAATTTTCTCGAAAATTGTAGACACTGTTTCTGTTGCGCTATGAAAATTGCTCTGTTTGTTTTGAGTGAACCGCTTAGACCCTCCCCAAAAATGTTACTCAACCAATGGTGAGAGTTGGGACTCTCTTTGTTTGAGCAATGTCAGATGGGGCATATTCAGAAAGCTGTTTTGAAAGTGCTTATTTTTGCAATTCCGTTTGGTGTCACTATTATTGCAAAATTACATACTTCAGCTTTAAATTGACACAGTATCAAAAAACATGGCCCTCCTGACGCTGAAAAAAACAGTGGATGTGGCACAACAGTAATACATGAAACAATTGAAAAACAGTTGAGACGGATGCAAAAATGCATTTTATGTAATTTGATTCTAGGAACACGAAGCTTAACAAATATGTCTATAGAGATTAGAAATAAAACATGGAACAATACAAATATCAATTTAAATGTCTTGATGAGTCATGTCGCATTTCACCAACAAAAGCCATTATTTTTCACTGTGAGAATGTGTTCTGCATTCAGCATTCGGTTCCGATGCAATGAGGAAAGCCATCCAAATGTCAGCCCCAGCCTGTGATTCCACCCTCACCAGGCCTTTCCATTCCAGGCAAGTTCAGCTCTTGGAAAAGGAAGACTTTCTCTATTTTCCCTCCTCCCGCCAAATGTGCTGTCATTGCTGTCCAAATGTTACTTGTCGCAAGGCCCTTCTTATTGTCTAAAATGACATGTAAATCAGAGTGGTCTCTGATGGTATAGGTGTGAGGGCCTTTTCATAATAATTTAAACACATATGTTTGTGAATTAGCGATCTTATTTTTATATGTATGAGGTAAATTACATTGATATAAAACAACTTGTGAATGGTGCGCAACCTTTTTTGATAACTGCTTGTCTGTGAAAATGTTGCAATTAAGTCTGTTCTGGATGTTTTACATCTCCTTTAAACGTGTAAACACAAATAATATGGTGTCTTTTTTTGAATATTTAATTAGGTAAGCAATTTTTAGCTTATGACTTGTGTATTGCTAAAGAACTCGCTGTAATAGTTTCTCTATATTTTACACTGTATACCTTTGGCACCAAAATTTTATGTTAGTACAACAGAAGCGATGCCAAAACCGCTCTGGAGCAGAGCGTCATAACCCAGTTTTAAAACAGACACTCACACTTCTTTTTTTTTTTTTGTGCGAAATGTTGCTTTACCCAGAGTTAAAGCAAGGTTAGGGTGTAACAGAAAATATGAAACAGCTTTTTGTATTTAAAATACAAAAATATTAGTAACTCCATTACAGTTACAATTTAAATATTTGGTAATCAGAATATTGTTACATTCAAAAAGTATTTTGATTACCGAAGAGTTTACTTTGCATTTCTTATTCATAGAAATTATGCAATCTGAGGAGCATTTGAAAAGTGGTGAAACACTTTCTTAAGATGCGTTGTAATCATAAGAGCAAACAGAGGGTGCTTTGATTACTGAGTTAAAAGGGGAATATGAATTCAATGTGTAACTCTACAGCATGTTTCTACAGCTTAACAGAAAATAGAAACATGAATCCAATAAATACATTATTACTGTACAATTTTAAATGGCTTTTCAATATTTTTCATGCAGGTTGGGTATTTTTACAAGATTAGAGGTATGAGAAAAGTTAACTAATGTAGCCTTTAGCATTGTATAGAAAGATAAAAATAATATACTGTCTGACTTATTCTATGAACAGAATCCACATACGATCCGAAAAATGGCGTTGTATACACTCGATGGGTTTTTGAAGTAAGTTTGGAGCAGCAGAAATTGTTGAGATTGAGTAAATTGTCATGTGTACATTTAGATTTAGGCTAAGCTAAAATACCTTTTTCTATTTTATAGGTCTTCCAAGAAAATCCACGTCAAATCTTAACCACTTAACCAATGGCATGAGTTTGAAGCATGACTTCAGGGGTCTTTCAGTCCGGGCCAGATTACATAGAATTAGGTATTTGTGCACATCTGATATCTATATAAACAAGCATCTTCCTTCTTGCCGTACCACAAGTGTGAGAGATATATTTGCATGAAAGAGTTGGATGGGATTGCTCCATTATTACTGTACCCATCATTCACCAGTCTCCTTTAATGCTCTACTGAGGCCCATATTTTGCTGTGGGGTTTTGCCAGCTATAGGGTGAATGGCAGGATAAACTTCTGTACATCTGCTGAAGCTTCAGGATTCTGAGCAGACAGGATTGTTGGGGATGAACGCTCCCTTGATTTATGATGGTGCTTCTCTGGGGTACATCCAGGCCCTCTAATCCCCAGAATGTTTCAGTTACTTCTCTGAGTCGCTGGACTCTCCATGGCTCTGACTAATCACTGGCTCCATGACTCTGAGTCATCTCTGAAGTCCTGAGAATTGAGTATTGCATGCCTCTTTTAAATGGAGCCGAACCTTCCCAGATGGGAACAACCCTTTGGCTTGGATTTTAGTTTGCAGGTCTGTAGGTAGCAAGGGTCTAGCAATTCCTGATGAAAAAAACAGCTTAGACCAACATGGTCCAGGTTGTTTCATGCAGGTCTGGTACTGGTCTAGCTGGTTGACCTGCCCTGAAGGCATATTCACACCAATTGACCATGTATCTCATTGGTTGATGCATTTTCAATGGCAGATATAAAAAAAATGCCACACTAAAATAGCCACACTTGCCGAAGACATATGTCCTCTGTGAATAGCTCAGTTTCAGCACAACTACTGTAGTATCAATTTATAGTGTAGATTACTGATTGCACAAAGATACAAATATTCACACTTAATAGATCCAATGCTGAAACTTTGTGTAATTTTATTTTAGACAAACTTGGTTGACTTTTCTTGAGCTAAACTCAGTCTGTGCTTAACGATATTTTAAGCACTGCCCCAGTGGGTAAAGCAGTAAGAGGTCTGCACTGGCCTTAATATAAAACCCTTAGACCCTTAGCCGAGACCGTGTGACGCAACCCTACCAAGCCCGAACAATACTCTAACCAGAAATGACTCAATGTCTTTACAATTGACTAGAACATTTGGACATTGGTTCGGCTTTGGACATTGGTTCGGCAATCACACACCGAAAACCGGACTTCACATTCCTCAACGCCGACCCGCGGTTTACAAACACGCCAGCGGAGCCCTTTGTTTGGGCTGCCCGGCCGCGGAAACGCAGACGGAAAAGGGGAAAAAGAGCCGGCGTTCTCATCAGAGTAAGACGTCGCGCAAATCGCCCCCCGCTACCCAGTATACTACTGGCAAATGTTCAGTCTCTGGACAACAAGCTCTGCGAGCTGAGAGCGCGGATCTCTTTCCAACGAGAGACGAGAGATTGCTGTGTTATCTATCTTACGGAAACCTGGATGTCCGCGGAGATTCCAGACTCGGCCATCGAACCCACGGGTTTCTCCGTGCACCGAGCGGACAGAGCGAAAGACCTCTCAGGTAAAAGCAGAGGTGGTGGTGTATGTTTTATGATCAACAAATCATGGTGTGATCAGAGGAATGTACATTTTATCAGGTCTTTCTGCTCTCCTGATCTGGAATTTCTCATGCTTCTGTGTCGACCATTCTGGCTACCGAGGGAATTCACAGCGGTCATTATCACTGCTGTGTACATCCCCCCACAAGCCGACACAGACCGGGCACTCAGGGAACTGTATGGGAGTATAAGTGAGCAGGAAACCGCGCACCCTGAGGCTGCGTTCATTGTTGCCGGGGACTTCAACAAAGCCAACTTCAAAACAATAGCACCAAAATACCACCAACACATCAGCTTTAACACACGAGGGGACCGGGTTTTGGATCATTGCTATTCTCCTTTCCGGGATGGCTACAAATCCCTCCCCCGCCCACCATTTGGCAAATCCGACCACTCCTCCGTTCTGCTTCTGCCCGCTTACAGGCAGAAACTGAAACGGGAATCACCCACCATTAGAATGATCCAGTGCTGGTCGGACCAATCAGACTCTGCGCTACAGGACTGTTTTGATCACGCGGACTGGGAGATGTTCCGGTCTGCCTCCAATGACGACATCGAGGTTTACGCTGATAGCGTAACGTGTTTCATCAGGAAGTGCGTAGAGGACTTTTTCCGACAAAAAATATACAGATCTACCCCAACCAGAAACCCTGGGTTAACGGCGATGTTCGCGCGGCACTTACTGCGCAGACCACCGCTTTTAATTCCAGGAACGCGGAGGAGCGTAAACAAGCCAGTTATGCCCTCCGTAACTCCATCCGTGCAGCCAAATGCCAGTACAGGCACAAAATTGAAGAACAGTTCAACACCACTGACTCCAGAAGTATGTGGCAGGGAATTAACACCATCACGGACTATAAACAGAATAAAAACTCCGCCATGAACACCGTTGCCTCTCTCCCGGACGAGCTTAATACATTTTATGCTCGTTTCGAGGACAACAACACCGCCCTCACGGAGAGAGCACTCATGGCCGATACTACAGAGGCTGGTTCACTCTCCGTCTCTGTTGCGGATGTAACCCGATCCTTCCGACGGGTGAACGTTCGTAAAGCCGCGGGTCCAGACGGCATTCCGGGCCGCGTCATCAGAGCATGCGCGAACCAACTGGCTGGTGTTTTTACGGACATTTTCAACTTGTCCCTATCCCTGTCTGTAGTCCCCACATGCTTCAAAACATCAACCATTGTGCCTGTACCGAAGCAATCAAAAATCACCTGCTTAAATGACTGGCGTCCTGTTGCCCTCACCCCCATCATCAGCAAATGCTTTGAGAGGTTGATCAGAGATCACATCTGCTCTGTTCTGCCCACCTCTTTGGACCCATTGCAGTTTGCCTACCGCAACAACCGCTCCACTGATGATGCCATTGCATCTACAATACACACTGCTCTCTCCCACCTGGAAAAAAGGAACACATATGTGAGAATGCTATTTGTAGACTACAGCTCAGCATTCAACACCATAGTGCCCTCCAAGCTTGATGTGAAACTCCGGGCTCTGGGCTTAAACAGCTCGCTGTGCAGCTGGATCCTGGATTTCCTGTCAGGCAGACGTCAGGTGGTTAGAATGGGCAGCAACATCTCCTCATCACTGACCCTCAACACTGGAGCACCACAGGGCTGTGTTCTCAGCCCACTCCTGTATTCCCTGTACACACATGACTGTGTGGCGACACATAGCTCCAATGCCATCATTAAGTTTGCTGACGATACGACGGTGGTAGGTCTGATCACTGACAATGATGAAACAGCCTACAGAGAGGAGGTGCACACTCTGACACGCTGGTGTCAGGAGCACAACCTCTCCCTCAACGTCAGTAAAACCAAGGAGCTTGTGGTGTACTTCAGGAAGAAAGACAGAGTACACAGCCCCATCACCATTAATGGAGCACCGGTGGAGAGAGTCAGCAGCTTCAAGTTCCTCGGTGTCCACATTACTGAGGAACTCACATGGTCCGTCCACACTGAGGCTGTTGCGAAGAAGGCTCACCAGCGCCTCTTCTTCCTGAGACGGCTGAGGAAGTTTGGAATGAACCACCACATCCTCACACGGTTCTACACCAGCACCGTAGAGAGCATCCTGACTGGCTGCATCACCGCCTGGTACGGCAATAGCACCGCCCACAACCGCAAAGACCTGCAAAGGGTGGTGCGAACGGCCAGAAACATCATCGGAGGTGAGCTTCCCTCCCTCCAGGATATATATAACAGACGGTGTGTGAATAAAGCTCGGAGGATAATCAGAGACTCCAGCCACCCGAGTCATGGGCTTTCTCACTGCTTCCATCAGACAGGCGGTATCGCAGCATCAGGACCCGCACCACCCGACTACATGACAGCTTCTTCCCCCAAGCAATAAGACTTTTGAACACATGATCTCTCACGATCAACAATCAGCACTGCACTTTATTAATCATCACTCTGTCAATATATTCTCCCAATTCAGTTAGTGTATATATATATATATATATATATATATATATATATATATATATATATATATATTTATACCCTTATCTAGTGTATGTGTATTCTACATTGTGTGTATTGTGTACATTTGTTATGTAAATTGTTGTGTAAGTATGTGTACATTTGTTATGTAAATTGTTTTGTGTAAATATGTTGTTTATTGTAAAGTGGTTTATGTCTTGTCACTGTCATTACTGCAATGTTGCTCGGAACTGCACACAAGAATTTCACCTGCTGTTGCACTCGTGTACACAGTAGTGTGACAATAAAGTGATTTGATTTGATTTTGATTTGATTGAAAGTACTGTTGCAATAGGCTGTAATTTATGTTAGCATCGTAGCTAACATTCGTAACAGTATTATAACACGGAAACTTTGCTTGGTGCACAACATTCTGGAATAATTCGAAATAATACAACAGTCCCATCTATGCAGCCTTGAACTTGTACAAAATGTTGAATCTTAGTGACACCTGCACTAAAACCAATATAAATGCAGCACAACGAATGAAACAGAATGCAGGTATCTTGACATGTGCATTTTAAAATTTTGACACAGTGTATAAAAATGTGCCAGTACTGCACGAGATACTGAACAGTTTGCAACAGTCAAAGATATTCATCAAGCATGTTTACAAAGGAAAACAATGTGATAGAAGAGCAGACATGTGCAATAGCCCCTAACACATCTATGTGCGTGTCTGTTAGTGAAAGCATGTGCATGAAACAAGTTTGGTAGGCCTGTTTATTTTTTCATTAATTACAAACCCGACCTGAACCCAAAGTCCTACTTGAAAAACTGACCCGAACCCAGCCAGAAACCCAACGGTTCAGGTTGCAGACCTCTAGTATGAGCTCCATTTACAGTTAGAAATGCTCACAGAGTGGTGCCAAAAGCAAGTTGTAAAGTAAGTTGTTTTTAGCTGTAAAGATGCAATAAATTAAAGAGGAATGGGTATTTTCTTAATTCTACCCCCTCCCCCCAAGCCCAAGCCCAACCCCAACCCCAACCCTAACTGTCAATGGAATAAACATTTAATCTTTGTGGAAAAATGCAACATACGAATCACGCTTGTCAGTGATTAACACAATTTCTTCCTGTATTCAACGAAGGACAAGAACCTGGGTCTACCATGCTGCTGATGCAACATGCTTCTCGTCGCACCACAGGAGAAGGTAAACACATTATATCTTTCTATCTATTGTTCTGTCTGTTCATCCGTCCATCCATCCATCCATCCATCCATCCATCCATCCATCCATCCAACCATCCATCTATCCAATCCAACCATCCATCCATCCATCCATCCATCCATCCAAAGCACTGAATTTCAAGAAACCTGTAATTGTTTGCACAGATTTAGAAACAGAAACAGGTTATATCTGGTACATAAATGTATAACAAGCCTGAGAGACCAAATTGCATACCACAATCACTTATTCTTATTATGTAAAGACTGAAGGCCTAATCTAATGCCGAAACTAATGTTTCTTCTGGAAATTCATCTAGGCAGGTGTATTTGCTCTCACAGATGGGAGTAAAGAAAATTAATGTTACAATCCTTAATCCTTTTTTTTATTTACAACATCCTGAAATGTTGAGACATTGAGAACATTCCCTGATTGTATATATATTTCACAAGCTAGGCTTCTAGAAGGGGAAGATTAATGCACATTTGGAGAGAATACAAATTCTGTTCTGGAAGGTATATTATTTACTTTTTTTTTTTTTTTTTTTACTATTTATTTATTCATATACTTATCAGTTCCTCATGCGCTCATTGGAAAGCAACCGAATGCTATTTATTTTGAATTATAATGCATACAATACATTTCATGCCAAACTTGATCAATTTATCGCCATCTTTTATGCAATTTTGAATAGAAAATTATTGTACAACTCTCTTCAGATAAAAACTTTTTAAATATGATTATCTTCCAAAAAGTTGCTAAATAGTTGTTTATAATGGTTGCTACACCCTTGCTTTTTACATTCGTAAAACTTTGCCATGACAAAATCCACTGAAACTGATTTAGCAAATTAATAAAGGCTGTAATCTACCATGATCAGGACACAATGCATCCTGGATTTAATTACTGTTTGAACTGTTTTCTTTTTCAGGCCATCGTTCTCCCACAACCACAGGAATAGCTGTATAATCTCATGGTCCGTAACTCTGACCGCGGTAAGACACACTCTGGAAAGCCATCCAAACCAAACATAGAAGAAAACACCATTTCCAAAGTGACCTGAGAAGAGATGTGTCCTCTTAAAATAAACCTTTGGGGGAAATAAACTTTTCTTGGCCCCCTTTTATACTTCCAAACATTATTGACTTTCTCCTTGTCATTTGTTGCTTTCTCAGTCTTTTCACTCTCTTTCTCTTTGGGTTGACCCTCAATAGTGTGATCCCGCTGGGAGACACCACAGTGACGTCACAGCGTGAAGTGGAGAACAAAACGGCATGCGACAGGAAGTGATTTAAGTCACTCCCAGGACTCCCAGGACTTCCAGGCCACAATCAGGCCAGCTTGTGATGTCAGCCTCAGAAATTTCGAAAAAAAATAATTGGCTTGTCTTTGGGAGATGAACAGAGGTGTGGGTAGGGCTTGCTTTGTTAACCTTCTATTGAACTCAACTCTAGTTACTCAATGCTCAAATCTCATCAAAGCAGTGGAGAGCAACACAGTATCATAGTTCTCATCTGTTTTTTAAGCCTGTGCTGAATGTAATGGTCTGACACGGCTTGCCCTGGAAACAAATATGGAAAGAAGCATACAACAGGCGTGTATGGTTAAAAATTCGCTCAAAAAATTTATCCATTACACTTACTTAATTGAATTGTAGATTTTTCTTTACAATAAATTAAATGTCTTTTATTCAGATTATGACTGTTTCATTGATCCAACATAATTGAGTTGGATTATTTCAAATTAATGTACTATATTAGCTTTAACTCAACTTTATTAGGTTCGTCAAACTTGATTTACTAAGGTTTATTTATTAAATGTTCTTATGTTGGACCAACTTAATTTGTTTTATTATCCATTAGTACATGCCAGGTGAGCAAGTGTAAGGACCGTTCAATAGTTGCTCTCAATTTATTTGTAACTGCATTTAGAGCTCTGCAATACAAATCAAGTATCACTTAAAATTGACAGTCATCCTCAGCCTAAGCACAAGTGCCATTCTTCACCACAATGGCAATCGCCAAAACTCCATAACAGATACTCTTTTTAAATACCAATATAACAGAAAATGAACACATTTCATCCTATTCTCATCTTGTTAAAAAATGCATAAATAACACTTAATTTGAACACATTTACTTTCTATCCATTCCCATGCAAAGCATGCTGGGAATAAGAAAAATCCCCTGTCCAGTTTCATCAATACTTCATTAACGCCACAGAAAGTATTAATGTAGTCCCAACTCAAATGAATTAAGTAAACTTCCATTTAATGTATAGAACACAATTAAATCAAGTTGTGACAAAATATTCTAAAATTGTGTTGCCTTATTTTAATTAAGTAAATTGAACAAGCTGCACAATAACTTTTTTTTAGTGTATCTATAAAAGTACATTTTCCAGCCTAACTTTTTTTTATCAAAGGAATAGTTTGAGCATGACATTAAGCACCCTCATGTCATATTTGTTTCTTTTTTTCTATGAAAAACATGTTAAAAGGATAGTTCACCTTAAAACTCTCTCATCATTTACTCACCCTCATGCCATCCCAGACTTTCTTTATTCTGCTGACACAACAAAGAGTTTTAAAAGAATATCTCAGCTCTGTTTGTCCATACAATGCAAATGAATGGTGGCCAGAACTTTTAAGGTCCAAAAAGAACATTAAGTCAGCATAAAAGTAATCCATAAGACTCCAGTGGTTAAATCCATATATTCAGAAGTGATATGATAGGTGTGGGTGAGAAACAGTTCAATATTTAAAGGTGTGGTAAGATATATTTGCCATTCTACTTCCACGAGGCTGAACCATTGAATTAGCCACGCCACCTGTTTCCAAAAGCCTTCACATCAAAGATAGCGTTGTGACCAATACCGAACAGAAAAGCAGAATTAGTGCATGTTCCCATGGTTGTCAAACCCAACAGTAGCAAAATAGTGCCTACAGCTGAGAACTATCATGAATCTGAATATGACATTAAACCTAAATGATCCGCTTTAACTACTATGAGAACGTTTAAGTTGATAGATAGGCAAAAGTGTCAAAACCGCTGCCTGTGGTCACATTTTTGTTTGATAGAGCTGTCACAGAGATCGGTGAGATATCTCAGGACAATTATTTCAGTGATATCTTTCAGTGAGTAGGAACATTTTCTGCTTAGCATTCCAAAAAATGGCATCTTTAAGTCCTTTTTTTACTATAAGTTGCCCTGTCCAGTAGGTGGCCACATGCACGAAGAGTGTGAATCATCAAAAACACGAGAAGAAGAATACAGAAGTGAAAGTGGAGATTTATATTAAAAACCGGCTTAAATATTGATCTGTTTCTCACCCACACCTTATCATATCACTTCTGAAGACATGGATTTAACCACTGGAGTTGTATGGATTACTTTTATGCTGCCTTAACAATATATGCTTTTTGGAGTCTTGCTTTTTTGGATCAAAATTCTGGCCATCATTCACTTGCATTGAACTACAGTGCTGAGATATTTCAAAAAATCTTTGTTTGTGTTCAGCAGAAGAGAGAAAGTCATACACATCCGAGATGGCATGATAATGAGTAAATTTTTAGGTAAACTATCTCTTTAAGCTGAATGTCTGCCTAACATCTCATTTTGTGTTTCACAGAAAGAAAAAAAAGAATGAATAAAAATGAATGGTTGAAGCAACATAGGTGGTGAGCATTGGGAGTCATTTTTGCTTTAACTATTCCTTTATAACACTGCTGTTTCAGTAGAAGATGAATGTGAAGGTTGCATCTCCTTCTTTTGAATTATTCCTCTCTGGAAATTATGGAGTCTGGAGAAGCCATTTGAATTGGTGACAAGGTGTATTTTAGTCAGTGAGGAAGTGCTTTCTTTCCAAGTCTTTCTATCCAGATGGTTCAGTATGTTCTCACTAATAAATGACATTTTCTTGTGGTCGTTGCAATGATTTAAATCCCAATTGGATGAACATTTTTCTTAGCATTAAATAAAGAGCATCAAAGAGGAGGTTTGAACAACTAAATGAACCTCTTCTGAAATCTACTTACGTTTCTGACTATGCAAAAACATGCAGTACAGTATGCCAAAAACAGTATGCCAATAGAGCAGTATGTCCGAAATCTCAGTACTCATAAAAGCGTAAGCGAGAAATCAGATGACCTACTATTTTCTGTAAGTTTCTAAAGTGCACATCGACTGGACACATTACTTTCCCATAATTTGTGGAGTAAAACTTCACTACCTAAGTTTTGCTTAGCATCAGCAAGAATACCACCACAACAGCACAAACTAGCATAAACCAGCCTGGATCAGCATGTAAATTAATTCCAGTCTAAGTAGGCCTTTTCAGTAGGGGACACAGAAAAATGAAATATATCTTTAAGTTGCATAAACCTTTTTTTTTCTTTCTTTTTTTTTTAATGATTGTCCAGAGAGTTATCATCTTTGATTTATTATCCTAGCCGGCCCTAGACCGATGCCATTTCAGTAGATTTAGTAGTTTGTTCCAAAACAATGCTACTTTTTCTACTCTTGTGATATCCTGTGCAAAATGGCAAGAATTAAAAATCAAAAACACTTGACTACGCTTTGCCTTAATAAAATATCATAGTAATCAAAACTGACTCTTGATTTATATGGATTAAATTTGTGGGATTATCAGTCCATTCTAAAACACAACCACCCACCTGAAATGGGTGTTACCTACACAAATACAGCCCCAAAAGTTCAAAGCTAGAACAAATTTTCTTTCTTTTTTCCCCCATTCCCATTCCCCTTCTCAATGTCTCCATTTCTCTCTTCAGTTAAACCAGTCTTCCTAGCCAGATGTCCTTTCCATGTCTCAGGCCAAGTCTTATGTGTCAGACAAACAACAGAAAGTGTGCGCTCCCATGTCCTCGAATGATAACCATTGTGTTAATGGAATCCATAAACCAAACACACCCCTGTGGCACTCCAAGTTCAGCTCCCTGTCTTCATATTAGACAAACCCTGTCTGTGACCCTGGCGAAATCCGTTCGGCATCACTGGGAACCATAAAGCATAACCTTTCCAACTCAGAGCATCTGATTGTGAGGTATCAGCCTGTAACCATGTTCCATTGCTCGTCCACACGAAATGAAATGAAGTGACGCCTTAAATGCTTCTTCTCAAATTAAATTCAATAAGGAAGAGCTGAGTCTTGCGTCCAGCCCGTTTATCCAGAGGAAAATACCATGTACTCAGAATTACTGTAGCAAGAGCAAAACCCATTTACCTCATCTGCTCAGTGGTTTTGCCGTTTTGATATTCGGGTTGGGCAATATATTGAGTATTCACAATATTCACATTCACATTTGCAATGATTATGCTGGCAAGATGAAAGTAAGCAACATTGTAAATATTGCAATGCTTTTTATTTGATCATTAAAAGGAGAGTTCAGACAAAAATTTAAATTTTGTCATCATTTATTCACCTTCATATTGTTCCAAACCCATATGACTTTATTTTTGGAACGCAAAAGATTTTACAGTAGGCAGAATGTTAACCTCAGCCATCATTTACTTTCATTGCATCTTTTTTCCATAAAATCAAAGTGAGTGTTGTTTATACTGCCGAAAAATCTCCTTTGGTGATCCACAGAAAAAAGTATGGGGTTGGAATAACATGATGGTGAGTAAATAATGAAATATTTTTAATGGGAACTACCCCTTTACGTTTCCAAAAGACTGTTTCATTAGACAAGTATTGCAAAGCCTAAATTATTTTTCCTGACTTCATACGCAAAACAATGCAAGTTTGATTTCCGTTAATCAGTTTAAACTGTCTGTTTCAATGACTCATAATCAATAAACTTTTTTTCTTGCATAAAAATTATTTAGTAAAAAAATCTATGTTGGTTCATAATGCTGTTTATTATTAAAGTTATTAAAACTTTTCAGCTTATGGGTGAACCCATTTATTCTCAATGTGATAATGCACAGTGAATATAGGAATGTATATACTAACGTTAATGAATAGAACCGTATTGTACAGTGATAACAAAATAAAATACAACAAAATTGATATTTAAATGAAGCAAAATGACCCACAGATGTGCAATGTTGAAAATTTTCAATTGATGGAATAAAGTCCCAAAATCCAGGTGTCTGTTCCCAGCGCTGACACGTGAAAAATTAATAGATTAATAGATTAATTAGAGATGCTACTCTTTACACCTAGACAAAATATATATATATATATATATTTTTTTTTTTCAGAAGGACCTTTTGATGGATCTGCGCCCGTAGAAGGGCTTCACAGAAATCAATGTCATATTATTGTGTCATGTGACTTGGTACAGTAAAAGTTTATCTCTTAAATGACAGTCTAGACACTAGAGTCTTTTGAACAGTATTTAGTTGGTTTTAAAATGTTTTAATTATGCGCTGCGTATAGTGAAGCCAAAATACAACGTGCACGCATGTTGACGTGGGGCTGCACGAGGTTAACATATAACTTTTGTTATTAAACTATACATTTTGAATACATTTGGAAATAATGGCTTTTTGTTTTTTTTAAAAAAAACACCTTTCTAAGCAATTTCAGAGCAAATATATACAGCAAATATCGAGATACATATTGTATTTCATCAAAAGGCTGAAAAAAATATAGATCTTTAATAATCGCCCTATTGGTTGTTAGTTTCTTTGCTAGAGCCAGCACTTACAGTTACAGTTCTGTACAGTCAGTGTTCATTGTATAAGTTATTGTCATGCTTGCATTTAAGACACCATGTCCTATTTTCAAAGAGGGTGTGCTTTTATGTGTTCAGCCACAGGACCATCCCCCTCTAAGGTCTTAAAAAGGCCCTGGATGACTTCCATGTGTGCTGTGTACTATGACAGCATATGAATTGCCTACCAAGAGCAGGTCTTTAAAGTAAAGTTTCAAGACTGGATCTAGAAGTATTGCTTGATGTTGGCTGTTTCGAATTATTAGCATCACTCAGAGACGTTTATAAAAAAATTAAATGAAAACACCTCCAGGCCTGGAGGTAGAACTTTCATACATGTGAGTATGGATAGATTTATAGAGAAAAATCTGACACCAGATTATATAGGTGTTGATTGCTCAGCAGATGATACATTGACAATACTTCTTTCCAATAAAATTCTAGTGGACATACAAGTCTGCTTTGTGTAATGCAATATGGCTGCAAGAGGAAATAAATCGCAATGAGGACAGGAATCCCATACAAGATGACCTTTGAAGAGCTAAAGAGGAAACCTATTGGCGATCCTCTGACGTAGCTAAAGAGATACAGGTGCTGCTGAAATTTGAGTGATGAGGTCAATTGGAGAGCTTGTTAACTTGGCAGACACAGCTGCAGGATAGCTCACTTTGGAAGGCTAATATTGCTTGAAGCAGTGGTGAAGAAACTGAACTGGCAAAAATAAGTTGTTTGTTAAAGTTAACTAGTTTTAAAAGTCTCTAAGTAAACCCAGTGGGATGAATAAAATAGAAGAAAAAAAAAAATAAAAAAAATTTATTTAATAAAATTCCACCACTGCATTTAATCTTAAACTGAACATAATTTTCCATACATTTTTTCCTGTAATTTATTTTTTGCAATGTAAAAAAGCACTAAATGTCTTTGACTGTTGCAATGCATCCCGCTGGTTTGCTGTGTCAAGAACTTTCAGGTAAATGTGTCTCAATACACTTTATGTTCTATTATTTATTTATTTTATGCAAGAACACTGTATAGCGGTTAATGGGCAAGGAGGAGGCGAGAACCGGCTTGACAATATAAATAATAGTTTAATGAAGAAATAAACGAAAAACACAGAGCAGCTGCATGTCATTCTCTCTCTCTCTCGAACCATCGTCACCGTTTGCCTTTATCCCTCGTGCGCCCCATCAGGCTGATTGGGGACAGGGCGTGCATTGTTCCAGCCTGGCCACGGCCTCCACAGCTCTACAAACACGTTCTGTCCTTTACTGTTCTGGTCGTAGAGCAGACTGATATCATTGTGAATTTGGTGACAGTAGGTTGAATATTGTTGTCTGTGCTTACCGAAATTTTAACCACTGCCCCCAGTGGCCGAGCTGGAAGTGTTGTTTAAGGTATTGCCACAAATGAGCTCCAGTTTCTGGGTGAAATGTCCATAGAGTGGTGCCAATAGCAAATTTAAAAAAATGTTTAGCATATTTAGACAGCTAGCCCTAACTCTAATCCTAACCATCAGTGGAGTAAAAATGTAATCTTAGAGGGTAAATGATTATCTTTAATCTTGAAATTTATTAGCTGAATGCAATTACTTCCTGGTTTTCATGGGACTAGAACCTGGGTTGCTCATGCAATGTGCTATTAGTAATGCCACAGGAAAAGGTAAACACATTTGAATTGATCCAAGTATGTCTTATGGGAGATGGCGCTTGTCAGTAAATTGTCATAATGGTGTCAATGTCAATGATATTGGAACATTCGGTAGCAACATGACAAGTTCCAGTGTGATCTTGTTGTGTAGAATGCGGTTTACACTCTTATGCACAGGGAAGCGTCTAATGTACTTTTACTCTTAGGGCACTATGTGGTCGCCATGGTAACATGGTACTTTCTCAGTTACCTTTGGTTTGATCTGCATTGCTCTTTTGGTTTCACCATCTTACTCTACAGGGGTAAAAAGAGGATTATCCTTGAATGGCTTCTTTGTGAAGTGTCTGCAGATGAAGTGAATTTAACACTACCAACAGTATATCACGAAAAATAACAGACAGGTCTGAAGAAACATCAGTATCACTATTACTCTGTGGGTTGGAAAGGATTCCTTTTTATTGTAATGTACATGTGCTTAAAAGACTTCTCAACCCTGATCAAGAATTATGAAACTTTAAGGAGACTACCTAGAAAAGGGAAGTTTGTCAAGATAGACTTTCAATGTTGGCTTGACGAAGCCTTGTCTGAAAGCTTAAAAAAAAAAAAGGATTTTGAAATTGAAAGGTTATACAGATGGACAGTCAGACAGCTAGACAGACAGAAAGCTAGACTGACAGATAGACGGATAGATCGAGTACTTAATTTTGACAGACAGAAAGCTAGACAAACAGATAGACTGACAGATAGACGGATAGATCAAGTACTTAATTTTGGCCATCAGATATTGGCCATGTGCCACTTCCCTTTTAAAGACAGATCAAGTCATTCCTTGAACAGAGGAGATTGCCTTTTATCCTAAAAGGTTTTGAACATTTAAATGTAACTTAAAACAGGAAGCTTGTGACGCCATGTCCACTGACACCTCAAGTGCTCGATAATCTGTTTGATTAAGTTCCTCCACAAATAGAAGGAACTAAGAATAGAAAGTCTCTCACATTAGACCGGTTCAGGTTAACCTTTGTAAATCCTTAATGAACTCATCACTACATGGGCCCAAATAATATTCATAAATTTAAGGGAGACATTGACATTAACGTCACATATTAGTTACAGAATCAACAGTCTGCATTCAACAGAAAACAATTAAATTCCAATAAAGTAATTTCAACAATATTTAATTGTGTCTGTGTGTTTGTTTGTGACTATTATTTTCTATATAATTACATTTTCATTCCATTTTTGTAATAATCTGTTATTGCAATATACTTTCACACAGGATTCAAAATGTCTTCCCTTTTGAAATATTAGGAACACTTTTCACATGAATATAAACATTATTAAAGCATGAATACACTTTAAATACTCTCATATGAACATATCTGCCATTCTGTTTTACACTGAACACGTTTTCAACATGTAAGCCGCCATATTGGCTCTGACTCAAATTACATTGGCACCATTTTGGCTCTACGCCACTCAGACCGAAATATCCATTTAACTAGATCACATCTTCTCATAAAAGACACATCAACATGTAAAACTCTTTAGAAATGTTTTTAAACCCATTTCGTTCAAGAATCTTCTAAGATTTACCTTTTAAAACATGCATTTGTTACTCATTTCTTTCTAGGTATATGAACTCATTACTAACTGAATTTTCACATACTTAGAATATTGAATCACATATTGAAACATACTTAGAAACAGTTTTTAACAGTTTGCTCACCTGTAGTAAAAAATACAAATTAGATTGAGACAAAAGGGTGCAAGCTCTGGCAGTGTTTAACTGACTGTGGCTAGACTTGCGCATCACATTTTTTCCCACCAGCGCTATGTATCCTCTACAGGAGGCATTATTAACAGCGAATCAACTTATACTCAGGAACATATCAGATACTTGTACCCAAAACTCTTAGAAAAAGAAAGTAACCAATGAATGTATCAATGAAATTAATTAATTCATCTAACAAACAAACAAAAATATTTTACCCTTTGCTTTGAAATGTTCAAGCTACTACACCTTGCCATAATAAAGCAGATGAAAACCTTCCTTGCTTCAGGAGAGAGAGTTCAATTTGTGGTATCGGAGCAATTGTACATTGTTCTATTAAATGCTGCCAGGAGAAGGTGCGGAATGAGTATAATATATAATGAGGGCTGAAATGGCTGCTACGCCCATATGCCGCCAGCCTCTGTATACCTGGATGCTCCAGCACTCAAAACTGTTCTTGCTGACCCACTTCAACGACCAGCTGGGTCATTATCCAAATATTGTGACGAACATGAAAAATATACATGTAAAAGTCATGAAAAATATTTCAAATAGTGAAGAAACCCCATTTAAACAGCATCATTCTATCACCTAACATTTTATTAAATACAATGAAATGGTTTGACTCTATATTATTTTGCACAAGAAAATATATTTGAATTGATCATTTACCTGAAAAAATCCTTGTCCCCTTCATCTGGTACACAACTATGATATTTACAATTATTTACACTACCGTTCAAAAGTTTGGGGTCACATTGAAATGTCCTTATTTTTGAAGGAAAAGCACTGTACTTTTCAATGAAGACAACTTTAAACTAGTCTTAACTTTGAAGAAATACACTCTATACATTGCTAATGTGGTAAATGACTATTCTAGCTGCAAATGTCTGGTTTTTGGTGCAATATGTACATAGGTGTATAGAGGCCCATTTCCAGCAACTATCACTCCAGTGTTCTAATGGTACAATGTGTTTGCTCATTGGCTCAGAAGGCTAATTGATGATTAGAAAACCCTTGTGCAATCATGTTCACACATCTGAAAACAGTTTAGGTCGTTACAGAAGCTACAAAACTGACCTTCCTTTAAGCAGATTGAGTTTCTGGAGCATCACATTTGTGGGGTCAATTAAACGCTCAAAATGGCCAGAAAAAGACAACTTTCATCTGAAACTCGACAGTCTATTCTTGTCCTTAGAAATGAAGGCTATTCCATGCGAGACATTGCTAAGAAATTGAAGATTTCCTACAACGGTGTGTACTACTCCCTTCAGAGGACAGCACAAACAGGCTCTAACCAGAGTAGAAAAAGAAGTGGGAGGCCGCGTTGCACAACTGAGCAAGAAGATAAGTACATTAGTCTCTAGTTTGAGAAACAGACGCCTCACAGGTCCCCAACTGGCATCTTCATTAAATAGTACCCGCAAAACACCAGTGTCAACATGTACAGTGAAGAGGCGGCTGCGGGATTCTGGGCTTCAGGGCAGAGTGGCAAAGAAAAAGCCATATCTGAGACTGGCCAATAAAAGAAAAAGATTAAGATGGGCAAAAGTACACAGACATTGGACAGAGGAAGACTGGAAAAAAGTGTTGTGGACAGATGAATCCAAGTTTGAGGTGTTTGGATCACAAAGAAGAACGTTTGTGAGACGCAGAACAAATGAAAAGATGCTGGAAGAATGCCTGACGCCATCTGTTAAGCATGGTGGAGGTAATATAATGGTCTGGGGTTGCTTTGGTGCTGGTAAGGTGGGAGATTTGTACAGGGTAAAAGGGATTCTGAATAAGGAAGGCTATCACTCCATTTTGCAACGCCATGCCATACCCAGTGGACAGCGCTTGATTGGAGCCAATTTCATCCTACAACAGGACAATGACCCTAAACACACCTCCAAATTGTGCAAGAACTATTTAGAGCAGAAGCAGGCAGCTGGTATTCTATCGGTAATGGAGTGGCCAGCGCAGTCACCAGATCTGAACCCCATTGAGCTGTTGTGGGAGCAGCTTGACCGTATGGTACGCAAGAAGTGCCCATCCAACCAATCCAACTTGTGGGAGCTGCTTCTGGAAGCGTGGGGTGCAATTTCTCCAGATTACCTCAACAAATTAACAGCTAGAATGCCAAAGGTCTGCAATGCTGTAATTGCTGCAAATGGAGGATTCTTTGACGAAAGCAAAGTTTGATGTAAAAAAAATCTTATTTCAAATACAAATCATTATTTCTAACCTTGTCAATGTCTTGACTCTATTTTCTATTCATTTCACAACGTATGGTGGTGAATAAGTGTGACTTTTCAGGAAAACACAAAATTGTTTGGGTGACCCCAAACTTTTGAACGGTAGTGTATGTGTTTAATTATTTATTTATTTTTTTACACATTTTGTTTTCTCAGTTCAAGCATATGTTTGTCCCTTGATTTCATGTCATTGGTGTTATCAACATTTAAAAATCATCTCAGAAAATTCATCTTTTAAGATAATTTGTATCTTGATCATTTTTCACCCCAAAAATAAAATCTTCATAAGATCTTTATCTCATCATTTACTCACCCTCATGAGTAAATGGTGACGAGAGCTCCAAAAAGGAGATAAAGTCAGCATAAATCAGACTCCAGTGGTTTAATCAATGTCAAAGTATTCTTTATATATATATATATATATGTTTGTTTATTTTTTTTTGTGAGAACAGACCAAAAGGTAACTCCTTTTTTACTTACCATCTTGACAGCAGTCTCCTTGGCCATCTTGATTTCAAGCTATAGATTTCAAGATATATCGAGTGTTTCCAATTAGGTTATCTTATGAGCGCAAATTTAAACATTTTTAAATTTTGCATAAAAAAAATAGTTCTGGATGGAAACCCAGAAAATATCATACTCAAAATCAAATATCATGAACTCAAAATCCTTCAACGTGTATGGTTTAGATTCAGCTTTGGCTCTGACACAGAGATTGTAAATAAGTGAGAGTTTAAAATAGGCATCAGCTGAGGATCATTTTGGCACTAAATCCTGGGAATGGCTGATTCTGTGTAGTGTGCTCGCCCGCAGTGGGAAAGAGGTCCTGGTTTGTGTTTGGCTGAGTCAGGCTTCCAGCTCAAAGACAGGGTTATGAGCCCAGGTGTGCCCCATTACCCTGCATCTGGAGGCCATAACATTGCACCCTTGTCCCAGCAGGGGCGGAACAACAGGGCCCAAACTCACAAAGCTTAAATTAGCACGAGGACGTTGTTCTGCAGGTCCTCCCATGATCCTGTCACCAATTAGACCGCCAGGTTTTAATATTGTCCTCAGTCTGTGTGTTACTGTTTCTGCTTTTGAACAGCTTGTATTAAGCTAAGTATGATTCTTGTAGAATTGCTCAGCCCAAGGGGAGTATGAATCCTGACCAGCATTTGGTTATAATATTGAAACAAATGCTGTGTCTCAAATGACTCAGTGTACACTATGCACTTACAATATACACTGTGCACTCAGCCATGCTGTGTATGAATTTTCATAGTGTAGTACTGTCCAAAATAAAACACAATGTATTTTTACTAAACTAAAGCATTCACCATTTAACAGTTGATGGAAGTGATGTTTCAAATGCATGCAATGTTTTGCAGCTAGACTTCGTTCATTAATAAGCCTCAATTCAACACTTGTATCTCAAACAACGTACATATTCAAACAGCTTTGGGTGATAGTAAAGCAACTTACATTTGTAAGGCGCTGTCTTCCCTGTAGTTTTGCTAGTTGATACATTATTCATTATTTTCAATTTCTTTGTCAGACCAGTAATGCAGCCTTTTTAACTCTGCCTCTTCCGCAACGTACGGCAAGCCAGAAGAGCTGAGAGTTTGAAGTGTCCAACGATCCATACTCAGTTATGCCGGTTGTAGAAGTGCATCATCTGGGTACTCGGAGTACACTTCTTTTGTTGCATTTACGTTGTTAACATACTACTCACACTTACACTTCAAAATGGCATAGAATTGTGCAGGTTTGGGGCGGTCTTCTTTAACTTACAACCTGGTCTCATAGAATCATGTTACTTTACCTACATTTTCCTAAATTATTTTAACGTATGTATATATTGCTGCAATGTCCTGGTGATATGAACACTAGAGGTGCTACAACAACAATGACTTTTATTAATTTTCACATAAATCACAAATAAAAGGGCAGATTACCAGTTCATCCCTGTTTTTGCCCTGTCCACACAATACTATTTTATGACATCAAAATACTTTTACTATAGCCACTTACTATAACTTTTATTATATTTTACTATATTTAATTGTAAGACGATACATTTTAACATTTGCATTACATTACCAACTATATTTACATATTATAGCTTGTTCAAGTGTGATGAATTTGCCGACTAGCTCAACTGATAGAATGATGCACATGCAATGCAATGGACCGCAGTACGAGTCCTGAAGAGCATGCGAGTCGACACGTAAGTCTAAAGTATCATAGAAGCATCACAAAATGTGGTTGCATAAGCAATTGCGTTTTTTTTTATCTCACTTTTGCTTTTTTCTGACACTATCAGTAAGGTTTCGATTTTATGTTAGGGAAGTAAGTTTTGTTGATTTAAAACTAGAGCTATCGGAATTAATGTGTTAATTTTGCTGAATGGTGATTAACAGTTTACTGTTAATACAGCATAAACACTGGTGTAAAGGGTGGAACTTTTGTAATGTGACCATCCAGAGTAATTACACTGACGCGCCCATTCCCACTAATGAGTGATCAGTCACGTGATACCCTGTCCCGGAACTGAGTGCCCATGAGCAAAGATGGCAGCCTCCATTTTGCAAGTTTTCTGGAAACCCTGCGCTAGCTGAGCACAGAGAAGAAAACACTTCCCATATCTTAAGTTGTTGACATCAGAGGTCATGCGTCCAATCAAACTTGTGTCTAAACCAAACTACTCTGTTGTGGAGAATTCACAAGTCACTTGATAATATGGCTTATACATACACAATATGTGGCCCAGTGTTTGTTCCATGTGTTTCAGGCTGATAAATCACACTTCTGCAGTTGTTTATGGATTTACAAAAAAAAAAATGATGTACCTTTTCAGCCAGTTGTGTTAATCATTTTAAACATGGTTGGGCTTATGCAGGTCATTTTAGTACATTCCAATGTTTTAAAAGCAGAATGGAACTCTTGCTTATTACTTACAGAATACTGTGCAATATTGACTACTATTTTTCAAAAATAGTTTGTGAAATGGTAGGAATTATGCATTGTTAAACATTCCAATACCACATTGTCATCACATGACATGAATTTGATTGACATCCCGTTAGTATCTTGGAAGTAATGCATTATGCAGTTATGCATTATTTTGATCAAATTTTGTGTAATATGTCTTAACTTTTGGCAGTCCACTCAAACAGGATGAAAAGAGATGTTAAAAATTGTGGTTATGATTATTTTCATTCATCATACTGGAAATGGAAAGTGAAGATGAGCACATTGCATTGTGGGATACCGTATTTCACACAGTCTGCTTTGTTGTATGCTGCTCACTTGTAGTAATTCATTGGGGTATTCTAGAAAATGTATATACTGTTCTCAGCACTGTACTATATCCTGCAGAAATAGACATATATTATCTGATAGGAAAGATCATTAGTTTTATCATGCTGTGACTGCCTGCTTGCATTCAATCGCCATTATGTTTATTTCACACAAAAGCACATAAAGGGTCTTAATTATCTATGAGCTTGTATTAGGAGTGTATTTTACATGTTATAATCATCTCCCAAAACTGGACCAAATTTACAATTATAAAACAAATAGTTCTGACTCTAAATTCCAATTGGAAGACCTACATTAAAAAGCTGTTGTAATATGCTGAAATAGGCGTTTACTCACCTTCATGTTGTCCCAAGCCAGAATGACTTTTATTCAAAATGAGATGTGATGAGATAGGTAGAATGGTTTCATTTACCATTTACTTTCATTGGATTTTTTCCCCATACAATGGAAATGAGTGGCAACTGAGACTAACAATTTACATGTCTCCTTTTGTTCGCCTTTCTGAAAGAAAGATAAAAGAAAGAAGTCATATATTGGTTTGGAATGACATGAGGGTTAGTAAATGATGACATAATTTTGATTTTGGGTGACCTATCACTATAAATCCCTATATTGCACAGCCTCTCATGGCTTACTGCTTTATTAAATATCCCTTTTCATAATGATTGACGGAGACTGTGTACTTTGATAATATATTAATGAACAGTTATGTAAACTAACAACCTTTAAGGCTAAAATATACAATGAGGGTAAGATTCAGGATTCTCAGAAACAGTTACACTGGTTGAAATCTAACCAGACATAAGCATGCTTAAAGGCATCAGGTTTCCTTCATTGTTGTTTAAGCTGCTGATGCCGTGGCACACACGTTAACACCCCCACGCCGAGAACAAGTGTCATTCTGTCCTGACATCTTTTTCAGGTGAGTGCACGAGAGCTATGCTGTTAGTCTAGACAGAATGTACCAGGTGGAAATACTGAGCTCCGAGACACTTTCTGCCTCCTCCCATCCGCAGGCTTTTTTAATCAAACCTTAAATTCCTCAGAGTTGAAAAACTTGGCAAAATGCATTCCACTTAAGCTGATGTTCCACAAACAGTGCGCTCGAGCCAATATGCCAGAAATCATCACCCACTGTAAGTCAAACGCAGCTGTGTCGAACAGTCCGCAGTGTACTCATACTGACATAGCATGCAACGGTATCCTGCTGTTTAAAGAGGTCAGGTCAAACATTTTTTTTTATCATTTTATTTTCTTCCCTGAGGTCCACTTATAATGTCAGTAAAGTTGTTTGTGCCAAAAAGTCATAATTTAATAAGTTCAGTACATTTTTATGGCCATTTACACCCCCCTACCCCCCCATGAGCACTTACAGTTTATGAACTGCTTTTAATTGCCCCATCATTCAATAACAACCTTTTTGCAAAGCATGTTTTACATTGGGACATAATCACAAAAAAATTTGCTCTGAAATGTGCTGCGTAAACTGTTAAAGGAATATTTCTTCAAATAAATGCAAATTCTGTCAACATTTACTCAATCTCATGTCACTTCAAACCATTATTACTTTTGTGGGACACTAAAAGAGATAATTTAATGATAATTAAATCCAGTCCTGTTGGCTAAATTCAAAACAATAGCAATAGAGGACTGTAACGCTTAATAAAACAGCAAACATTTTATAAAAGTCCATGTGTCATAATTACAAGTCTTCTGAAGGCATACAATTACTTTTTTTGTGATGAACAGACCATAATTAAAGTTGTTTTTCACTGAAATCAAATTATTGATACATTTTGTAAATGGTGAATCCAATATGGCGGCAACCAGGGCTGTACTCGGAAGTGAAATCAGACTTTACATGGCAATTGGGGGGGGGGGGGGGGGGGGGGGGTGTTAGCCAAAAGTTGATGAGGGGGGTGTGTTGTGTTCGCTGTCCTATTCTGCATATCGCGGTGCCATTTTGTGGTCTGTTCTGCATAACATGTTTGATCATTTTTGCTTATTGCAGCACATTTGGCCCGTTTCGTGGCCGACCCACCGGTCTCCCGATGTCCATTCCGCCCCTGATTGGCACTACAAGGGTGTCGGCCCACCGAGAACATGCCAAATTACTAGTACAGCCCTGCCTGCAACGCAGAACATATCAAACGTTATTTGGTTCTCTAGTGTCTCGTGGCCAAATCTTAAAATGTTGGGTATTTTCAGGATTACATTTTTAATCCCAGATTTTCAGAGTAGTTTCAGAAATTTGCTGGATGGCAGAGGCATGCTTTAATGTGCTGAGTAACGTAACTTTTCCCACAGTATCCAAGATTAAAATCAGTGTTACACACATTGCAAAAGGTGAGACCTTTGTCGATATGGCTTTGAGATATAAAATGGAATTCTTCCATCCAGCTGTTGTTAAATTTACATGTATATTTAGTTTTTTTCGCTGGAGCACCACCTGAGTATTCTCCTCCCATCTACCAGTGACACTTGATTCAACTTCCTGCACAGATATCAACAGCGCAACTGGGTTGTAGTTTAGGTTGAGGTCACAAATGGGTTGAAATTTGTACGATGTGTCGATTGCATGAGTAGGATGTGTTTCATACAAGATCTGGCAACTGGAGAACCTTGGAATAATATACTGATGCAATTATTCAAATAACGAGGTTTGGGCCATACTAATTACGGGAGTTTCCCAGGAGAAATAACAATACGGGAGGGGTGGGAGATGGGTGTGAAATACAGGAGATTCCCGGGAAAAACGGGAGTGTTGACAGGTATGGGTTTGACTCTCATTAGAGATGTCTCCTAGCAACCCAACTGATAAACAATGCTGCAGCGATGGCATTTGTGCTTCAGGTGTGTGATTATCAAAAGTGATTATAAAGTTTTATACACCTGTTTCTGCAGGCGTTTATTAAAAAATCTTTAATATCACGTAATGTGGAAACAAACTAATTTATAGATATTACATAATAAAGTGAATGTCACTTTCTTACTTTGTATGACTTTCCATGTTGAATGGAACGCAGCACTACTTTTCAAAACTTCAAAACACTGAATGCTCAAGCAGCCAAATTTACACTTAGAAAACTCCTGATGTTGCTATAATGATGCAAAAAGCACTTACCATTTACATTTATGCATTTGACAGACGCTTTTATCCAATTTACTTGAAGTGAAAATCAGTCCTCCTTTCCTGATTTATAAATTAAGCAATCACACAGTCAAGCAGAACATCTTGTGTTTTTAAATCCATAAGGATCTCTTTCTCAATGGCGATAGTGGCAGTGATGATGATCTTGCGCTTTTCGCTTTTAAATTACATACATCACTTAAAGAGCCATTGCGTCACTCAAGGCCAGCTAGAAGTTCTTGACCGGGACATCCTAAAGATCAGACCCACCAAGAACAAATAAATCAATCTGATTGGCTGATGAATCTGACAATCTGACTTTAGTTGCTCATTCATTTGCACTGTTGAGGGATTCTGAAGAAATTATGGTCTGAGGGGTGGAGCTCAAACCTACGCGCTGCTTCGGCTATGGGCATGCGATTTGTGAAACAGCTGTCACACTTTGATTCTGACTGGATAAACTTTTCGTTTTTCTCTATTTGCTTGTAGGTTCATTAAGAGTGGAATGCGGTTAAAAATACATAGGCAAAATTGTGATTGAGAATGAAAGGATGACAAATCTTAATTTATTTGGCATGTTAGGCCAGCAGAGAAGGCATTGCTGGCCCTAAGAATTTTCCACTGGTATACAGTATGTAAGAACGCACCAGTATATTATCTCATCATAGTCAAAACTCCTGATAGGACTCCAGTGTTGTCTGTGATGACATTGCAGACCATTCCAAATGAACACATTTTGTCCAGTAAAGTAAACTTCTACAGATGTTCCATGCTCAATGCGTAGGGAGCAGTGATCACAGTTTACGGACCCTGTGAAACCCATGAAGACAGTGGCAGCAAACGTTCCCTAGATTGTTATTTCAGATGGGTTATGCCAGAAGAAAACCTGATTAAATCTTACTGATAACTTCCAGAACAAAATTCCTCCAGACAAAAAGTTATAGTGTTTGTGCTGTGCCCGTTCACCCAGGAGAGTGTTTAAAGTGTTACATAACACCCTGACATTGCTTTATAATAAAATGCCAACCCATATTCAGTGAATAAGACTATTATTTAAGAATCAAAAACATGCTTTGCATTTTAGCAACCTGGATTCCAAACCGTCTGGTGCACTGTTGTTTTTCCCAAATCCCCTTTAAAATAAGCGACAGAAAAAAGGCTTTCATGTTCGCCACACCTTGTTAAATTCTCCAGAACCCGAGTATTTTTAAAAACAGACTCCACATCCATACATGACTTAACATGTAATTTACAAGAGCAGTGGCACTTCAGTGCTATCCCACATCAGCGTGGGGGCATTGGTAGCTGACAGCAGAGGGGTCCATGCCAGCAAGGGCAGGGATGCTGGGACATTTCCCGTTCACTTTCAATAAAACCAAACTTCATCCCCTGCACTTTTTCCACAGGGCAAATGTGTTTATTTTCCCTTTTCACCCTGTGTCTTTTATACAGTCTAAATGTGTAAATGCAAAAGTTAAAATTCACTGATCATTCATGTAATTAATTCAATAAAATTTGTTATTCGATTAAGAGCCCTAAAAATATATATTTTTATATACGTCTTGTTCTAATCAGTCTGTCCCCCTCACTTTTGAAATGATTGCTACACCTCTGCGTGCAAGAATGGGTCTGCGGCATGCACACTATCTTTCAGTCAAAGGATTTACACACGAAGACGAGGTGGCTGACACGCGGTCGATTTGCTCTGGAATAATGACACAGCAGTGAAGGAGTCTGCCAGCTTTGTGGTCATAGAAAACACTGAGATATAAATATCGTAGGTGATGATTACACCAATGTGCGTATATCTGCTTGCCTTTAAAAAGGGCTTGGTGATAAAGAAAAAAAGTCCTTTCGATGGAGACCAATGGAGATCCTCTTTTGAGGTCCATATTTTCAATGTACACACAAAGCCAGTCAAAAATAGTTAAAAACACATCGGAACAGCACTCTGGAAATAAAAGCTGACACTGTTCAAAAACCTAGTGAGCTGTCTGCATGGGCAGCATTTTAAGGCATCACTGACACACTCCAGCTTGAAGATCTTGCATGTGTTTTGGATTTGAAAGTTGGAGTTTGAAATCATGAACATTCCGTGGGCCGTTTGAACATTCCGTCAAAGTGCTGTGCTCACATTGTGTTTTAGCAAGTCAGTCCACTGGCAGCCATCTTTGGAAGCTATTTCCGGGCAGCTCCTATATACTTGAAATGGGAAAGGCAGAAATCTTCAAAACGGTTGGTCATTATTACGATCAAAGAACATTTCAAATCAGCAGTCAAATCTGACAACACTGGTCTCATAAATTGTGCTTCTTTACCTCAGATTACACAGAAAACAAAATTTTCCTGGCTTGAATAGCTAATGTGTATGTGCATACTTGAGTCGATTGACAAGTGATGTCTGTATCTAAAAGGTGATTGGCTCTTTTACCTGTAAGGCTAGACTTCCTTTCTACATCCATTGACCATTGGCTGCTGTTTGGCATTCCAATTTCTCCAATTTAGATTAATAGAAGTGGTCCATCTCTGCTAACTAGTCTCTAAATATTTCACTATGTGTCGAAATTACTGTAATGTCGAGATGGCAACTCAGATATTCTACTTGGAGATGTTCATGTTCTCAGACTTCTGAAATATTTGTTTCAGGGTGGCAACACTCATAATGTCAAAACAGTTTTGTTGTTAATAACAGCAAAATATTTATCAATATATTAATTAATTCACCTCAATCCACCTTTTTTTCTCAATGTGGAAGTGTTCCATGATTTGCCTGTTTTCAATTTCCAGTCTCCAGTGTTTTCACCCGCATCAGCGTTTATTCTTAGCGTGCCAAGTATTACATTTGTAGAAATTGTCAAAAAAAAAAAAAAAAACTTTGACTACTTTAAGTTGTTATGACGGTCAACAATTGCACAAATTGAGCATGAAATTCATTTTTACTCCAAATAACAAATAAATGGTTATTTTTCATTTGAATTGCTAATTTCAGTTAGTTTTACATTTCGTCTAGATGCCAGAAACAGAAAACAGGCTATTAGAATCAGCATGGTGCTGGCAGTGGTTTCTCAGGAAAACTGTGGAAATGTACTTGCAAAATGTTTAAGTGGTTTTGCATAATAAAATGGTATGTCAAACAGAAATATGTTGACTTTTACTATAAACTAGTGAGGCCTCTGCCATATTGGTTGTTTTAAACATGACATCACGACTGTCGATTCTGACCTTTCATAGAATTCAGAGTTTACAAATTGTAATTACGAGTTCCACAAATAATTTTTACAAGTGTGAACCTCGTAATTATGGTAATTCCAACATGATGTGAATGCACTATTACAGCACCTTAAAAGATATTGAGTGCATTAAAGGTGCTGTAAGCGATTTTAGCCATTCTACTATCATGAGACTAGCTGTTGAATTACTGTAGCCATGGCCCCTTTTTCCAAAACCCTACACATCAAAGATACCATTGAGACCGACACCGAACTGAAAAGCAGAATGTTTTGCCAGTTGACATACACAACAGTAGCAAAATAGCACCCACAATTGACCACTATTATGGATCTGAATATGGCATTAAGCCTTAATGATCAGCTTCAACTACAACACTTTGAGAAAGTGCAAAACAATTGACAGGCAATAGCATCCAAGACCGCGGCCCACAGAAACATTTTTGTTTTATGTTTACAGAGTCGGTGAGATTTCTCAGGCCACTTATTTCAGTAATATCATTCAGGGAGTAGGAACATTTTGTGCATACCATTCCATAAATAAATTGCTTACAGCACCTTTATTATTTGAGCAGTTTGACTATTGGAATTTGACAGTTGTTTGAAATCACAGACATTCCTTGGGCCTTTAACATTCCATCAATGCAAGTCTTTGATTTTTTTTTTGGGATATTTGAGCATCAGGAAGATGGTAAATCTAAACAGCTTGAACATATAAAGCTCAAATCAGAAAAGTCTGAAGGTCTGTGCTGAGTTTGGTGGATGTTAATTGAAAGCACTAGTAGGAGTTACCATTGGACATTTTGGTCTTGGTTTCAGGATTTAAACCAAGGAGCACTATTTGTTTGACAAATTACTTACTACCTATATAGAAGATTCCAAATGGGTCAATTATCAGATTATGTATCAGTTAGAATGCTGCCTGACAAATGTTATGATTGTATAGCATCATCTCATACTCAATTTTAATGCTAGAAGACTAACCGTAGAATTATTATTTATTTTTTTATTCTAATGTACGTCAACTTCTGAGCATCAAGTAATGCACCTATACTGGACGGAAGGAAGAGATAACAAGTAGGAATATACCCCATCTGACTTTAAACGGAATGCAGAAATATTTATGACTTCCACATTTTTAAGAAGGAACTTACCCGCAGGACTTGAAGGCAGCAATACAACAAAGTTAATGGATTGAGGGCATTGTGTATGGAAGCATTTAGGTCAAACCCCAGCAGAGCCTTAAACCTGGATGTCAGTTCTTTTCCAGAGAATACAAATTTGGCTTGTCTCCACAAGAGCTCCACACCACTGAATAAGGAAACCACACGATATGTGACATTAACTGTTGCTGCCATATTTTGGTCATGCCGAAATCTATCTGTAGCACTGTTTGTTAAAATAAGGTCAATGTGTTGAAATGCTGCTTATTTTATTTTGTCCTCAACTCTTCCTCTCAGGGCTGTTGATTTTTATGGAACATAGTTTAGCACTGGAGTAAGGACACAGGACAGAATTCCAGTAAGAGCGGGAAAGGGAAATAAGGTTTAGCTGGATAATGTGTAGAGGATTCACAATAGTAAAACTCTTAGAAACAGAGGTTTGGTGGATCAAGTATGATGTAACTGAAATAACATGAACAAAGTGACTCATATTTTTGAGAATTCATCGATTGTTCAAATAATTGTACACAAACAGCTGTGTGGAATGGATTTTTATGGTCTTATGAGGGACTATGTAGCCCTAAACCGCTAAACATCTTGATATGTTGATGTTATGTAAGTTTATATGAAGCAGACCTGTCATCTATAGGCCTACTTACACCACTCTCTGGAATACTTGATTCTGCTTGTGTGCCATTCAAAAGTCAACTATTTGGTATAATGACAGCTAAACTGTATCTTTAAACTATTGTCTATGGCACATTATCTCATTCCCTGTTGTTTTCATGTCTTTCACTCCGATGTCTCTTTATTATCACATAATAAAATAATTTAAACTCAAATCAACATTTCACGTCATGTCATTTTTGCATTCCCATTCGTTCCAGCAGCAAATAATAATAAAAGGATTGCCATGCTGGCTGAGGGCCATGCTGAACACTGAACTATCCAGGAGAGGCGGGGGGACCCTGTAGAAACATACAGTACATATACATTGACGTCACACATCCTGATGTACTACATCACCTTTCCTAAGTATAGTACCCAAATACACAAACAGATTTAAACTTCATAGCATTGATTAATCATATAAAAAGTTCAAACCCTTGAATGAACTTTAGTACTCTTTTTCTTTTTTTTTTTACTAAGGCAACACCTTGAAACAATATCAATACCACAAGTAATTCTTCTTGAAGTGTATTGGGCAATCACAACTAAAAAGTGGTACTTTAATCTAGATGAACAATGAAATAAAATGTGAATGTGTAATTCAACTGAATGTCAAGTCTTTTAGTCTTTGTATTTTGGGTTAGGACGGACTGTGCATCTAAACTGTGTCATATAAGGACCGGTACTCAGGTGTATGTTTGTTTGAGAGGTCAACTGGCCTGGGACCCTTTGTGTGGGTTCCTTAGTTACCACTGGAACTTGACCATTTACTTTGGTCGGGACATGGATTGCCTGGTGACCAACATCGTCATGCTGATTTGGCAAAAGCACTTTCACAGGTAGGAAGTGTCTGTGGTTTCTCCTATACTTTTTCCCTCCAGAAGGACTATGTTAGACCTTGGTTCTTGACAGTCTTCCTTCACCATTCCTATCATACTCTCTTGCGGGATAATCATACCATTGAGGGGTTTGCATCCTCACAACCTCCTGCTTTGTCATAGCTGTTCATTTGGCACTGTCTGTGCGTAGATCTCCCTGGTGGCCAGAGGTGATGGTTCCAACAACTTATTATGGAATGGCAAGGTGGTGCAGGTTTGCCTGGATAGATGTCTGTGCCATCTCGTTTTGACTTTTCCATAAATTGCGTTGTGCTATGAACATGCGCGCTCTGCTAGGCTGTTAGATTGAGGGTAGTTCAGACTACTAGTTTTGTGAGTGAAGTCCCAGGTTGTAGTGAAATCTTTGAACTCATGGCTCACAAACTGTCTCCCATTGTCTTTGGGAAGATCTGTGAACTGAAAAGTGTCTCTTTAGTTTCTTTATGACACTTGCTGAGGTCAAGTTGAGAAGCTAGTGGTGACCATCACACTCAAAGATATCATCCACTACTGTTGACCATGGTAAGCTTGGAACAGCATGCAGTTGAAGGAGATCCTTCTGCTGATGGGGCTTGGTGTTGTTGCATATGGCATAAGATGTGATGTGCGTCGTTTGGTAGACTCAGCTCCAGGGTGACCTCTATGTACAATTTGTGTGTATTCTGCCTGCAGTGTCTGTGGGATAACCACTTAATGGCCTTTCCACAAAATGTCATCGTCTGTGACCAGTTCAGGTCTGTATGGATGAAACGGCCACAATGCTTGGGGGATGCTGTGCAGTTTGGTTGGCCATCCTTGTCTGATGGTTGTGATGAGCATTTGTAGAGTAGGGTCACCTGCTGTATGATGTTTGAGTTTGTCCATGCATGATGATGAGTTGTTGCAAATGTTCATCACCTTAAAGTTGTTTTCGTTCTTTGGCTGTTGCTGTGTGGATGCTTGTGGGGCTCTTGACAAAATGTCTGCTATGTACATGTGTTTTCCTTTTTTGTAGACAAGGGTAATGTTGTATCGTTGAAGCTGAAGCAACATTCATTGGAGTCGGGCAGGAGTGCAGTGTATTGGACGTTTGATGATTGTCACAAGGGGCTGATGATCGGTTTCAATGGTTAAAGTTTGGCCATAAATGTAATTACTGAACTTGGTGCAAGTGAAAACTTCAGCGAGGAGTTCCTTTTCTATCTGCACATAGTGTATTTCGGTTTGTGTGAGAACCTGTGGGCTTGCTGCAGGCATGCTGATCCTAGGCCAGACTGTGAGGAGGCGCAGGTTAAGGTGATGGGCTTGTCAACATTGTAGTACGACAAGACTGGGGGGCATGTTAGGCACTTCTTTAGAGCATTGAAAGCATCCTGGTGCTGTTGCAGCCAACACATTCCATGTCCTTGTGTGTTAGCTGGCAGAGTAGGGCAGATAATTCACTAAGATTAGGGATAAACTTGCCCATATAGTTGACCGTGCTGAGAAATCTCTGAAGAGCAGTGTTTTTTTTGGGCTCTGGCATCTCACTGATGGCTTCGGTCTTTGATGGGTCGGCACGTAGGCCGTCACCGCTAAATACCTAGCCTATGTAGCTCACCTCTTTCAATCTGAATTAACATTTCAGTGGATTTAGCCTGAGATTCACCTGCCTGGCTTGCTCAAACACTTTTTGTAGGTTTCATCATGCTCCCTTTCTTCTGTGTGTCCACCAACCAATATGTCATCTACTATGACAGCACAGGGGTATCCATCAAATATTTGCTTTTTGAGCATTGAAAAACTTTATTTTTTAGGAAACTATAGCAACCAAAAGGAGTGCTGAATATTTTTAGAAGTGACTATTTGTGGTCTAGAGAGGCTTGCCAAAACTAATTTTTGCATCAAACACTGAAAATATTGTGTAATTGGAAATTTGGGCAGCAATTTCCTCAACCATCCTCATTGGGTGGTGGTGTCTTTTCAAAGCTGTGTTTAGGTCTCTGGGGTCTATGCAAATGTCAAGTCAGGTCAAGTTGTTTTTATTGTCGTTACAACCATATACAGTTAGTACAGTACATAGTGAAAAGAGACAACGTTCCTCCAGGACCATGGTGCTACATAAAACAACATAGGACATACACAGAACCACATGAGACTACACAGACTAAATCAAAATACCTATATAAAATACCTATATAATATCTATATAAAATGCACGTGCAAAAACGTCTGCAAAATATGGGACAGTACAATCAATTTCTAACAATGAACATTACAATAGGCACAGTGATAGACAGTGCAGCGCCGACCAGTATACAGTAGTGCGAAAAGATGACAGTTACTAAAAAATGCCAAATGTAAACATAACATACTATGATATAGTGTTCTATGCACATAGCAGTTATTGAGGTAGCAGACAGTTATAAAGTGGCAGTTATTAAAGTGCAACTCAGGACACATGTGTGTGTGTCAAACCAGTCTCTGAGTATTGAGGAGTCTGATGGTTTGGGGGAAGAAGCTGTTACACAGTCTGGTCGTGAGGGCCCGAATGCTTCGGTACCTCTTGCCAGATGGCAGGAGGGTAAAGAGTTTGTGTGAGGGGTGTGCGGGGTCGTCCACAATGCTGGTTGCTTTGCAGATACAGTGTTTTATGTAAATGTCTTTGATGGAGGGAAGAGAGACCCCGATGATCTTCTCAGCTGTTCTCACTATCCTCTGCAGGGCTTTGCGGTCCAAAACAGAGCAAGTCCCAAACCAGGCAGTGATGCAGCTGCTCAGGATGCTCTCAATAGTCCCTCTATAGAATGTAGTGAGGATGGGGTGTGGGAGATGTGCTTTCCTCAGCCTTCGAAGAAAGTAGAGACGCTGCTGGGCTTTCTTGGTGATAGAGCTGGTGTTGAGGGACCAGGTGAGGTTCTCCACCAGGTGAACACCAAGGAATTTGGTGTTCTTGACGATCTCCACAGAGGAGCCGTCGATGTTCAGCGGGGAGTGTTCACCTTGTGCTCTCCTAAAGTCAACAACCATCTCTTTTGTTTTGTCATCATTCAGGGACAGGTTGTTGGCTCTACACCAGTCCGTTAGCCGCTGCACCTCCTCTCTGTATGCTGACTCGTCGTTCTTGCTGATGAGTCCCACCACGGTCGTGTCATCGGCGAACTTGATGATGTGATTCGAGCTGTGCATTGCTGCACAGTCGTGAGTCAGCAGAGTGAACAGCAGTGGACTGAGCACACAGCCCTGGGGGGCTCCAGTGCTCATTGTGGTGGAGGTGGAGATGCTGTTCCCGATCCGGACTGACTGAGGTCTCCCAGTCAGGAAGTCCAGGATCCAGTTGCAGAGGGAGGTGTCCAGGCCCAGCAGGTTCAGCTTTACAATCAGGTGCTGAGGAATTATTGTGTTGAATGCTGAGCTGAAGTCTATGAACAGCATTCACATATGAGTCCTTTTTGTCTAGGTGGGTGAGGGCCAGATGGAGGGTTGTGGCAATGGCGTCATCCGTTGAACGGTTTGGACGTTTGCACTGTCTTGAGATTCGCATGGTTGAAATCTTCGACAATAAACAGTCCGTCGGGGTGAGCGTTCTGCAGTTCGCTCATATCCCCATACAGTTCAAAGAGCACTTCCTTAACGTTAGCGCTGGGGGGAATGTAAACTCTGGTTATGCAAACAGTGGTGAATTCCCATGGTAAATAAAAAGGTCTGCATCTAACAGGTACAAGCTCCAACAGCGATGAGCAGTAGCTAGAGACTAGCACAGAGTTCTTGCACCATTCCGTGTTGATGTAAACACACAAGCCACCACCACAAGTCTTACTGCAGAGAGCTGTATTTCTGTCGGCACAAAACGAGGCGAGCCCGTCTAGCTGAATGGTGGCGTCCAGAACTCTGTCGCTGAGCCACGTCTCCGTGAAAACAAAGATGCAGCAGTCTCTAAACTCACGCTGCATAGCCTGCTGGAGTCAGATATAGTCCAGTTTAGTGTCCAGGGAGCAAACATTTGAGAGCAGGATAGACGGGAGAGCCGGCCGGCTAGGGTTTGTTTTTAGCCTAGCATGGACCCCCGCCCTCTTGCCGCGCTTCCGCTTTCTCTCACACCGCTTACGACGTCCTCTCTCCTGGCCACCGGCATCATCATAGCATTTAACGCTCCGATGTTCCGATGTCCATGTGCCGCAAAAGTCGGGCTTTTTAAACAAAAATAGCACCATTTTGGATCCGGAGTGGCCGCTGCGTGCTACTGCGCCACCATCTTGGACCGTTAGTCAAATGTTATGTTGTTTGAATCTTTTTTGTGGGTACCAACCATGGAAGAGACCCACTTATTCAGTTCAGAAATGGGAGTGATGACACCGAGATTGGTCATTCGCTGAAGCTCCATTTTAACCTTGCCCTGCATGGCAACTGAAATTCATCTTGCTGGTCGGACGACAGGAGGAATGGAGGGGTCTGTTTTCATAGAGTCTATGACAGGCAGTCTACCAACCTCCTCATTGAAAATGTCAGTATATTTGGTGAAAATGTTGTTTGTAAATTCTTCATGAAAGGACACATTCAGCTGGTGGACCTTGTTGAGTATTATAAGTCCCATGCATAGGCAGTCTGGTAGACCCAGTAATGGCTGTGCAGTGCTCTCAATACAAGTTATAAGTCTGAATGGCTAGACTGCATGGCTGTGTGACTGATCCAAGTGTGTGTAGCTCATTGCATTTACATTTACATTTATGCATTTGGCAGATGCTTTTATCCAAAGCGACATACAGTGCACTTATTACAGGGACAATCCCCCTGGAACAACCTGGAGTTAAGTGCCTTGCTCAAGGACACAATGGTGGTGGCTGTGGGGATCGAACCAGTGTCCTTCTGATTACCAGTTATGTGCTTTAGCCCACTAGGCCACCACCACTCATTGCCACCGTATGTTCTCAGCTTTGTTGTGTTTGACTCATTAAGTTCTTCCCCTTTTTGCAGGTGTTGGAATGTGTCTAAAATCATCACGTTAGACTCGGCTCCAGTGTCCACTTTCAGTTCGACGGGCGTACCATGTGGTTACTCCATCAATGAAGAACAATTCAATTTCATCACTGTTTTTTTGGTGTGGTTAAACATTGTGGACAGTTTTGCTGTAGCGTTACTTGGGCTGGTTTGTTTGGGAGTACCTGCAGCATTTTTTTAAATGGTTCCACTTTTTTTTTTTTACAGCTGTTGCGTTGTTGACCATATGCAGGATACTTATCTCTTTTAGCTGGTTGGTCACTACCGTAAATTTCACAGATTTTATTTTAAGCAGTCAGGGTTTTCCTTGGACTCAGCTGGCGTGATGATGATGCTGTCATTCACAGGAACCCTCACCTCCTGTGCATAAACGAAGGACCATTTACGTTCGATGGCTTTGGGACCTGCGAAGTTAAGGAGGATGAATGCTTGTGTTCGACGTGGTTTGTCACAGTGAGCAGCAGCAATGAAGATGTCAAACTCCTGCTCAAATATGCTCCAGTTCTCCATGATATTTTCTTTGAAAACGAGAGGATCCATACACAATGTCGCCACACATACTGATGCACTACAATTATGTTTCCACAATCCACAATTATAAAAAGAGGGGAAAAAAAGAGAGTGATGGATTATGATTTAATATCAGTCAGCAGTACTAAGTGGTGACTAGTATTTTTTAATGAATGCTAGAGTAATATTACACCAAAAATTGTATTGTACATTAAATATAAAAAATAAAAATAAATAAAATATAAATATGTTTGCCCTGCTATAGGATGTTAAAAAGGTCAATTCGCTGTAGTTTATGTCACAGCAATGAATCCTGAGGTGGGTAGGATAAGGAGTTGAGGGATTCTCACTATAGAGAGTATTTTATTGGTTAAAAAATTACACACACTACGAGTGAAAGATGAGTCATCAATATGTTTGGTCTGTTTTTTTTTTGTTTGTTTTTTTTTTTTCAGGAGTGAAGGACTCTATGTTTGGAAGGGTTACTTTTAAGATATGTTTCACCAAAGATTACAGAATACATATTTTAGAATGTAATTTGTTTCATATTCTGTTAGATTATTCAAGGTCAGTAATGTAACTTAAATTACTTCTTTAGCACCGAATCTGCTAATACAGTGGGACAAAATACACTTTTATTTAAAAATATATTGTCTGAAAAAAAGCCTAAATATCTTATGCAGTGTTGCTTCTAAAACAAGATCAAGTAAATGTAAGTAGTTTTGAGGACTTTTTTTTTTTTTTTTAACAGAAAACTATAGACAGATTCTCATAATTTTTGCAGTACGTCTTTTCCCTAATTCCAAAGCTCTTACTAGAGAACAAAATAATTATGATCTAACGTAGATTTGCTTGATAGAAAAGTATAATCGTACGTGGTTACAGGTGCATGTAAAAAGGCTGAAAGAGCCTTTTAGCTTAGCATAAAGCAAATTGTTCATGTGAAAATGTCCACAAGGTTAACTATTTCTGCTGCTCAAAACATACTTAAAAACCCCAACAACATATTTTTCTGATCGAATGTGGATTCTCCCTATGAAGCTCCCAAAGGGAAAGTTCCTTACTGATGTCATTTTCACCATTTCACTTGTAACAATAACAATCTCTCACCAAATCTCACAGTTACAATTGAGTCCACTGGGGGGTGGTGTGGATGTGTGTCATCGAGGTGAGAGAAGAATATATTAGGGCGTGTGTGTTTTTGAAAGCCAACGCTGCATCTGAATATCCATTCTTCTATACTATTCATATAGTATGCCAAAGAGTACGCTAATGGAGTAGTATGTCTGAATCCACAGTATTCATAAAACAGTGAGCCAGAAATACCCGGATGACATAATGTTTCCGGTGAAATTTTGAAGTGTGGACCGACTGGACACTTAAAGATCCCATAATCCCTTGGGAGCTGAGGGGACATCAAGTTCAAAACACTGGATTTAAAGGAACGGCGGTGAATCAGTAAGAGCTACATATACCAAGATAATAGTTCTTTGTGCTTCAGTGGTGCTTGTTTAACAAAACCAAAGCAGATCTTTTTCGCAGTTGTTGTTTTATCGTCATATATTTGGGAATATGTCCGAAATCTATTCATACTACTCACAAGCATACCTAAAAGTACATAATTGTTTTCCCGGCAGATAAGTGCATCCTTCATCAAATACAGTACATATTGTGACAGTACATGGTTTAGGACTCAGCAAAAGTGTGGCAATACTTGTAATATTTTGATTCGTATTGAATGCTACTCTATATGTATTTGGTTCTTGTTGGAGTCATGCAATCCAACAGATGACGTTTAGCTTTTATTGGAGGAAAGAAAATGCAACACGTTCCATCTCCGATCTCGGAGGCTGATCAGACCAGTATGCATGTACGTACGTTAAATATCTGAAAATGTCCAGAGCTAATTTTGAAACTGTTCTTGGTATGGTTTGTTAATAAACAAAATAGAAGATTCATGTACGTGTCATACATGTTGTTTCAGAATAATTTTAAAGGAATTGTTCACCCAAAAATGTAAATTCTCTCATTATTCACTTTGTGTGTATACATTATGTGTATGCAGGGCCGTAACTACAATATCCATTGAGGGGGACAGGTCCCCTCCAATAATTAGATATGGCCAGATTGTCCCCCCCAATAATTGAAATCCTTGTTGCTGTTCTGCCGCTGTCCATTATGCATAACCATCTAGTTGTCATTAAGTTGTTGCAGGAATAAAATAAAGGTTAAAAAAAGTGTAATTTTTAGCGTGCTCGGTAGTCGAACACCGCTCATCAATGTAATTTGAGATAGCCAATCTAATCGATGAAGGTGGGTGTCGCGGCACTCAAGTTTCAGAAGCTAAGTTGAAACCTCATGAATTATTCCACCGGCACGCATCAGCAAGTAGTTAATGTTAAGAGTGTTAGTGTCTTGTAAGATGAAAGTATCTAACTAAACATGCAATATTTGACCACTCTTTTATGATTAAACTGTTGTACCGACCAACATTAATTTCCGAGGGTGTAAACTATTCACCATTTAATGAAATTCACCATTTTTAATTTAAATATGTCTTGTACAGTAAGTGATTCAGATGTTATTCATTATTGTGAATGTGAAAACATTGACAGTGTTGTTTTCTGCATGTCAGGCTTAAGATAATGTACATTGTAAAGGAATTGAATGAATGTGGTAATATGGCAGGTTTTTGAAGGAGCTTTTTAGAAAATTCACTTGACACTGTCTAAGAAAATGATCAATAAAAACAAAGTAGAGCATTTTCACCCTCAGATTAGAACTGTGACTTCAGGCTTCCATTGTTTTTTTAGTTGTGACAAGGACAGACTAGTGTCATATATTTTTAGTGCAAATATTATTAGGTAATCATTAACAATCAATTTAAGATTTTCTAAATAATGTATTTATGAATGAATAAATTAATGAATGTTACATTTATATAGCTCAAAGTGTTACACTATACGCAAAGTGCTTTACACAGTGACCAGGATGATGTGTCGGCAGCCATAATGCGCTAGTACGCTCACCACACACCAGATATTGGTGGAGAGGAGAGAGTAGAGTTATAGAGCCAATTAATGGATGGGGATTATCAGGAGGCCATGATTGAGAAGGGTCAATGGGGGGAATTTGGCCAGGACACCAGGGTTACACCCCTACTCTTTACGAAAAGTATCCTGGGATTTTTAATGACCACAGATTGTCATCTCCTGTTATCCAAAGGATGGTACCTTTTTACAGTATAGTGTCCCCATCACTATACTGGGTTGTTACAGTAGGACCCACACAGACCGCAGGGTGCCTAATACCTCTTCCAGCAGCAACCTTAGTTTTCCTCAGGAGGTCTCCCATCCAGGTACTGACTGGGCTCAACTCTGCTTAGCTTCAGTGGCCAACTGGTCTTGAGCTACAGTGTGATATGGGTGCTGATTATAATATAATTTATGTATGTCTTTAATTCATTCAGAATTTTGTACAGCATCTCCTCAGAGTCTTCCTTTTTATAAGAGACCATTTTATTTATTGTCCAGTATGTCTTTGTCAGGTTTGTGCTCAAAAAATTCATCATGCAAATTCATCAGTTTGTGCTAAAAAATTTGCCAACAGTTAAAAGAGTAGTTTACCTAAAAATGGAAAATTTACACACCCTTATGTTTTTCAAAACCCATGTGCTGTTACTTTTTATTGGAACAAAAAAAAATAGATATATTAAGCAGCCCCCCCCCCCCCCCCCCCCACACACACACACATTGACAGCAGTGGTCAAAATTAAATGTTTTTGTACATCTTTAGTATTCTTGAAGAAAATATTGTTCTAAGACAATGAGGCACAACATGAGGACAGTAAATCATTGTGTGTATTTTCTTTTTGGCAGTGATGAAAATAAATTCAAATATTTTTTGAATATTCCAAGAATATGCCCCCCAATATTCAAGACATGGTTACAGCCTTGTATGTATGTCTGTCTTTCTTCAGCAGAAAGCAAATTAACATTTTATAAGAAGATAGAGCTCTGTCAGGTCCCTATAATGGAAGTGCATGGGTGCCAGCACTTTGACAGCCCAAAAGTTACGTTTAGGCAGCATAAAGGAATGCATACGACTCCTGTCAATCAATGAATGTCTTCAGAAGCGAATCAATAGGTTTATGTAAGAAACAAGTCTATAATTAAAACGTGTTTAACTTTAAATCGGCACTTCCATCCAGGGCTGTTTTTCTGCTTGAAATGCCCAAACTCTCACGTGACATTCATTCTTCTATTATAAATAAGTGCCGCTTCTGAATTCTCGCATTAACTCGCCGATACGCTTACATCACGCTTCACATCAGCTGCTGGCAGGAAGTGTGTTTTAAAAGTAAATAACGTTTTAGTTATCTATTTAATTTTTACAGATATGTATTGATTTGCTTCAGAAGGCATTTATTGATTGACTGAAGTCATGTAGATTACTTTCATGCTGCCTAAATATGACTTTTGGACCATCAAAGTGCTGGCACCCATGTACTTCCATTGTAAGGATCTGACAGAGCTCTATCATCTTGTAAAAATCTTAATTTGTGTTCTGCTGAAGAAAGACAGTCATACACATCTGGAATGGCATCATGGTAAGTGAATAATGAGAGAATTTTAGTTTGGGCTAAAAGTACATTTTGGGAGTACATTGTGGCCTCGAAGATAATATACATGGACTAAATGCTGCAACACTCCAATTTTGATTTAATTGGCTCTTTAAGTTATTTTCCACAGTCTTGCTGACCAGTCATTGCACCATGCTCTCAGCAGCTGAAACACATACCATAAATTTGGCATTAATGAGACAATGACAATTAATAAAACAGCCAATAAATAAATAAATTGATAGAGGTTGGACAGAGTAGTTTCCTGGATAGCCAATGTGGAGTGACAGATGCTATGTAGCTTTTTAGCACACTAGAAGCTCAGCCAGTACAATATGTGCCCGCTGCAAACAGCATGGAACTAAATTAGCTCTAAAATGCAATTATTTAATAAAGAGAGCTCACGGTACATTAGACTGATTGTCTGCAAGCACTATAAATCATCCAACGTGGCTCTTTCTAGCTCATAACTTATTTCAGGAGGTATGACATCACAGCCTTTCCATTTACTGGATAAGCTGAGCAATAAAGTGACACAGAATGCAACGTGTAGTACAAATCCTACCTGCCACAATGGGGAACACGTTCCTATGTGAAGACAGTTCAATCAGATGCCAGTTAAAGTGAGACTATGCAGTATCCTTTCTAGTGTTGGGATCGAGTCCACCTTAGTCGAGTCTGAGACAAGTCCTAGCCTTTAAACAATCAATCTGAGTCGAGTCCGAGTCCAAAAGGGGCCGAGTCGGACTCAAGACCGAGTCCATAACAGGCCAAGTCAGAGTCGAGTCTGAATGAATCTGTTCATGAATCTGAATTAGAATTGTAACCATAAACTTATCATCAATATATTAAGCTTATTTTATCTTTCACAACTAAGAAAACACAACTGTCAAAATAAATGTAACAAAAACACCTCTATATTTTATGATTAGTATCCTGCTGAACAAACTTCAAAGTGGTTTCAGAATGAAAGCATATGCTTTTGGTGTATGAAGACAAAACTGTCCTTCAACACACTTCTTATTGTGTTTTTCCCCTCCACTCACACAAAGCTCCGTTAGTCATTAAAACCAGAGTTAATAATGGTTAGAATTTTTATTTCTACTTCATTTTCAATGTGTCCTTTCAATTTAGTTAACTTTTATCTAAAATAATCCCTATCTAAAGAAATTTGCTCAGTGTTGTCACACAATGAGTTTATGGTGATCACTTCTTCAAGCTTCAAATGGACACAAAACACAATTCAGAAGTCTAACAAATTATTGTACGTGACTACAAATTATTGTAAGGCAACACAAGAAACAAAGGGGGTGCAAACTTTTGAACAGGATGATTTTATTTTATAAAAAAAATTCACTATTTAACCACATTTTAGCTTTTTAATTTACAAATTCCATGTAGCCTATTCTATCCATATAAGTCCATATTGCATGTGTAATTATGAGTAGACTTGTCATGTCAGGTACACATTTTAACAAAAATTCACAACATTGGATAATAAAATTACAAATACAATCCCCACATCTCAACATTTAAAGGACTATTCCAGGTTCAATACAAGTTAAGCTCAATCAACAGCATTTGTTGCGTAATATTGATTGATCTCCGTGCTCGTGGGGAAAATTAACTTTCAGAAAACACCCTGCTTACATTTTCACGTGTTGACATGGATCGGCTTCTTTCAGCTCGTTGTTGAAAATGCATTTTTGCATCGTTTTGGGCATTTGCGCTGACTGACATAGAGCACATGACGTCATTGCCATGGTAAGCAGACATGAAGACTAGAACGAAAGTATCGTCAAATCAACGTGAGATGCAACAAAATTGATACCAGAGACAATAGCGAGAAGGACAATGATGAGATTTAAATTAAGAAGAAAAAAATTAGGACTGTTCTGTGTAATAAACCGAGAGGTCTGGTCACCCGATCTATAAATAATTCGAAACAAAACATTTCACTGCCCAAAATAACTTTTTATTTCATTATATATGCATTTTAATGTGAAAAAAAATGTAAAAGAACATATTTTAAGCAGTCTGTCAATGCTTTTAAAATAGAACAAATAAAGAAATAGGTGCTGTTTAGTTGTTTAAAGTTTCTGTCATCTGTGTGTATAGAGAGAGAGAGAGAGAGAGAGAGAGAGAGAGAGAGAGAGAGAGAGAGAGAGAGAGAGAGAGTGATGCTCTGGGAAATGTTCTGCTGGGAAACCCTGGGTCCAGATATTCATGTGGATGTCAATTTGACATATGACACATACCTAAACATCGTTGCAAACCAGGTACACCCAATCATGGCAATGGTATTCCCTGATGGCAGTGGCCTCTTTCAGAAGGATAATGTGCCACACTGCACACATTGTTAGGGAATGGTTTGAGGAACATTATGAATGGTTCAAGGTGTTGCCCTGGCCTCCAAATTCCCCAGATCTCAATCCGATTGAGCATCGTGGGATGTGCTGGACCAACAAGTCCGATCCACATCGGCTCCACCTCGCAACTTACAGAACTTGAGGGATCTGCTGCTAATGTCTTGGTGCCAGATACCACAGGACACATTCAGGGGTCTTGTAGAGTCCATGCCTTGGTGGGTCAGCGCTGTTTTGGCAGCACACATAGGACCAACAGTATATTAGGCAGGTCATGTTTTGGCTCATCGGTGCATATTTAGATTAGTGTTTAATTCAGAGTTTAAGAGATTTAATAGCACCATTTAGGTGAACATTTGATTGTGTCTCATTCAATCAAATGTATTTATGTAAATTGCATTAGTTGTGTGGAGTGCGGCCAAATCTACAGATGATTACTGCCCAGGCACACGAGGCAGCGTCTGTGGCCGTCGGTCTGGGAGAGAAATCGACTGCATCCAGGAACAACACAGGGGTGGAAAGGCATCTTGAATAAGACGTGTCCTGAATAGGACGTTCAACGCCACTGTGTATTGCTCTTTTGTGAGTGGAAAACTCAAACTCTTGAGAAATCAAAACTTTTTTAGGAGGGGAGCACTCTTTTAACAGTGAAAAGCGCTGTCGAAGTGCCCAGGGGCATAGACTGCACAGCGTGCAGAGAGAGAGAACACCAGCTGTAAACGCGCCGTAATCCAACAGCAATGCTTCTCGCTGACAGAGGTGAGTGAAACAGTGGTGAACTTCAGCTTGCTGTTGCACAACCGTTCGGCTCCGAAGATAAATTCTGACTGGCACTCGCTGCCCCGCTTCCCTTTATACCCGTATGTCTAGCAACTTGACATTGGCCTTTTCTCAGGTTCAGAGGTACGTTTGGCGTCCCAGGAAGACCCCTTGTGTCACTTCATTCGACACAACGTCGAGTGAGTGACAGAAGGGGAAGGGAAATCGATAATGAAAACCGAATTTTCAAAGAAAATGTGTGTTTCAAAGAAATTATCATTCTTACATTTTAACTTGCAGAATGTTTCAACTTCGAAAAAGTTAACAGCCATCCTACGAGCATCTCGTTTTTTTACTTGCAGTTGGTGCTTGTCGTGTGTTCATTTTGGACCCTGCAGATTGTGTTTCCATTTAAATTCTGGTTAATGGTGGAAAACTCTGGGAACAATGACTGACTTCCAGTGTGAACTTCTTTTGCATTTGCATTGCTTCAGACACCAGATGGCCTTTAAAGCCGGGATCTCCTTGTACAAAAAGATGGAGTCTGTTTTGAAGTGCTGTTACGTCCCAAGACCTGTTTCCTCTACGAGTCCCCTGGTAAGTTCTTAAAGTTTTGTTGAGCGTAATAATGATGAGTACTGTAGGTGGTTTTAAAACTGCAGGCAGACCTGCTCTCTGTAGCATACTGTGCATGATTGCATGATTACAGAACCTTTGTTCTGAGAGGATAAGGTGATCTTAAGAGGATTAGTCTGCTATGTCCATTGACAATGAATACTGTGCTGAAATTTGTATATTACTATGTTCAGTATTTTAAGTTTTCAATTTGGCTGCATAAAGCTCAGGATCAAGGAGCTGAAATTGTTATGAAACTTCTGATTTCAGCATGCGACAGAACCACAATTTTAATTGAAAAATGTGAGGCAAAAAAAGTAGGCATAAAATCAGTACAGAGCACAATAACTATGGGTCATTCACTTCAAAAAAGTACTTTAAAAAAGTTTATATATATATATATATATATATATATATATATATGATGAATAGATGGATTATTAACCTGATAATATGTTCTTTTGTTTGCAAGTATTTGGAAAAAAATAACCAATAAAAGATTCGCCATTGCACAGCAATACTCTTTACAGCTCTTAGAGAATATCTGTATCCACACTGAGTCATACATCTTACAACAAAAATTTCCCACGCACCTCAGACGTCTGTTTCATATTTTTTTTTATTTTCCTTTTAAATAAAGAGCAGATCTCTGTCACTTTCTATTAACTCATCAAATAACAAGCGGCCTCTCTAAGCTTAACCTGCACTATTTATGAGTTCAGGAATAAGGTCAGGATGATGTCCAACACATAAAAGGTTCATCTCAGAACTCTCTGTAATAATTAAATAAATAGCTAAATTCACTATCAATCAAGAGTTTGGACACACCAACTCATACTTTATTAGTACTATTTTCCACATTTTAGAATATAATAAAACTCATTAAAACTATGAAATATCACTAATAGAAGTATGGAAATAATGTTATGACCGAGAAAAAAAGAAGGATTTTAGTGCTTATCAGATTACAGGGTTTACTTGCATTATGTCATCATGATCACAATGTTATAACTGGACATAAGTTTACACAAATAAGATTAGTAAGCAATTTTATTATACTAAAATATACATAATAATGTTTGTCGAGTCTAAATAATTTTTTGTGGTACTCACCATTATGCCACAAATGCTTTCAGTCGATTTTAACTTGTACTAATCCTGGAACATTCCTTATTATTCCATATGCAGAGACAATAAAGTAAGCTATTTGTAGGTTGATTGCCCCCAAAAGTCTAAGCAGCACAGGAATTGCACACTTTAAGATCATGACAAATATAAATTCAGAAAGTGTGTCCAAACATTTGACTAGGGGTGTACATAAAACCAATATCTTTAATCAAAAGTGTAGTGTAATGCATCCTGACAGGAAATTTCATGAAAACTCTTAGTGTACACAATTTGTAAGGTGACATTTCTGTGCAACTCCTTAGTTCACCTTTTGCTATACACATCCACCCTTCTCAGATGAACAGACTGGGTGTCACATCACTGGCATTCTCTGTTGCTTTTATGACTTTTTGGATATTTGAGAAGGACATTTCAACAGACCATTATGTCCCTAAGAGACTAAAAAAATGTATCTGAAAATTATCTCACCCTTTTGCATGGCCGTTCGTGACACTGACATCTAAATCCACAGTGAATGCCCTTGGGAGAGGTGAAAGGCATCGTGATTAGTGAAGCCATTAATTGGCTTTCGCAGCTGTGAACTGAGAACACACTGTGAATTCAGTGTCTCTTTCATCTTCTCAGTGTGTAATCTGCCAATTCCTTACATGTGGAATAACAGGCCATGTCGTCAGCCTGGTGCAGGACAATCCAGAGATGGCCCGATTTGAGTGGCCCAGTGGAAGAATGCCACAGTGTTAGATAATGAACCCAGACTGCAGTCTGGCTCTTTAAAACACAACACCATCCTTGTTCACAATATCAGCTATGATAAAACCACCAATCTAGATTGTCTCTGTCACTGCGACAGCTCTTAAAGGAGTAGTTCAGACAAAATGTTTAATTTTTCCATTATTTAGGCACCCTCATGTCATTCCAAACCCACATGACTTTCTTTTTTGGAACATAAAAGATAATGACTCTACTCAAAGTTTAAAAAACCCAAAAGTTTCATAAAAATAGTCCACGGAGGCGTACAATCACTTTGAATGATGAATAGACCAAACTAGAAGTTGTTATTACCTCATCAAATATATCAAATCATTGTTCACCTCATATTGATGCCTTCAGATGCTCCTGGTAAGCTCCTGGGCAATTCCAGCTTTGCTGACATGACATTTGCAGTGAAAATGTGAAATTCAACATCACAAATAAAGTACCCATTACCAGTATATCGAACCATTTGTATAGTATTATCATAAACCCCTGCAGATCAAGTCCAGACAAGTTTTCTTCCAGATTAGATTGGAAAATTGACTTTTGTTGTAGACGTGGCTAAAATGGATTTTGGGAGACTACACACATTGTAAAAAGTATGTGAATTGAAATGCACACTCCAGAAATAGTACTAGCCACACAATGTAGAAGGGTTGGCACTCCTATGAACATGTAATATTTATTTTTTGTACATTGTCATTTTCATTTTAATGGAGAGAAAACTTTGTTATGGACATGACATCTCTTAGTTATGGACGTAACAGTTGTGAAAGCCACACTTACATGATGAGGGATGGGTGAGGGTGATATAGGTGTGGGTGAGAAACAGATCAATATTTGTCATTTTTTGCTGGACAGCAGGGGGCGATATGCAGAGAAGAATGTGAATCACCAAAAACACAAGAATGTGAAAGTGATTTGTTTCTCTGTTTCTCGTACACACCTATCACATCACTTCTGAAGATATTGATTGAACCACTAGAGTCTTATGGATTATTTCTATGCTGACTTGTGTTTGTTAGTTTAGCTTTAAAATGATGCCTTGCCACCCATTCACTTGCATTGTATGGACCTACAGAGCTGAGAAATTCTTCTAAAAATCTTCATTTAAGTTCAGCAGAAGAAAGAAAGTCATACACATCTGGGGTTGCATGAGGGTGATAAAATAATGAGAATTGTAATTTTTGGGTGAACTAACCCTTTATGGGCTCTTGTCAGATCTGGATGAATTTGTCAATAAGAAGAGAGTACTTTTGCTATTTCATAGCTTTTAAAGTCCTGTGTGGATTCTTATTTCAGTGTAGTTACAGTTTTCATTGTCGTAAGTATTTAGGTCATTAGTTATGTACAGCAGTACCACCGCTCTCTATATGCAGAGTACACAACCTACGTAGGGCAACAACCCTGATCGTGGAACACTCGCTGTGTCTGAAACCACCCCCTATCCACTATATAGTGAACTATTTAGAGTTTTCACTATTTTGTAGGAGTGTCTGAATTCTGAGTGAGCCACTCGTTCTCTGTTTTTGTTAACTCATTCTCACCCACAATTCACTCTAAGCTCTGACACTCTTGTCCGAATTCACTAATTTCGTTCACTTAATGCTGAGATATAGTGCACTAACTGCCATTCACTATATAGGAAATAGTGAATGAGTGAACGATTGCAGACACAGCCACTCTCGTCGTGACGATTGCCTCGTGCTCATCATACGCGCGCCCGCGCCCCTCGCTGTGCACGTGCAGAAATGCTGTCTGTTCATGCTCCAAATCAAATCAAATCAAATCAAATTACTTTATTGTCACACTACTGTGTACACGAGTGCAACAGCAGGTGAAATTCTTGTGTGCAGTTCCGAGCAACATTGCAGTAATGACAGTGACGAGACATAAACCACTTTACAATAACAACATATTTACACAACACAATTTACATAACAAATGTACACAATACACACAATGTAGAATACACATACACTAGATACGGGTATAAATATATATATACACTAACTGAATTGGGAGCGAGAATATATTGACAGAATGAGGATTAATAAAGTGCAGTGCTGATTGTAGATCGTGAGAGATCATGTGTTCAAAAGTCTTATTGCTTGTGGGAAGAAGCTGTCATGTAGTCGGGTGGTGCGGGTCCTGATGCTGCGATACCGCCTGCCTGATAGAAGCAGTGAGAGCAGCCCATGACTCGGGTGGCTGGAGTCTTTGATAATCCTCCGAGCTTTATTCACACACCGTCTGTTATATATATCCTGGAGGGAGGGAAGCTCACCTCCGATGATGTTTCTGGCCGTTCGCACCACCCTTTGCAGGTCTTTGCGGTTGTGGGCGGTGCTATTGCCGTACCAGGCGGTGATGCAGCCAGTCAGGATGCTCTCAACAGTACTAGTGTAGAACCGTGTGAGGATGTGTTGGTTCATTCCAAACTTCCTCAGCCGTCTCAGGAAGAAGAGGCGCTGGTGAGCCTTCTTCACAACGGCCTCAGTGTGGACGGACCATGTGAGTTCCTCAGTAATGTGGACACCGAGGAACTTGAAGCTGCTGACTCTCTCCACCGGTGCTCCATTAATGGTGATGGGGCTGTGTTCTCTGTCTTTCTTCCTGAAGTCCACCACAAGCTCCTTGGTGTTACTGACGTTGAGGGAGAGGTTGTGCTCCTGACACCAGCGTGTCAGAGTGTGCACCTCCTCTCTGTAGGCTGTTTCATCATTGTCAGTGATCAGACCTACAACCGTCGTATCGTCAGCAAACTTAATGATGGCATTGGAGCTATGTGTCGCCACACAGTCATGTGTGTAAAGGGAATACAGGAGTGGGCTGAGAACACAGCCCTGTGGTGCTCCAGTGTTGAGGGTCAGTGATGAGGAGATGTTGCTGCCCATTCTAACCACCTGACGTCTGCCTGACAGGAAATCCAGGATCCAGCTGCACAGAGAGCTGTTTAAGCCCAGAGCCCGGAGTTTCACATCAAGCTTGGAGGGCATTATGGTGTTAAATGCTGAGCTGTAGTCTACAAACAGCATTCTCACATACGTGTTCCTTTTTTCCAGGTGGGATAGAGCAGTGTGAATTGTAGATGCAATAGCATCATCAGTGGAGCGGTTGTTACGGTAGGCAAACTGCAATGGGTCCAAAGAGGTGGGCAGAACAGAGCAGATGTGATCTCTGATCAACCTCTCAAAGCATTTGCTGATGATGGGGGTGAGGGCAACAGGACGCCAGTCATTTAAGCAAGTGATTTTGGCTTGCTTCGGTACAGGCACAATGGTTGATGTTTTGAAGCATGTGGGGACTACAGACAGGGAGAGGGACAGGTTGAAAATGTCCAGTTGTAGATCAGGCGAATGGCAGTAATTTACACTCAACTTTGATGTTTACACAGATTTATACAGTTAATCTGCCTGAAGTAGCTGCGATAGTTTCCAGTACCCCCACAAGGGTGCAGAGTATATGCAGAAATACGGCTTATGACATGCGGGACAAAGCACTTAATATGTACACTTAAAAACTGATGTCATAAGAGCCCAGTTACAGAATCACCCTGAAAATGACCATCTCATTACACAGCAAAGCCCGCGTTAGAATTAGAGCCAAAATTTACCTCGGCGTGCTGCCTGAAGTTGGAGCTGTGACTTTAATCTTGATATCAGCTTGTCTTAGTGTTAAATGAAGGCATTGCATGATGAATCTATTCTTTTTTTCTTCTATTCTATGGTAAGAATACAGAGCTATAAAATGAATTTAGATAACATATAGCTCAGATGATTTGGTCTAAATTGGAAAATTAAATTGAACATTTGAGTTTATATTAAGATTTTGATTGCAAATGTTTGCTATCTTGGCTATCTTGAGCCTAGTTTGAGTGACATTGATGAGAAAAAAAAAAGTCTCCGTTTGCACCCCACCTAATTGCTTTTCAGAAAAACCACCAAGATTTTAAAGAGATCTCATTGTGATTATTCGGTTCCTATGGGAGGATGTGCCTTGGCAGGCATATGACCTGAAATGCTTGCGGAGAAGTTATAGTTGTTGGTTAAAATGGCTTTGATAAATTTGAGTGGAGAGGAAATGTTATCTGGGCTTGGAGGGATGTTGGTTTGGGCACTCTGGTCAGGAAAATATCCAAATAAGAAAGGAAGAACAAGTGAGAGAGGGGCGAGTAACAGAGATGGTATTTATCCCAGCATAGGAAAAGCATGCTCAGAACATGGCCATTAATCAGAATCCCAAATATCCTTGGATAATGACTAAGCAAATTGTTCCCATGCATGCCTGCTCAGTTTAGGGAAGACAGGTAAAACAATCTGATTTCACTTCCTTTATCTTTATGGTGCTGTGGAAAGATGAAGGCCTTTCAGATGTCATGTCTTTTTGTCACAACCCTTTGTGCAGACCACAGACAAGGTTTTGAATGCATTCTGTTTCCAACAGTTTACTGGCACTACTGCAGAGCCTCAAATAAGCCTAATGCTTACACATACTACCCCTGTTTTCCATTTTTACCACTGTTCATCCAGGGCTGGTCTGTTCTGGATCAGATATCAGGGATAGTTCACCAGAGTTCATGTGAAAATTCATGGAAAACACCATATTTTTTAAGCCCTTAACTTGGAAAACATGGAAATGAAAATAAAAAAGTAATGGGAAAGTTATCAAAAATGTTGATGTAAATATAATGACATTGTATGGACAATATTAAAAGTGTGAATGTATTCCTTATTTGTTAGTGCATGTTTGTGCATACCATCATTTACCTGGGGTTATAAATACAATTATTATTTAATTACTTCTTTTAAAACACAATTCACAATCGAATTGTATCTAATTACACAATGATGACTCATAGACATTATAGAATTACAGTTTTATCTTTTTTAATGCCTGATCTTCTTTAAAGCTGCTTTGAAACAATGTGTGTTGTGAAAGGCGCTATACAAATAAAAATTACTTGACTTGACTTGACTTACATACATACTGTACATATACATACAGTGTCAAGAAAAAATATGTGAACCCTTTGGAATTAGCTGGTTTTCTGCATTAATTGTTTGTAAAATGTGATCTCATCTTCATCAAAGTCACAAGTATAGACAAACACAATGTGCTTAAGCTAACAACACACAAACAATTTTGGCTTTATTGAACACATCCCACGAAACATTCACTGTGCTGTAGAAAAAAAGTAAGTGAACCTTTGGATATAACTGGTTGATCCTCCTATGGCAACAATAACCTCAACCAAGTGTTTCTGATAGCTGCGGATTAGATCGCAACAACTTTAAGAAGGAATTTTAGACAATTCTTCATTATAGAACTATTTCAGTTTAGCTGTATTCTTTGGATGTCTGATGTGAACGGCTTTCTTTAGATCATCCCACAGCATCTCTGTTGGATTAAAGTCAAGGCGCTGACTGGGTCACTCCAAAAGGTGGATTTGTTTTTTACAAGTCATTCTGTAGTGAATTTACTTCAATGTTTATGATCATTGTCCTGCTGCATCATCCAACTTCTACTGAGCTTCAGCTGGTGGACAGCCACCCTGACATTATCCCATAGGATATCTTGATGATCTTGGGAATTAATTTTTCCCTTGATGATAGCAAGGGTTCCAAGCCCGAAGCAGCAAAGCAGACTCAAATCATGATGCTCTCTCCCCCGTTGGGATGATGCTTTTTCATGTTGGTATGTGGTGCCCTTTTTACACCATACGCAGTGCTGCGTGTTCTTCCCAAAAAATTCAACCTTAGTTTCATCAGTTCACAAAACTTTTCCTAGAAGCGTTATGGAGGTGTCATTTGGCAAACTTTGTCAGCAGATGCTTCTTGTGAATAGCAAACTCAAAATGTTTGAGTGCATTTAATGTCAAAGTAACTCTAACCCACACCTCCAATCTATATTCATTAATTGGATCCCAGATTGGCCAGCTAATTAGCATTTGTTAGCGTCTTTAGCCTAGGGGTTAACTGACTTTTTTCCACAGCACGGTGAATGTTTAATGGGATTTGTTATATAAATACATGAAAGATTATAAGTGTTTGTGTGTTTTTAGTATAAACAAATTGCGATAACTTGTGACTGTGATGAAGATGTGATCACATTTTATGACCAATTAATGCCGAAAACCAGTTAATTCCAAAGGGTGGCACAGTACACACACACACACACACACACAAACACACTACCACACAAACACACACACACAAACACACACACACATATATATATATATATAGGGGGAGATTACATTTTTAATCCTTATCCATAGTAAACTAGAAAACTTAAGTGAATATTTTTCTATTTCTGCTAATTTATTTTAAGTTTTTCATCATCTATAAAACACAATTTGTTAATTGTGTTAGCATATTAGTTCATAGTGCAATAAGCAATGTTAAGATATACAATTATTGATAGTATTAGTAAATAGTATGTTGAAATTAACATTAACCAAGATTAATAAATTCTGTTAAAGTATTGTTCATTGTCATTTCATTTTAACTAATGTAGTTAACTAATTTTAACTAATGAAACCTTGGTCAAAATGCTGGTATGAGAACAGTGAAATTATGTTTGTAAAGTTTGGGATGCTTGGCTAATAAGAAACACTTATAATTTTATGTTTTATCTGTGTGTGTTTTCAGTGTCTTTACCTTAAACACTGCCAGATCTTTCTACAAAGACAAATAGTTGTACTGGAATGTTGTGGATTGTATGCTCAGACGCTCTCATTGTTCAGTGCTATCTGTGTGAGATAGTTGATTCTGTGCCCTAAAAATCTACAGCAATACCTATTGACAGAGAAAGGCCACTTAGCTTGCCAGTTCTACAGGTATGTGATGTAATTTGGGCAAACAGCTAGAGAAATGCCATATAAATCTCTAAGACATGAGAAGCATATCTCTCCCAGCCTTGAGTATTTTCTCCACTGATGTCTAGTGATAGTGATTGCTCTGAGCTAGGGGTTCTTGTGGAATTCACAAGACAAACACTGGGCTGCTTTCCGAAGAATCCACTGCAATGTCTGTGGTAGTCTAAGGTTTGCTATCACTCATGCCATTGTCAGGTCATTTGTCAACGTCTGAAAAAGATATACTGTCTTGGAATGACATGGCTGCTAATTATTAAAATGTCTATTATTTTTTTTGGATGGGAATTGTAAGTAATATAGCGATTTCGATTCACATAACAATTCCAGTTCCTTAAAGGGGAAGTGTGTAATTTCTGTGCCACTAATGTCACCAAATGAAACTGCAAAAATAATGACTAAAGAGGTAACACAAAGTGCAGTCTCAGTCATAATTCTCGGTCACTGCATCTTTTTCCATACAATAAAAGTGAATGGTGATTGAATCATTCTGCCTAACATCTTTTGTATTCCATGGAAGGAAGAAAGAATGTAAAATGGGCTTAAAACAAGATGAGGGAAAGTAAATAATGACAGAATTAAAATTTTGGGGTAAACAATCCTTTTAAATATGGTCTTATACTTACCCTGATCACAATTCTTCAGCTTTTTCTCACTTTGTTCCTCTGTGAGAGATGCATTCTGCTGCATTAACCTCATGACCTTGTGAGTCATAAGGCCACTCAGAAGCCTTTCAGCTGCTGTTGGCTTCCATTTCAGTGCCATGTTGACCTCAGATCCATTTACACCTGCTGTGACCCACTACAATTTTCCACTGCATCTGCGACTTTTTTGTTTACACACACACACACACACACACACACACACACACACACACACACACACACACACACACACGCATGCATGTGTAAAAACAGACATACATGTGCATGCACACACATTGACACATTTAAAATAATTTTTTTCGTCATATATCTGAGTTGTAGAGAAAGGTAATTGACCCTTTGCTAAAAATGTTACTGTTTGTAATGTTGTACTTAAAGGGAGAGTTTACCTAAAAATGAAAATTCTCTCATCATTTACTCACCCTCATGTCATCCCAGATGTGTCTGACTTTCTTTCTTCTGAGGAACATAAATAAAGATTTTTAGAAGAACATCTCAGAATATCTCAATGTAACTCCTTTTTCACTGTAAATCATGACATCTGCAGTCTCCTTGGCGATTATGATTTCAAGCTCTATTACACTTCTAGAGCCCCAGCAGCTGGGCATTCGGGTGACATCATGGTGGCATACTCACTCAGCAAAGCAACATCACTCTCCTGTTCCTGTTAGGGATTTCAATCGATTCTTCCCACTCAGTGATACACCAAATGAGAATCATGTTGAAAAATCCTTAATAATTGGTGATTCTATTGTAAGAAACATGGAAATAGAGACTCCAGCCACCTTTGCTAAATGCATTTCTGGGGCTCGAGCATTTGGCATCAGATAAAATGTACAAATGCTTGTTAATGATACATTTTCTTAAATTGTTATTCCTGTCGGCACTAACGATGTCCGGCTTCGCCAGTTGGAGATCACTAGAGATAAGGTTAAAGCTGTGTGTGAACTTGCAAAAATAATGTCAAATGCTGTAATATGCTCTGGCACCCTCCCCACTCATTGTGGTAACGAGGCTTATAGTAGATTAGTGTCACTGAATGGCTGAATGTCTGAGTGGTGTCTGGAGAATAGCATAGGATTCTTAGAACAACTGGAAGAGTTTTTGTTGTAGATGTGACCTGCTAAACATTTACATTTACATTTATGCATTTGGCAGACGCTTTTATCCAAAGCGACTTACAGTGCACTTATTACAGGGACATCCCCCCGGAGCAACCTGGAGTTAAGTGCCTTGCTCAAGGGAACAATGGTGGTGGCCGTGGGGTTCGAACCAGCGACCTTCTGATTAGCAGCCCTGTGCTCTAGCCACTACACCACCACCACCTCAGAGATATGGACTCCATCCCTCCAGGGAAGGTGCCGCTCTCCTCTCTAGTAATTTAGCTCATAGTCTTAAAAGGTATAGTATTTTACTAATTGGGGCCAAGGTTAGGAAGCAGACAAACTGGTTAATCCGAACGTCTGCTACCTGCATTGAGACATCACACAGGTCACAAAAACTACAACACATAGAGACTGTATCACCTAGATATCATATAGAGACTGTGTCTGTCAAACTTGAAAAAAACAAAACAAATTGAAGATTTTATATTACATAAAGGTAGGGCTGCTAAACTTTAGATCACTTTCTACCAAAAAAAATGAATTGTAAATGAAATTATTACAGATCATAGTTTAGATGCGCTCTGTTTGACTGAAACCTGGTTTAAACCAAATAAATATTTGTTTAAATGAATCTGCTCCCTCAGGTTATTGTTATAAACATGAGTCTTGTCTGAAGGGATAAGGAGGAGGTGTTGCTACAATTTATTTTTAAGTTTTTGGTGTTACTCAGAGGACAGGACATGTGTTTAAGTCTTTTAAACTAATGTTTTGAACTGATATCAATAAAAAATCTCTGTCATCTTTTCCCCTTGCAACAGTATATAGATCACCCAGGCTTTACTCAGATTTCCTTGGTGAATTTGCAAATGTTCAGATCTAGTAGTTACTGTGGATAGAGATTTAATTGTTGGTGACTTCAACATTCACATAGATAATGAAATTGACACAGTGGGATTAGTATTTATCAGTATTCTGAACTCTCTTGGAGTCAGACAAAATGTGACAGGACCAACTCATTGCCATAATCATATGCTAGATTTAATTCTGTCAGATGGAGATGATGTTAATAGTATATAAATTCTACCAGAGAGTAATGACATCTCTGATCATTAATTTGTTTCTTGTTTACTGCGATCAGCTAAAACCATTCAATATACACCATGCTATCATGCAGATAGAACTATTCTTTTGACCACTATGATATCTTCACTACTAATCATCCAGAATTGTCTCACATACTCAGTAAGGAAAAAAGTCTAAATAAACTTGATGTAATTGAAAATATATAGTCTTCTATCGTCTTCTCTAGCACTCTTGATAGTGTCACCCCCCCTTTGATTAAAGAAAATTAAATAAAAAAAAAAAAACCTGCACCATGCTACAATGATTACACTAATATTCACAATAGAACAACTCAGAAAATGGAGGACAAGTGGAAGAATACAAAATTAGAGGTATTTTGCAGTACATGGAAGGTTAGTGCCTGTAGCTACAAACAGGCACTAAAAGTTGCCAGGTCTGCATATTTTAGAAAACTCATAGAAAATTACCTCAATAGTACAAGTTGTTTATTCAGTTCTGTGTCTAAATTGGTTAGGAATAAAGCATTGACTGAACCAGATATTCCGTCGCAGCACAATAGTAATGTATGTTAGATCCAATACCAACTTAGCTCTTAAAAGAGGTATCCCTCGCTATCTTTAGGACATGTCCCAAGAAACTTTAAAATGGCAGTTATCAAACCACTTATTAAGAAGCCACAGCTTGATCCTGGAGAAGTGGCTAATTACAGAGCGATTTCAAATCTACCATTTATGTCAGTAATACTAGAAAAGGTAGTGTCCTCCCAACTATGTATATTTCTACAGAGAAATGGTATATATGAACAATTTCAGTCAGGAATTAAGCCCCATCACAGTACAGAAACGGCTTGTCAGAGTTACAAATTACTTGCTTTTATTATCTGCATTTCTCTTCTAGAGCTTTTAGATCTTAGTGACTTCGGCATGATATTTTCTTGAATAAGCTGGAGAATTATGTTATTGGCATTAGTGCATACACTTGCATTTTCATGGTTTAGGTCCTATTTATCAGACCGCTACCACTTTGCATGTGTAAACAAGGAATTGTCAAATAAAAAAAACAGTTAAGTATGGTGTGCCATGGAGCCTGGGTAGCTCAGTGAGTATTGACGCTAACTATCACACTTGGAGTTGCAACTTCGAATCCAGGGTGTGCTGAGTGACTCCAGCCAGGTCTTCTAAGCAACCAAATTGTCCCGGTTGCTAGGGAAGATGGGAGTCACATGGGGTAACCTCCTCATTGTCACGATTAGTGGTTCTTGCTCAAACATTTTTTTCTCTCTTTTGCTGTTGCTGAAAAACTAATTAATGCATTCATGACCTCAAGGTAAGATTATTGTAATGCATTACTGGGAGAATATCCTACCAATTCATTAAATAAACTTCAAATGGTTCAAAATTCAGCTTCCAAAGTGCTGACTAGAACCAAGAAATATGATCATATTAGCCCCATTTTATTGTCGTTACACTGGCTACCTGTTAAATTTCGTATTAATTTAAAAATTCTGTTAACTACATACAAAACTTTGAATGGTCGAGCTCAACAGTCCTTAAGAGACCTTCTCACGTTCATTACAATCACAACATTCTGGCTTTTTAATAGATCCTAGAATATCAAAATCCACAAAAGGAGGTAGATACTTTTCCTATTTGGCTCCTAAACTATGGAATAGTCTCCCTAACACAGTTTGGGTTGCAGACACACTCACTCAGTTTAAGTCTAGACTAAAAACTCATCTATTTGGCCAGGCATACACCTAATTTATCCATCAACTCACAATTAGGCTGCTTTAGTTAGGTCTGCCGGAACCAGAAACATCTATCATGATCTATAACTCTGCATAAAATCGAATGACATCTACGATAATATTATTATATTTATATATTCATATCTCAAGGTTACCAGAGCTGGCCAGATCCATCTCTGTTCCTGCTTGGTGTCCGACTCCACTGCTATGTGTCTCTGAGTGATGACGACTAAATACAGCCAGTGCTATGCAGACATAACTTCAGTCTTTTACGATGGACTACAGATGATGAACTGATGCTAACTCCTATAAGACATTGAATACTTCATATGCCACTGCCTGAACCTTGGATTTAGGATGGACCCCACCAAACCTCACCAAAATGACCTGCCGGTTGAACTGTGATGCACTTCATTGATCTCTGCCTTCATCACCATTGTCTATCCATGGACTACACACTTGAAATGGAATACATAGATTATTATTAAATTGCCAACAAAAGACTTCATCAGCCAACTAACAAAGTAAAATGCATCTATGTGAACATCTGCAGTTAATCCAGGATGGACTTCAAAGACATCAGTCATTGATCTTACAGTTCATAAAAAATCTTTTTTTTTTTTTTTTTTTAACATAGGACCTTAACACTTACTTAGTTGAATAACCTTAAACCAGAGACCTGCAATGCACATAAATAACTAATATTGGCGTTATATTCATGCTGGCTAGCCAGAGGGGAACTGGCCCCCACAGTGAGCCTGGTTTTTTCCAAGATTATTTTTCTCCATTAACCAACATCTTATGGTGTTTTGTGTTCCTTGCCACAGTCACCTTCTGCTTGCTCACAGGGGTTCTAAATACAATTATTATTTAATTATTACATGTTTATAAACAAACATATTTAATCAAACTACACAATGATCACTTTTTAAAGATATAGCAGTTAAATTTTTTTGTTAATGCATAATTTTCTGTCAAGCTGCTTTGAAACTATGCGTATTGTGAAAAGCACAATACAAATACAAATTACTTGACTTCCTAGCGCTATGTAGAAGTTTAATTGAGCTTAAAATCATGATCCTGCATCAAGACTACAATGGTAAGATGTACAGTGACAAGGGAGTTACATTTTGGTCTGTTCTCATCCAAAACCAATTGGATCACTTCTGAAGATATGGATTTAACCACTTGAGTCTTATGGATTCCTTTTATAATGCATTTATGTGATGTTGGAGCTTCAAAGTTTTGGTCACAATTCACTTGCATTGTATGGAAGCTGAGATATTCTTTTAAATCTTATAATTTTTGTTTTGCAGAAGGGGATGGCTTGAGATTGAATAAATGATGCGAGAATTTAAATATTTGGGTGAACTATTCATTTAAGGCTCTTGACAATTCAGGCATTGCAGTTACTGAGTGATTGTTCATATGGTAATGTGCAATTAAAGATAGGCCTACACATTATTATTTTTATTTTTTTTTAATAATTAACAAATATATAATAATGAATGAAATATGTTAGCACAGTTTTTGTTTAAATATAATTTGTATTTAATATATTGTTACAGTAGGCCCAATCATTGTATTGCATTCATGTCTTAAAAAGTCTTTGTAATCTCCTTTTTATAGAATTATATTACATTTATCTCTGATTTGTTATATTTGCTCTGTTGAAATGTAATATCATTTTGTAATTTTGCAATAGACTTCTGAGGGCAGTAAACACAAAACAAAATTAAACATTTCCAATGAATATTTCCAAAAATGTCTTCCTGAAAAGTATTCGGTAATGGAATGTTTAAAGAATCAGAATCGGTATTATTAAGAGGAATCTAAACCGTAAACATTTAATTCTTTAAGATTCCCATCCCTATACTTTGTAAACACTTTTAATGTAATCATAATGACATATAGTACTGTGCAACAGTTTTAGGTAGTTATGAAAGGTGTTGTATAGTGAGGATGTTTTAAAAAAATAATGACATGAATCATTTTTTGTTATCAGTTAACTTCATACAAAGTTAAATGAACATAAAAAAAGGACAAAATCAATATTTGGTGTGACCACCCTACACCATTAAAACAGCACAAATTATTCTAACTACACTAGTGCACATTTTTTCAAGGTTGTTGGCAGGTTTTTCCAAGAATCTTTGAGAACATTCCACAGTTCTATGTATTTAGGCTCTCAAAATTGCTAAAATTGTACAGTGCTAGTAATGCCATGTTCAAGGATTCGATTCCCAGGGAAAAAATGGACTGATATATATTTACATATATAATTTTATACAAAGTAGTTCAATCAAGGTATGAATTTATATAAATATATACATTGATTCAACTGCTTTGTATAAAAGTGTCTGCAAAATGCATATTTGAAATGTAAATGTATTTAAATAAAAATTATTTCATCCTGTTATCAGCTTGGTACCTGACATCAAGGAGAGAAACAATTTGTCAGGGTCCTTCAATCTCTTAACTAAACAACCTCTGTAAAATCTGTGACACTAACATGCTAAAGTAAACACTACGTAAAATCTTCAGACGCAATGAATGTGTTTCCTATTACATATAAGTCAGAATGGCAAGCAAGAAGTTCACAGATGATTCAAATAAACCCGGTGTTGGTTCCAGGAAGATATTTGATGTCTTTTGGCATGGGGAAGTAAGAAATATGATTATATTGTAATAAAATGTCTGTTTCACAGACACCAACCAAACATTTAAAAGGTTCTGTGTGAAAATGCAGAATAAAGGATTTAGGGGGCTTCCAAAAGCCCTGGGATAGCTGAATAACCCATGAGACACACCTTAAAGGGATAGTTCACCTTATAATGAAAATTCTGTCATTATTTACTCAACCCTCATTTTGTTCCAATTTTCTCTTTCTTTCTTCTGTTGAACTCATCATGAAATGTTAGACCGAATGTTTATGAATGGTGACTGAGGCTAACATTCTGCCTAACATCTCCTTTGGTGTTCTAAGGAAGAAAGAAAGTTATACCGATTTGGAACAACATGAAGGTAAATAAATGATTACACAATGATTTTTGGCTGATCTATTCCTTATAACACAGAGAAATTTAGTGATGTACAAGACATTTTTGATCAGGAATGTTTGAGAAGAAAAAGCAAGCAGAACTGACCTGGGAATGTAGCAAACGACCTATAAATCAACGACCACAAATTGATCCAAAAGTCTACTGTTTCTGTCCCTGAGTGGGACAACAGATTCTGTGTTTAGGCTCTGCTTGAATAAGAACATTTAGTTTGATAGATAACAAGGACCTTATTTCCAGTAGTGTGGTCTATGGCATATGAAGGCATATGCCGTATGTCCACCTATCTTTCTCAGGATTATGTGTATGCTCACCTGAAATATGTGATGATACGTATGGCCACCAGAACAACAAGTAGTCTTTTGACTCTGACCTTTTTGAATCTATGTTGGGCCTCAACATACAGTCATGAAGCCTGACTGAGGCCCACAAACACACAGTCATAAATCTTACTGATAAAACCGTGCCAAAATCAAACAAAGGGAGTACAAAACAGACTACAAATCCCAAGAAGCCCTGCTCACTTTACAACTATGTGTGAAATTCCAAAGGATCGAACCCTCAACTCCTATTGGATGAGGCGCTCAACAGTATGCCCCACAACCATGACGTCATCGGGAGAAGGAATACCTCGGAGATCCTTCTGGGCATCATTCCAGTGACTTTGCTTGCCGTGTGTAGACGCAGCTCATTGCTGCTCTCAGGTGTAGCCTGAGGTGTTGCACAAGGATGTAACGTATGACTTGAATCTGTGGCCATACAATTTCACTGGACAAGTTGAGATTATTCTGTGTTCCACCAAACACTTTAACGGATCCGAAGGAGGCCGCCGAGCAATCCGTATCTTCATCCGTTTGCCTGCAGAAGTGAAGAAGATTTCTCTTCCCACTTCAACGAAGTCGAGGTCGCTGATTTCTCTGCCAGACCGTAGAGAATCAGCAACTGTACCACCCACTGACAGAGTAAGGAAACGGCCTCCCGTCATCACCCGAGCCTCGAGGAATGGAGTCGGAGTTAAAGGACGGATGAACACACATTCTACATGCCTCCTCATGCGATCCAAGTAAGAGGTTAACGACTTGGCAGAGACAGACTATTTAGGTGTGTTATTCTTGTATATCAAGATTGCATATACAGTTTACAGACTGCCGAGTCTGCTCAATGTTGCTAATAAACTCAAGGTATTAATGTAACGTACTGTTATAACAAATTAGATCTTGCTGCGATGTAATCCAACCATGTTAGACTGTTCAAAGCTCAGCTTTGTTCTCAAGTTATCATACAAGCAGAGACACGCGGTAAACGGGCAGACACCTTTAACCGGCTTCTCTCCGCCCAGAATCATGTCCGCCATTATATGCTCATCACTCCTCTCTCACACACACACACACACATACACAGACATACCTTCCTCATGTATTATATGCTTATTTTGGTTTCCATATCTAATCATGTCACTGTTTAGTTTGTAGTTGTATGTCGGAAGTTTATTGACTGCATTGCATTGATTATTAATTGATATTACTGAATCAATAAACTTTGCTATATTTCAAAGATAAGTGTTTTGGTGTGGTTTGCATACACATGTGTCAAAGGCTGGTAGGGGATGCCAGTGATCGGATTCAAGCCTTTGTTGTTTTCTTTTGAACATTGATGCTCTCTGGACATCCATTTTCCAAAGAGAACAATCTAATATTGAGACTGTTATACTGTCTGGTTATTAGTCCCTGATTCCAGGGTGGTGCCCCGGTGATATTAATCCTTATTAATGTTCTATTAATTTGAATAATTTATGATTATCTTTGATAATAATTAATATTCTATTGAATTTGAAAATTTATGGTTGTCTTTGATGATTGTTGATTTAATGGATTCAAAAGTTAACATTGATTCTAATCAGTGTTCTATTTATTTTAATAATTGATAATTATCTATGATAAAGTAAATTATTGCTAAGAACCAAACCCGCTCCTAAACGTGGAGCCCTACACTACTAACATGATGCCGTAGCACCGTTGAGTGAATTGTGTATATACAGTTTATATATATATTTAAAGTGTACAGAGATTCTCTCTAAATGTGCATGGAGCTGCGGGAGTGCAACTGATGGCACGGTCAAGACAGACAGTCCGACTAAGCTGATATCATAAGATCATGAAGCACAGATTTTTTTTTTTTTTTTTCATGATATTGCTATACTGGTGTTCTTCCATTCGCTGCCATTGTTTCCTTCCACTGATGGTCACAAATATGGTGGCTGCGGGGAAAAAGTGACTTCACTGAAACAGGTCAATAGTCCAGCATGAATTTCCATGAATCTTCAGACTGGTTTATGCTGGTCAGTGATAGTAAAGCTGGTTGGCCACCATAGTCTTTTTTGTTTTAGCTTTTTGTAATGTATTTTGTGCATGGAATGCATTTTCTAGATACTTTATCAATGTTTAAATCATTATCCAATCTTCATACATTTCTTAGTATGTGGTTAAATTTAATAGTGCATAGCTTGCCCATGTTAAAATTTAGATTTAACCTCCCATAGAAAAGAAAAAAATTCTGTCTTCTAGACAGCAATAAGATTACATGGAGAGCAAAATGAAGATTTTTGCATCTCAGACCCCACACACATCTCCTGTATAGTTTCAGAAGAGATCTCATCATTGTCCCAAACTGTGATCTAATTTGCCAAATTCATCCTTAATATGAACTCAAACATTTTTCAATGCCAAATTATCTGAGCTACGCCATCCACATGAATTGTATAGCTCTATACTCATTCTGTGTCCAATATTTTTTTATCAATTACATATTTATACTTTCTTAAGACAGTCATATTTACTTATGCACGGTGACATTCTGCCGGCACATAAAAGTAATTTCAATGGAATCCACATTCTGCCTGATGGACTTCCGAAGATGAAAGATTTCCATGGGAGGAAAACTCTGACACATGAATTTACAGCGTTGACTAATAGGAAGTTGCTTGGTTTGGCAGTAATATGGGTGGGTAATGTTTTGTATATAGCTACACTGAATATTCACAAAGTGAATTTCTTTAGATCTTCACTCTCCAAGAGAATAAAGAGCAGCATTATAAAAATATAATGCTGCTTGGTAAGTAGTTTTTGCTGGTTTCACACTCACTTCAAATCTGCCCATGCCTTCTTCGCTTTGAAATTTCACCGTGCTAAGGTGAATGTGACTCGGTATGCCTTTAGTACAAGGTATATAATTCGGTTCTACTCAGGGCTGGACTGGTAATCTGGCATACCGGGTATTTTCCTGTGGGGCGGCGTGATCAGGGGACATCGGGCTGCGCCGCTCAACATCTCACCTCCCCCCATCAGGGCCAGTAGCCATGTAAATTGCCTGACCTGGTCTTCTGTTTTTGTAGCCCATCATGTGTTGTGCATTCTGAGATGCTATTAGATGCTATAAGAGTGGTTATCTGAGTTACCGCAGCCTTTCTGTCAGCTCGAACCAGTCTGGTCATTCTCCGTAGACCTCTCTCAACAACAAGGCATTCCCGTCCACAGAACTGCCGCTCACTGGATATTTTTTTGCTTTTGGCACCATTCTGAGTAAACTCTAGAGACTGATGAAAATCCCAGGAGATCAGCAGTTACAGAAATATGTCTGGCACCAACAATCATGCCACGGTCCAAATCATTGCAATAAAATTTTTGTTCCCCATTCTGATGGTTGATGATCATTAACTGAAGCTCCTGACCTGTATCTGCTTATTTTATGCATTGCACTGCTGCCACACGATTACCTGACTAGATAATTGCATGAATAAGTAGGTGTACAGGTGTTCCTAATAAAGTGTTCAGTGAGTGTACAACTGCTTGCCCAGATTTAAAATTCCATGTCACTTCTTTTGTTGGTGACTAAAACATATATTTTTCCTCACCCAGCATTTAACTACATAAACAATGATCAAGCCCTTACTGTATTCATTAGTGATTCACTTGTTGTTACAGTGAGAAAGAGGAAGCACACAACCTGAACATGGCTTTTACAGTAAAAGTTAAGAAATACCATCAGTCCCGTTCTGTTACTCAGAGCAAATGACCCACATGCGGATGGAAGTTGTACAGTGTGTAGGAAGATCAAAAGACACGTCATTTTCCCCTGTCCTGTTGTTATTGCTTAGAGGTTGCTCTTTTATTGCACAATTTAATGAATTGTTTTATTTAAATATCAACTTTGTCTCAGATGTTTCTCTTAAAATTCCTTAGGAAAAATAATAAATGGATTTAAGAATGATTCATACAAAAATGTGTTCGCTTTTCATTTTAAAGACCCGATGAGTGTAGGGAGCTATAAAATAATGTGTATAGCCTAGCTCAGAAAATTTGGTCTTGGATTAATTTGATGAGAAACATTCAAGTTCATAATGAAATCTCTGACTTTGCCAATATACCAACCCTAAATACAGTGAGGCGCTGTTGAGGTCTCTTCTAAAACTCGAAAGGAGACTTGAGATCGGGCATTTTGTCTCAGATGAAAGATCTGAAAAAAGGAAGAGAAAACATCTCCATTTGCCCTCCATTTAGTCTCACTGTTGTCTAGGATAAATGTATGAGATTTAGAGATGTAATTTAAGACATCAGGCTTAATGTAAGCATCAGAGGGGTGTTTCCAAGAACAAATCCACAATCCTGGGTTCAGTGCAATGTCGCAGTATTGCAGGGACCACAGTTAGAGGAGCTTTACCATTTCCTAGTGCTCCCTGAGAAAACAAGACACGAAACAGGCAAAAGATAGATCCAAAGACAGCATGAGAGAGGTTCTCGTCAGACCACAAAGTTCTGGAAAGAGATAACTCTGTCTATTCTTGTCTATTTAGCACCAGAGTCTTGCAGTTCACAGAGTTCAAATATCACAGATGGAATGCATAATGATAATTAGCAAGATCTTCTAAGTGGCTAAAACCCTTTTGCTGATGGAAAAACAGGACATTGTACCAAGGCACAAGACAAAGTCACATTTTAGTGTGTGAAAAAGACATTATCTTTATTACAAGGAACACCAAATGACATAGATAGACTAATTGGCCGTTCATACAGAACATATTTTTGCATCCATCTATTCTACACTGTTTTTTTTATTGTTTTTCTATGTAAACATGTGCTATACTATCCTTTTTACCTTTGCGCTAAAAAAAAGAAGAAAAAAAAAGTGTCTTACTAAATGACAAATTAAGATCAGTTAGGAAACTCTGTGGCAGAGGCTAATAGGTCATCCTGGCACACCTTGCTACGTTAACAATCAGAACCCCTTTTTTCCTCATCAAATTATATATCATAGTGGCACAGCTGCAGCAGCACGGTAACACGCAGCGTTTCTCAAGACTCCTGCAGTCATAACTTTTGCTATTTTCTCTTTGTTTTCCCACCTCCATGCCTCATATTGAGCATCAGACCCAGAAAGATTCTTTTCCTAGAAGATCGGGGAGCTGATTGAATATTGTCTGAGATTCAGGAATCCCTATCAGCAAACACACCAAAGGGAACAATCATCTTCCGGGCATGCCCAAGCCTAGTAGGCAGTGTTAACGTCTCAACGGTGATGGCGATCTACACATGCTGCTGCTAAACAAAACATGTAAACTGCAGCCGAAGTGATTATGTTATTGAAAAGACCTCAGAGACGAGCAAGACAGCATTATTTTAGAGCATTATTTTAGAATGTTATTACAGGCAACTATCACCAGATGCTTTATAAAGGGAGCTTACTAATTCAGCTAACACAGCAGTCTACCATCAACTATGTCTACCAACGTCTACCATGCTGGAGAGGAGATAAAGATCATTCTACGGATATGTCATTTAAGAGTATAAAAGATCTGCATCACCTGCAGGGACCACGGTGGTACTTCGGCTGATCGTGACATCACACCGTTCATTTGGCAGCAGCAAATTCTTTATCTACTGCTGTATAATTCCTTCTGCATTAGCATACCACCATCCTTCATAAGAGATTTTAGCAGGTAACGTTTTTTTTCTAGAAGAGAATTCAAGCTCTTAAAGGTATCTTAACATACAGTGGCTGGGTTAGGCCTGCTCTGTGCCTGCACAATTAAGTTTCAGTGAACAGAATTGCTTTTATCATTTATTTTAAAATGCTTTGGAATAGTATTTCAGGAGAAGTTATCTGTCTAGCTTGAACGCAGTGTCGCATTAAAACCAGACAAGCACAGGGAATTGCACACTACAGTACTTCTCATGCTATTTATGCCATTGACACACGTGGTGGGCGGAGTTATTGGAGGTGGTGTACTATTCCGAAATCTCCCTACTCTCAAACTCATCCTTAGTGTAAGATTTGTTGCAGGTTTTGCATAAATAATGGCAGATTCAGCCATTTAATCTTTAATCTTATATTTTAAATTATAATGGTCATCTCAGTTTTTGCAATGTAATTGATGTATAAATGCATGCATGCCCACAGAATACCATTAATCTGTTTGAAAACGTACGTGGTTCTCATCCCTTTGAATTCAAGAAAATAATCGAAGGCCTTCCATGTAGGGTATTTTTCGTTATTAGAAGATATACCTCTATTTCTACTGTAATGACAAAAAATGATGACAAATTTCAAACCTGTTGCCTGTTTTCAAGTTTTAATGAAAGAACTATTATCGACAATAGTTTTATTAATAAAACTATTAATAATTATAATTTGTACTCCAGAATGTCTATAACCGTACATTCTTCATTAAAAGCAAGATGTTGAAGGGAGTATTAACGTTAGCATTTTCAGAAAGTTTTATGATAGAAATCAGAAATATTTAAAGCATAATAATCTTCATATCTAAATAATTTTAAAGACCTTGTGGCTCCTTGTAGTGTGCCAAGGCTTAGTGGGTCCGCACCTCCAGTTGAGAACCACTGTTTTAGATGTAGCTTCTATTCCACCTTTTCAGTGTCGGTCTAGAGTCTTCCGTTGCAGAAACCCTTGCTGCTAGGTATCTTCCAGAGACATAGGGAAAATTCCAATCAAAATTGATCATCCCCATGCCCTACTCACACAATGGACAAAGCTCTTGATGTGGGCTATCTAAAGAGAGCATGGCATTACAGTTTGAATGTACCCTTCACTAAAAGTCTTGTAAAATGGCTTTTTGTGAAAAAAAACATTCTTGCTTTTGTTTGGAACGACACTTCGAGTGGAATCACCTTTCCAAAGTGCACTTCAAGGGCGCAAAAATGCCGTTTGGAAAATGCCCATCCTGTTTGGACCCTCTCATGGTAATTTCAGACAGACTATTATAGAAGCTTCCTTCCACAAATGGTTTAAGTCTTATCATAAAAACTAAATCATTATGCATGCAGTAATTGGACGTAAAGCTATATTTTGCATGCTTTGGCAATTTTCAACAGCCAGGTTGTTATAAGATCCTGTTGATATGATGACTGTATTTGCAGTCAGCATACTCCTGTCCAATATTTTAGTTAGGTGTACATTAGATTTGCATAAATCAGTATGTATCATCTAGGGTCACTCACACCTGACTGGAATTATAAGCTTTGAAAGACATACCGCTCTTGTAATTCAGCAACAAATTGATACCAATATATCAATATGGTCTGAGTATGTATCGCATGAGCTCTCCTAATGTTCAAGTACAAGATATTAATATTAATATTCCCTCTGCGTCTTACACTTCTTATTTCATAATCAGTGGTGTCCAATCATAATTCATTATGCTTGTCATTTACTTGGCCTGCTGAGCATAATTTGCTGTTCAGGTGCCACAACTGCAGAGTCTTTAGGCCAAACAACTAAACCTATCATGTCTCCCTTTCACACCTTGCTATATTAACCACTCAGAACTAATTTTTTCTATTTATCCCTCCATCTCCCCAGCACCACTTGTCTAGATCTTTTCTACGGGGATGGGGATTTTATATTTGTTCAATAGAAATAGCATGGGTTCCGTGCAACCGCAGCAGCATATTTACTCAAAGTAGCAGCAGCAGCATGCATAGGGATAGTCCACAAAGACCAAGACCATGTCATATATATATACAGAATAAAAATGTATGTTATTCTACTCCGGGAGTTGTCCTAACTGAGTTAAAAAGTAGTTTCAACTTTTGAAAATGTATATTAAAGGAATATTCTTGGTTTAATAGAACTTTGCTGAATTGACAGCATTTGTGGTATTATGTTGATTACTACAAAAAAAAAAAATATATATATATCATCTCATCCCTCATTTATTTGAAATAAAGAAAACTTGTTCACAGTAAGGCACTTACAATAAAGTGAATGGGGCTACACAACAATAAAGGATGCATGTCGCTCTGTCCCATGTGCAGCTTTGGGACTGTCTGATCACTGTCTGGTTTATCTTCTTCCGACCTACAGGCAGAAATTAAAATCAACAAAGCCAGTAGTAAGGACTGTTAAGAACTGGACCAATGAAGCAGAGCTGGAACTACAAGCCTGCTTTGATTGCACTGATTGGAGTGTTTTTAAAGCTGCAGCTACAGACCTGGACGAGCTCACAGATACTGTTACATCATTCATCAGATTCTGTGAGGACATGTGCATCCCTACTAGGACATTTTTATCATTCAACAATGATAAACCATGGTTTACAGGAAAACTCAGACAGACAAAGAGGATTCTTACAGGGGTGGGGATAAAGTCTTGTACAATCAGGCCAGGAACACACTGAATAAGGAAATCAGAGTGGCTAAAAGAAGTTACTCTGAGAAGCTGAAAAACAAGTTTTCTGCTAACGACCCTGCATCAGTGTGAAGTGGCCTAAAACAACTTACCAATTACAGGACTTCTACCCCCAACCCTGTGGTGGACCAACGACTGGCTGACAACCTGAATGTGTTCTACTGCAGATTCGAATGGCCCAATCTCACACCCCACATGCACTCGGATCTTCACTTCACACAAACATTAACACCTCCTGCAATCCCCCTCCTCCCCCCTCCTGCTACTCAATCTGCACTCAAGATCTGTGAAGACGATGTGTCTTTAGAAAGCAAAGGTCAAGGAAGGCTTCAGGACAAGATGGCGTCTCACCATCTTTACTCAGATCTTCAATAGTTCACTGGAGCAGTGTGAAATCCCATGCTGCTTCAAATGCTCAATTATTATCCCTGTCCTTAAGAAACCAAAAATCACAGGACTTAATGACCACAGACCTGTTGCACTGACGTCTGTGGTCATGTCCTGCAACATCTGGACAGACAGGGGACATACGCGAGGATCCTTTTTGTGGACTTCAGCTCGGCTTTCAACACCATTGTCCCAGCTATACTCAGGAATAAGTTAAACCAGCTCCTTGATCCCATGTATATCTGTCAGTGGGTTACCAGCTTTCTGACGGATAGGCAGAGCTTTTGAGACAGTGAAAATTCAGCACTGGTGCCTCCCAGGGATGTGTGCTCTCCCCACTACTCTTCTCCCTCTACACCAATGACTGCACCACCAAGTATCCTTCTGTCAAGCTCCTGAAGATTTCAGACCACACCACTGTCATCGGCCTCATCCGAGATGATGATGAGTCTGCATACAGAAAGGAGGTTGAATGGCTGGCTCACTGGTACAATCATAACAATCTGGAGCGGAACACGCTCAAAATGGTGGAGATGATTGTGGACTTTAGGAGGAACACCCCAACATTGTCCCCCCTCATCATTTTAAACAGCACTGTGGCAGCAGTGGAGTCATTCAGGTTCCTGGGCACTACCATCTCTCAGGACCTGAAGTGGGAGACACACATTGACTCCATTGTGAAAAAGGCCCAGCAGAGGGGCCATCTGAGGAAGATCAATCTGCCACAGGTGCTGCTAAAACAGTTCTACTCAGCAGTCATTGAGTCTGTCCTCTGCACGTCAAAAACTGTCTGGTTTGGTGCAGCTATGAAATCGGACATCAGAAGACTACAGAGGACAGTTTGGATTGCCCCCTGCCCCCAGTTTAAGTCTATTTATATTATCTAACATATCCACTTCTGCCATTACATACATTGCAGTGTACAAAATATACTGTATTTTTGTTCTTTGTATAACAGATTTTTATTAGATTTGCACTACGTGTGTGTCTGAGTGTATGTACGTTTATGTATAATTATTTATTTGTATTCTTCTTATTTTTATTTTTTTTTAATTATCTATGTCTTGCTGCTGTTGTATTGTTTTTGTATTGTTGTGCACTGGAAGCTCCTGTCACCAAAACAAATTCTTTGTATGTGCAAGCATACTTGGTAATAAAACTGATTCAGATGACGATGATGATGTAACGCCGGTAATTCCTGTAATCTGAACTGTATTTTAACGTTTATGGACTGGCCCATCCACTTCCATCGTAAGTGCCTTACTGTAACAGCAATTTTTGCTTTTATACACCTGTGTTCTGTTTCATTGCGTTGCGCTACGTCAAGATTTTTTTAATGTCATTATTAACTTTTACTGCATATTCTTTCCTTCAAATGAAAGTGAATGGTGACTGAACCTTCATTTCCTAAGATTTAGCATCTCTTTTGTGTTCCACGAACAAAATAAATTTATGTGGATTTGGAACAATTTGAGGTGGGTGAACTATCCCTTTAAAATGCTGATTACACAGAATATTTGGAACAGAGCCATTGAGTTGCAATCAAGTATACACCATCTGCAGATAGCTACAGATCGTGGGAGAACCATAACCATTACATCACGGGGTAGGAAGTTACCCTTTAATTGCTTTCACTGCTAAACAAGCAAACTATACTGTACATACATATCGCTGTCTGTCTTCCTCTATACCCGTCCTTAGAGCTGTGAAACAATATGTCCTTTGGGGTTGCTCCTATGACTCAGCCCTTATGCAGGTAAATGAAAGCCACTTGAGAAGGGCTCAGAGAGAGATCGCTTCCAATCAAGTCCCGCATCACCCGCACGGCTCCTAAGATTCGGCTTGGGGTGAAATTAAATGGCCGGTGTCATAAAGCATCAAACAATGGAGCCATTCATCCACTGGAGTTTCCTTCGAGCGAATGCAAATACGATACTTCTGATTCAGCACTTTCAACTCAATGTGCTCCATTCTTGCTCGTCTCCCAATACGTTTGCCTGCTCAAAAGAGTAAATCACCTGCCATCACTCTCAAACACGTCCATTGTGTCGTATTTTACTAGTGACGGTGCTCCTAAAAGTAGGAGATTTATAACAGGAATGGAGGGACCTTCAAAATAGAATTTAATTAAAAGTCAGCCACAGAGCTAAAACATTGGCAAAAGGATTTTTATAATAGTTGAAATATAAATAGAGTTGTATTGTTTATAATAAAAATACAATGGCCTAACACTTTTTTTATTTGTTTCTTCAACTTCGTGCACTTTTAGCCCTGTGGACTTCTTGAAACTAAAGACTCCACAGTAAGAGCATGAACCATCCACAAACGCTGCCTCGGTGTGATCGCTGCCCAGACACACGAGACAACGCATGTGGCACTCTACCGCATCTAGGAACTACACAGGGGGCATCATGGCATCTTTATAAAGACGCGTCCTGAAAAGGACGTTCAACGCCACTGTGTAAATGCTCTTTTAGATGAAAATACTCTTTTATAGAGAAAATCACTCATTTAAATACTATTTTAAGCTTGCTGTGCTGTTGAAGCGCCCAGGGGCAAGCTGCACTGCCGTGCAGAGAAGGAGATAAGCCACTGAAGTGCGCTGTAGATCCAACAGCAGGCAGAGCGTCAGAGGAACAGTAGCAGGAACAGGTGTGTGACTCGCAGATGACTGCATACACGACCATCGGATCCGAAGAAAATTTCTGAATGAACTCGACGTATTTCCCCACTTTTATACCCATATCTCTGGGGGCGGGGTATGCAAATACTGTCTGCTAACTTCTCATTGACCTTTTTTCATAGATCAGAGGCATATTCGGTGCTCAAGAGAGACCCCTAGTGTCGCTTCTTCGACACAACGTCAAAGTGAGCGACAGATGGGGAACTATTTATCAACAAAACTTTCAATAGTGTACTTTATGCAAACACATAGACTTACAAACATACAGTACATACATTAAGCAATTGTCAACCCAAAGAACCATTTTATATAATTTTATGTAAATGTACACTACCGTTCAAAAGTTTGGGGTCACATTGAAATGTCCTTATTTTTGAAGGAAAAGCACTGTACTTTTCAATGAAGACAACTTTAAACTAGTCTTAACTTTGAAGAAATACACTCTATACATTGCTAATGTGGTAAATGACTATTCTAGCTGCAAATGTCTGGTTTTTGGTGCAATATGTACATAGGTGTATAGAGGCCCATTTCCAGAAACTATCACTCCAGTGTTCTAATGGTACAATGTGTTTGCTCATTGGCTCAGAAGGCTAATTGATGATTAGAAAACCCTTGTGCAATCATGTTCACACATCTGAAAACAGTTTAGGTCGTTACAGAAGCTACAAAACTGACCTTCCTTTGAGCAGATTGAGTTTCTGGAGCATCACATTTGTGGGGTCAATTAAACGCTCAAAATGGCCAGAAAAAGAGAACTTTCATCTGAAACTCGACAGTCTATTCTTGTCCTTAGAAATGAAGGCTATTCCATGCGAGACATTGCTAAGAAATTGAAGATTTCCTACAACGGTGTGTACTACTCCCTTCAGAGGACAGCACAAACAGGCTCTAACCAGAGTTGAAAAAGAAGTGGGAGGCCTCGTTGCACAACTGAGCAAGAAGATAAGTACATTAGAGTCTCTAGTTTGAGAAACAGACGCCTCACAGGTCCCCAACTGGCATCTTCATTAAATAGTACCCGCAAAACACCAGTGTCAACATGTACAGTGAAGAGGCGGCTGCGGGATTCTGGGCTTCAGGGCAGAGTGGCAAAGAAAAAGCCATATCTGAGACTGGCCAATAAAAGAAAAAGATTAAGATGGGCAAAAGAACACAGACATTGGACAGAGGAAGACTGGAAAAAAGTGTTGTGGACAGATGAATCCAAGTTTGAGGTGTTTGGATCACAAAGAAGAACGTTTGTGAGACGCAGAACAAATGAAAAGATGCTGGAAGAATGCCTGACGCCATCTGTTAAGCATGGTGGAGGTAATATAATGGTCTGGGGTTGCTTTGGTGCTGGTAAGGTGGGAGATTTGTACAGGGTAAAAGGGATTCTGAATAAGGAAGGCTATCACTCCATTTTGCAACGCCATGCCATACCCAGTGGACAGCGCTTGATTGGAGCCAATTTCATCCTACAACAGGACAATGACCCTAAACACACCTCCAAATTGTGCAAGAACTATTTAGAGCAGAAGCAGGCAGCTGGTATTCTATCGGTAATGGAGTGGCCAGCGCAGTCACCAGATCTGAACCCCATTGAGCTGTTGTGGGAGCAGCTTGACCGTATGGTACGCAAGAAGTGCCCATCCAACCAATCCAACTTGTGGGAGCTGCTTCTGGAAGCGTGGGGTGCAATTTCTCCAGATTACCTCAACAAATTAACAGCTAGAATGCCAAAGGTCTGCAATGCTGTAATTGCTGCAAATGGAGGATTCTTTGACGAAAGCAAAGTTTGATGTAAAAAAAATCTTATTTCAAATACAAATCATTATTTCTAACCTTGTCAATGTCTTGACTCTATTTTCTATTCATTTCACAACGTATGGTGGTGAATAAGTGTGACTTTTCAGGAAAACACTAAATTGTTTGGGTGACCCCAAACTTTTGAACGGTAGTGTAGATATAACCTATTTGGCATAAAGCATTCTTTAGAACTGAGTAAAGAACCCCCAATTTTTTTTTTTTTAAAGAGTGTAGGCTGCAACTCCACTCGCCAAAAAATAATTGCAAATAGTCAGAATAATTATTGATAGCTTCCATACCGTGAACTGTTTTTAACATGTCATCAAATGTAGCGCTCATGAAATGAGATGCTGAAAAAAACAGCAAGATGAACCTTGACACCAAAAGACATCAGTCTTTTCAACACACTTTCATGGCGAAATCGTCAGGATTCAAATGACTTTTCTATATTAGGATAATTTGTATGTTATCGTGCAACGGCACTCGTTTTAATTCCCACGACTTTCAATACATCCAATAGTGTGTCTGGACATTGTTATATCTAATACATGACAATTACTTGCTTCTGTCACACACAACAGCTTCCTATCATGTTTAAACACTCTACTGAATGTTTAAGTTTAGATAAGAGTTCCACATTAGATATGCAGGAATTTTTGTGAACAAAATAGTGTGATATCACACGAAATAGCCACCTTGTAAATTATGTACAACTTTTCATGATATCGGGTTGGTCTTTTGCATGTTAACATAGACCAACAATTTAAAAAAAATATCACAGATATGGTAGTGTATACCATCTAAATTTAGTAAATTTAAGGAGTCCAATTGAGGACACAGTTTAGTGTGGAACTGATTAGGTAGTTAGGCTGCTATGGTTAAGTTTTTTTTTCTATGTGTATTTGGAAATACTGGAAGTTTCCTTACTACACAATCACACCTCTTAACAGTTAATAGATTTACCTTTGCTAGATTTTCAAATGTGAATTTCTAAAAGACTTTTGTTTCGCTGAAGTGCTTGCCAAGCACTTTGACAAATAACTCACCCTTACAAGCAATAAACCAGGTGAGCGGTTGGGGGGAAAGCTTGTACTGTGTTGCAATACTTTCAGCAAAGATATATGGCTGCACTGGATAGGACATTACTTGCTCAATATATTTCAGCATGGCTACCTCATAATTCCAGTCCAATGCATAACACATAATTCAAGTAGGCTGTATGACATGTAAAACACTCATTCCTGAAAATATTACAAGGAGAATGCTCACTTTAGAAACAATGTAAATATTATTAATTCCATTAATAATATAATTGGCTTATTAAAAAAAAAGAAATTAATTAAATACATTAATACATTTGAGTCATATAGATTATTAATTACAACAACAATAGTAACAATAATAATAAATATTCAAATTATTTAGATAATTTTGTTCCCTTGCTCAAGCGCTTTACAAAATAGTAACACAAATCAAAATATTAACCTAATATATATATATATATATATATATATATATATATATATATATATATATATATATATACAGTATATACTGTATATATATATATATATATATATATATATATATATATATATATATATATAATTCATTAAAATTGTATTAATTATAATATTAATGGTAGTAACATATCACTATAATTATTATTATCATTCATATTATTATTAATAATAATAATAATAATAATAATAATAATAAGATAATGTTTAATTATATTGTTCCATTTCTGTTCTCAAGTGTTGTAAAATATGAACACAAAAGGTCATGAAAACCAAAACAGAAAAAGAAAACCATTACTAACTATTGCCTATGACTTTTATATGATTATTATAATAGAATTTAAATGACAGCATATTATGTGTAGACAACGTTGCTGGAATAATGGAGAATCTTATTTTAAATCTAATTTTGAACAAATTATCTATTGGCAAGACTTTCAGAAGTACAATATTTTTTTCAGTCGTGATTAATCGCATAACTTTTCATAGTTACTTGCAATAAAAATGTTGAAAGTGCTGAAATGTTACTATATATATACATCTTTTCCTGACAAAATGCACTTATTTCCTTCTGAGGAAATAAAACAAAACAATATGTAACTATAATGTTTTATTAACATTTCTTAACAAAGCCTTCCAAAGTAAAAGCACTAAAATGCACTAAATGCACAGAAATGCACAAAAAGATCATCAATATACAATATACGTTTCTGTCATATTCTCTGTTGTCTTATGTTTTTGTGCTTTTATGTTGGAATTATTGTTTAGTTTCCTGTTTCCTATGTTAGTTTTGTAGTCCTTGTAGTTTTATTCCTTCATTGATTTTCTTCTGTGACGAGGCAGGCAAAGAATGTACAGCTTTAATGCAAACAAAAGATGAACAAAGTAACACAGAATATAACAAAACGCAGGAAACCAGGCACAGAACATGACAAAACGTGCAAAAACTGACAAAGGAAACAGGGAAAACAAGGGCTTAAATACACAAGGGAAAACAAAGAACACCTTGGGAAACATTCAGGGAATGAGAAACAATCAAGGAAAATCAATCAAGGAATAAAAACTACAAGGACTACAAAACTAACACAGGAAACAGGAAACTAAACAAGAATTCCTACATCAAATTACAAAAACAAAAGACAACAAGGAATATGACAGTTTCGCTAAGTCTGTTTAGGGGTTTTACTAATTGAAATTAGAAGTTGACCGATAGTGGATTTTGCCGATACAATAAGTAAGGTGATGGGAAAGGCAGATAACCGATTAATTGGCCAATACTTTTTAAAATTGATTCATAGAATGTTAAAAACATTTCTTATTCCTTCTTAACTATGATGGGCAAAGACAAAGAGTCTAAAATGAATAAAATCCCATGCAGTTTATTGTTCAACCAAGATTTGGTGCATAACTTTTAAGTATAAACATGCCCGAAACACACCGGTGACTGTGTACGAAATGTACATACGAATGATTCCGTAAAATGAAATTATGAAAAAAAAAAAATACAAAAATACCGGCAACTATTGCCATGGAATTTTGCAGATAACCAATAATTTTTTACAATTTATCTGTAAAACCGATATATATGTTTACATCTAATTACAATAGTAACCCCCCCCCTTATGGTTCCATATTCATTGCAAAGCGCATTAAATCCAAGCACAGCTTTGGAATCCACATTAAAAGGTTGGCAAACAGCGTCTAGTTATGCATTTTTGTGATAGTTAAGGCTTGACGTGTTTCTATGGTAATTAAATTGGAATTAAATTAAAATCTGATTCTCAAAATGGCAAAAAAAAATGTTGATTAATCAGTCTATCACTATTCTATTTATACAAAGGTGTAGAGAAAATGTTAAAAGCCACTAAATCTAAAGGCATGTACATATTCTACGCAAGTAATGAACACAGATGCCTCTAGCTTCGCAACTTTGATTTTTTGCATTGTTGCATTTCAAAATGGAATCAAGCTGTAAGTCGTAACACACAGAAAATATGCTTTGCATTCTCAACATTTTCACAAGGAGTGTTGTTGTGGATAGTAGTGTGAACTGTAGTTGATGTTGAGCAAGTAAGGTGAAGTCTATATACTCTTCTTATACATCTTGCCCAAATAATAAAACATCCAGTTTAATGATGCAGACTTTTGAAGGTTACACTATCTCCCACAAGTACTGAGGTTTGTTATCGCCACAGTAACACAAAAACGCACATTAATAATTTTCAACTGAACCAGGCATTAACAATGGGTTGGACAGGGGGGCCTGAGTATCTCAGTGAGTAAAGACGCTGACTACCACCCCTGGAGTCACAAGTTCGAAACCAGGGCATGCTGAGTGACTCCAGCCAGGTCTCCTAAGCAACCAAATTGGCCCGGTTGCCACGGAGGGTAGAGTCACATGGAGTAACCTCCTCGTGATTGCTATAATGTGATTCTCGCTCTCAGTTGGGCATGTGTTAAGTTGTGTGTGGATGCTCAACAAGCCACGTGATAATATGTGCAGATTGACGTTCTCAGACACGGAGGCAACTGAGATTCGTCCTCAGCCACCCGGATTGAGGCGAGTCACTATGCCACCACGAGGACTTAGAGCGCATTGGGAATTCTAAATTGGGGAGTAAAGGCGATGGCCAAGTGCCACATCTGTGTACACGTACTTGCATAAAGTATTTTCATGTCCTAAATCTACATGTGTATGGGTCTCTAAACAAATGTTTTTCCCAAAAATCTCATTTTCTCCTCCATTTGTCTTCTATGTCTGCAACAACTGTAACCTGATTTCCAGCTTCTGTGCTCCCCTGTTGAGTCTCTAGGCCAAAACTACAATTTTTTTTCTCCTTGATGCAACTTCTTATTTTTCCCCACTCCATCTACATTTGCAGGTCCCCAGGAAATGGATGTAGCGTCTGTTTAAGATTGGGATTGCTGTCTTCATCTGCCTACTCTACAATTGTCCAGTGAATGTTAAGCTGCAGGTTCTGAAAAACACAAAAACAAGTCTTGCTACTTGAACTCTACATCCACAAATAACTTGTAAACAGGATTTATTTCAATCTAAACATATCCCTGTGGAGCTCTGCTTCTGAATACAGCAGATTGTCTCTGTGGCCAGGCAGCAACCTTTTGAAGCTTCGGGGAAAGTCCACGGCAAAGGCCACCTGACAGTGATTGACTCCCTGCTATAAAGTTCTAAAAAGAGAAACTCGACAACATGCAATTCCCATTTCTGGAGTGCATTTTGGAGTTTAGGATTGCTTAAAAACACACAGCAGGTCCCACAATTAAAAAAAAAGCAGAGGCTGAAGTCAAGTATCACCTTGTTAGTTGGACAGGCAAACCTATGGATATTCAGTGCCAACTGACATGTCCCAGTCTAAGAGCGCAGGCATCTGAACCCCACAATTATGTGTCATTCTGCACTGTTTCTGCTCTTAGAAGAACCACTCTCTGTTTGTTTTGAAGCTTATCAAATGGTTGCATTCCATGGAAAGTTCACTCAGATCTGTAATTAAGGATGCTAGTTTTGTCCAAACAACTAATTGATGAGAGTCCACTCATGTAAACAAGACATCTGCTAATCATGTCATATGGTATCATAAACTAAATTTACTGCTTACTTTACAAAAATAAACCAAGAATGTTCAGACTACTTGGCTCAACATAAATATCCTTCTAATACACAAGTACTACTATTATCTTCTAACTATATTTAGAGAAGAATGTAACACAAAATGAACATTCCCAATAATTATAATAATAATCATAAACATAAATAAAGGACGAATACCTGGTTAAAACATAAGATTGTTAAAGAATTTAGAATAAATATAGTTCCTGCACCTTTTGACCAAGAATGAATCATTCAGACTGATTTTTTGCAAAGACCTTGCTTGAACAATTTGCTCACGAATCAGACATCAATTTGGCTTTTGATAACTACATTTTAATTCACCCAAGAGCAATATTTAACTTAAAAGAATATTCTGGGTTTAATACAGGTTAACCTCAATCAACAAGATTTGTGGCAAAATGTCGATTACTACACAAAAAATTATTTAGACTCATCCGTCCTTTTTTTTTAAAAAAGTGCAAAAATTTTAGTTACTGTGAGGTACTTACAATGGAAGTGAATGGGGCCAATTTTTGGAAGGTTTGAAGGCAGTAATGTGAAACTTATAATTTTATAAAATCACTTAAATTAGTTATTCTGTTAAAACTAATGTATTAGTTGTTTAAATCATAATGTTTACAGTAATTTAGGGTTTTAAGGTTTATTGATATTACATCGTCATGGCAATGGAGTTGCAATATTGGACGTAACTTTAAACAGAAAAGCTTAGCATGCGATTTTATCACACTGAAATCATGATAGCATGCATATTGTTTATGTCTTATGGCTATACTTTTGAAATAGTGAGTATTTTAAAGTTTACGGACTGGCCCCATTCACCTCCGTTTTAAGTGCCTCGCTGAAACATCTTACGACAAATATTCTGTCCCCCTAAATATATGACGAAACAATATAAAATATTGAGAAGAATATAACTCGCATACATTTTTTATTTTCTCTGAAAAATAAACTGGTTAAACATTCCAGTAATGTGTAACGACTACTGTAATTTAAGTAGGTCAGGGCACTAATGGAACAGCTATTCATTTTTAGGCTTAATTAAAGACATTAATGAAACCTAGGCTTTCAAATATACCAAAGTAACTTAGTCCTGTTTTTTTCTTCTTTTAGGGTTTGTGATGCCAAGCTAAATTAAAGTCTCCATGATTAAAGTGGGGTCAATTCTGCCCTTGTCCTTGTCCAGGTCTGACCTTTGACATGACCTCTGACCCCGTTCTGCTCTTTCTGCAACCTTACAATATTATCTTGTAGCAAAAGTTGTAGAAGCATAGCACAGTCCCGCTTTGTCTATTGTGTGGGTGTGCATTTCCTTCAAAATAGTTTTGAACTATTTAACTCAAGGTACAAAGACGGTATTCATGGACGTTACCATACCACAGCGTACTCGTAGCAATGATAGAACAATTAAACAAATGGATTTGTTTCATAATCGAACATTCCATCATTGAATTAAAAGTTTTTCACTTTCCTGGCTCTGTTTTTCCATATAAATCATTTTTGGGATCAATTATTAAAGGAAACATGTTTTTTTTAAAAGAACATTCTTAATAAAACTTTACAGAAACTTGGAGAGGATAGATCTAATTCCAGAAACTCTCAGACTAAATGGTATTTTACAACAGGGAGTGTCACATGGCATAGAGAAAGTACCCACTTCCATATATTGTAAATGCCAGGTTAATCCATTTCCTCTTTCTGCTCATTTTTACAGGAGTTATTATAGTATATTAGGTCTGTCAAATACAGTAAAATAAATGTTCTCTCCATTTATCATGTGCCTCTATTGAAAGAACAAGCAAAAGACATGGGAACAAGGAAAATAAACTCTAAGATGTTTTAATAAGACAAAATAACAAAAGTCCTCTGTCCACTGGTCAAAAACTCTTCTCCTAGCTGGATAAAAATAGTGTTGACATTTAAAAAAATATTGTGTTGTGCTTTACCCTAATTTATAAATCAATGTTACAGAGACCATTTTAACATTTAAAGAAATTGTTCATCCGAAAAAGAAAATTCTGTCATAATTTACCCTCATGTCATTCCCAGCCCTTATGACTTTCTTTCTAATGTGGAACACAAATGGAAATGTTTTAATGACTTGCTCAGTCTATTGTTACTCGGTTCAATTCAATGGCAGGGCATAGTGACTGTAAAGCATAGAAATGAACCCAACAGTCTCACAAGTAGTCCATGCGATTTGTGCATAATTTTGCAAGTTTTCTGAAGGCATATGATACAATTAGGTGAGAAACAACCCGACATGTAAGTACTTTCTCAGTGAAATCTCTTGCCATATGTTGCTCCATAATGAGAGTGCTTAAGAGAAGCTTTTTCACAGTCGCACGTTCATGTGAGAACTGACGTTTATTGTATTTATTATATTTTTTTTACATTTGTAAGTTAACAATTCCTCTTCAACTCTGTGAACCGTTATATCGTGAAAAAAGTTGACGCTTAAAATGCTGAAGTCCGAGTATACATATGTACAAAGTGAAATATCACAATGTGAAATATGATGTTTGTAAGACATCATGGTAACGTTTTATAATAATTGTCCTTCATTAATAGGAAATCATGCAGGAATTAATGCAGGACAGATGAGTAGTACTTTAGTTACTACAATTAACTAATATGGAAACACAATTAACTAATCAGTAAGTAATAGTGAACTCATGACTGAGGTAGTTCACTGTAGGTATTCAATAATTACTGAATTTTATTTGCCTAATTGAGAACTATTAACTTATTATGGTTAATTTGAAATAACTACTAATTAATTACTAATAAAAACATTAACATGAGCCTAAAATGTGAATGATTATGTTTTTAATGTGAACAAGTTTTCAGAGAAGCATGCACCTCACACACGTTCTATGTGGAAATTATTTTATGAACGTGAAAGCTCTCTAAATCAAGGCTATAATGTCTGGTAGTTTACAGAAATCTAGGGATGTATATGCCCAATCTGTATCTTCTGTTCATCACAAATTATTAACGTTGGTATATTAGATATTTCGGGAGGCCTTTTTTATTTTAGTAACCCATAATGAATGACTCAAGTGTTACCACATAAATATGACCATTATTTTAAAGTGAGGGTTGTGGTGACGCATTATTAACTATGAAAAAACACTTGAATATACACTTTTTTTTTCAGTTTCTTTTTTTCATAGATACTGTATGTTAATCTTACAAGAAAAGTAATTTTATGTGACATGCAATTTTTTTCTGAGTAATTTAATGTATACAAGAAATTCATTCAATGGATACATTAAATTACTCAGAAAAAAAATGCATGTCACATAAAATTACTTTTCTTGTAAGAATGTTCAACACATATTCAACACTCACACTGAAACTGAAAGAAGATTTGATACATTTTACATAAGTTCTGATCTGTTCAGACCGAACATAAGAAAATGAGGAAACATGTCAAATACATTTTATAAAAACTGTACGTGTTTACCGTGTGGACTGTCTTGGGACGAAGTACACAGATAGGTGGAATCGGCCTCATAGCTGCACGCTGGTTTTATGTTGAAGTCTTGTGGAGATCAATGCATTTGTCCTTTAAACACATTCTTTTAATATTTGCCTCGAATTATTATTATAGTTTATGTTAAGAGAAAAGACTTTTAAAACATATAGTAACTGTGAGCACAAGCCGTTAAAAGTATTATCTTGCTAAATATTTGCAAAAAGAAATGTGTTAAGTATGCAGTTATGTTCAATTATTTCAATGATTCATAATTTAATGCCAGAAAAATGTAAATGTTGTATGCAGGCAGCATTTTAAGGCATCATAGGTGTGCAAATTCTAAGGCAGCAGAACATGTATTCTTTCTAGAGAAAACAATTAGCTCAGTCATATGCACTCAGGATGAAGTGAAAGTTGATAACAATTTGTTCAATACCAAACAATGTTGCTAAAAAATAGTGCCGTTTTATTACAAATGAGAGTATTGTATTGTTATCTTGATAACAAAGAAGCAGAAACATAGATATAGAGTTGCAGCCAATGAGTGTTCCAAATTGTTCACTTATGAGGTTCAATTTCAGTCAGGTTACTGCCATAGAAGATAGCAAGACAGCTCCCTAGGGTGAGGATGGATCAGTGTCCAGGTGTCAACTTCTTTTAAGAGACTGCTCGCATATAGAGCAGATGAGCACAACGTAGGATGCTTTGGCACCTGTACATGCATACCTGACAATTAAACAGAGCTGCCCTCACTAATTATGTGTGTGTGTGTGTGTGTGTGTGTGTGTTTGTGTGTGTGTGTGCACTGGTTTTGGTGGTTTACAAGGACAATTATTTTGAGGTTACAAACAGGTAGTTACAAGGGTATTATTCTATAAATGTTGTTCATGAGGACAGTTCTAGTGTCCCCATAATTCAAATTGCTTTAAAAAACATACTAAATTATGTTTTTATGAAAATCTAAAAATGCAAAAAGTTTTTTTTTGTGAGTGTTAGATTTAGGGGTAGGGGCATCCTCATAAGCATAGTCCTCATAAGGATAGCCACACCAACGTGTGTGTGTGTATGTGTGTGAGAGAGAGAGTCATCTCATTATGTTTTTACTACGCTAAAGGAGGTATCTTCTACATTCGTCGAAAGGTTCCATGACCTGAGGATTTAATTACATTAGCGCCTAAACATTCTGAAATTACAAGCTTGTGCCACGTCACATAGCATAATCTCAGAAGAGATTTTCCTCTGTGCGAGTCGCATGCAATGGAATAGCCTGACTCATTGAGATGTCACTCTGTTTAAAGTGAAATCTATTTTATGAATTAGACCACTTGTTCTCAATTTTTAATAATAATAATAATAATAATAATAAAGAAAAAACTGATTTTTAAAACTATCGGCCAATTAATCTGATATCAGGTGTCTTTCTTTTCTTTGGATTTCTATCTTGCTTCTGAACAACCATCTAAATCATGTAATTCTGTAATTTGTCTCCTAAATGTTTAGTTTAATAGCCATTGGCACTGTAGAATTTTATTTTACATTTTGTCTGGAGCCTTGTCCAATGTAAAATATGGGTCCTAAAACAAAACCAGTTGAGAACCACTGCAATAAGACATCAAATGGATCTGCTGCTTATAAGACAATGACTTTGTTTTTGGTATTTACATTTCAGCACATGTGCTTCAGGTTGAAAATACAGCAAAACTGGCCAGCTGAGAAAACACAGATGGGAGCAACTGGTCATTTAAAATGTTACAGTTATTACATTCATTCTCTGCACCTGGAGTACAACCAGCATTAAGGGCTCTGTCATTATTCACATGACTACCGATAGGAAAGAAAAATCCTAAATACAATCTCATTAAAATCTCATTTTAAGACAACAATAGGAAAAAAGGGCAAGGCAATTGAAACTTTTGTTGCAGTTTCCTCCTGTGTCTCAGATGTTTCTCCTGAGAAAAAAGACCCCAGCAATCTCACATGTCTTTGGAGTCTCAAGTTTCAGAAGATAACTCCTCAAACTGCAACTTCTCAAACTGTGGTTTAGATACAAAGATATCTGGCAAATAGTGGGTAACGTTGGGTAAAAGTTGATTTATAATTAGTTGGAACTATTTAAAAAAAAAATGTAAATACATGTCCTTTCTGTTGCAATATCCAAAATATTTTTTCTTTAGCTTGTCGCAGTGCATTTTGTCATTGATTTCTTTGAATTAGATCAAAATGAGGTATCATAGAAGGTAGCATAATTTTGGAAATGTTGACAGTGTGCACGTATGATGGATTAAAATGCGGCCTTTGTAGGCAGATCAAAAGGTTGGGAACAGAGCCTTATTGTACAGTATGTCAACAGTCAGTCTTATTTGTGCCTATTTGTGTAAGATTTTTAGGAGAAACATCTGAGACAAAGTTAATACCTTAACGAAACATAATTGAGAACACTTATGTCTCATGAGCTCTGAAAAAGCAACCTCTGAGCAGTAACATTTTCCTCTGGGTGACTAATGAACTGTCAACAGAGGGAGTATTGCTCTTTAGAAAGTATAAAAAGAGGTCAAAAGTTCTTCTTCAAAGTACGAGGATGCTACGCTGCATGTGTGCATAAATATGCAACCTTAATCAACCAGTAAGACATTTAAAATGTTCCATTTGTGGTAGTTTTAGAGAGAGTCTCTGCCAAATTAGAGCAATTATGTAGGTCAGCGACATTCAAAAAAATTAAGTTTTGAATTCATAACCAACCACCAATGAACTAATTATTGTCAATAGAATTGAGAAGACTTCAAGGTACCAGATGCCTATTCAAGTAAACCCTCTAGAGATTGTGATCATAACAAAACCCTAAGATAATACCTTCAGTCATCATATAAACAATCTGTCGAAGATCTCTCCACCCATTGAACTCGCAGGACCTCAGTGAAACACACAATATAAACATTAGTTACGTTACAGCTAAAAAGTGTGTAGGCACCATCGATGACACACAAAACATTCTGTGCAAACATAAGACTAAAGAGAGATTTGTAGACATTTGACAAACACAAAAAAGGGAAAGGGCAGAGCGACGCAGAGCTTGTCAAACAACACCTGCAGCCTGCACATCGCACGTTTGCACACGCACTGCAGAAAAGTCAAGACTAAACAAACATTTAGTAAACACAAAATAAGCTGCGCTTCTCTCACTAATCTATTAGATAGCTTCACTAATCCTTTAGAAAGGTCTCAAACTGTTACTTAAAAATGACTCTGCACATCTAGCGACACCGAACGGAGCTGTAAAAATAATCACTGTTTTCAATAGATTCCAGAAAACTCCTGCTGTCTTCCATTGCTTGTACAAACAAATGGTCTTTCCCAAAATCCACACCATTGGTTGGCTGCACTGTCGGATTGGATGGGCCCTCATTTGCATTATTACTAATTAATACATTGACATGAAAATGTGATGACATCGTGAAACACTGTTTCATATTGACTTTAGGGCTAAAAAATGTGTCAGGTTTGATGGGTATACAAAAAACATAACCCTGCTATAAATTCTCATTGTGTACGTGACAAAAGTGGTTTCTGATTTCTGACATACAACGCAATATTGTTTTAGTGGGCTCTCCGCAACCCGCACTGATGATGAAACTGGGATCTCTGCCAAACTTTATCTGGCAGCATATTGGAGCTTGACACATGCCGATAGCATGCTATAAGACAAGACTGACATTTGCAACAATGTGCACATCACCACCTCAAGGTGTAAAGAATGACTAGATTTTAACCGCTCCCTAGACGTATTCTTAAACTCATTCTTAGTTTGAAGCAAAAGCCTGCTGTTTCACATTTTACTGTACATGTGGATGAACTGTCCAAAGGTTGAAACTATGGAAAAGAGGTGATGTCTGAACATGTAAATATTGACAATGTCAACACACATCGTGTTAACACCTGGTATTAAGATGAATTTTAGGTGATCCGAACCCAAGTGGTCATCACTAAATACAGGTGTAAACGGGGCCTAAATAGTTTGCAATCAGATTACAAAAACCACATAAAAGTCAAAAACGCATGTGACCAATTTGCATTTGGGGGGTAAACTCTAATCCATCCTGAAGGTGACACGGACAGCAGTGATGCACCACCCCACACCTGTCAATCAACTGTTGCGGTAAATCAAGAGTTTAAACTTTCCGTTTAAAAGTTCAGTGCAACTTTAAAAGAAAAAAAAGTCCCATCAGAAGATGATACACGAATTCCGAACACGTGGTCAAAGGAGACATATTTAAACGGTGTATATCACCTTACCGCATGTGATCGGATCACCCGGAACATATATTAATACCATGTTTTGATTCTGATGCCAATTTGGAATGGATCTATACCCTTCATGTGATTTACTCCTAATGTGCCAACGACTGAGATTTACTGTATGTTTCCTCTGCACAATTGCCCTGTAAAATGAATGCCTCACCAGCTGGGTTTCCATCCACGTATTTTGACACGTATATTGCATAAAAAAATGCTAGATGGAAAAACCAATATGTGAATAAAGTTTCCAAAATACACATAAAAAAATGTGTACACTCACTTGAGGTGTTTAAATTTTTATTCGGTAATAAGACATGAGCATAAACTATGATGGAAACACATTTACCAAATATATTACTTTAGAATTTATGTAGGAATATAGATGTGCATCAAAGAAGTAATGTGACTTTTCCTCAACAAGCCATGTGAATACATAATTCATTAGCTCTCAGATCTGTCTGACATTCTTTCGGGTGCAGACATAAGGCTTCTTCTGCTGAACTATCCCAACACTAATTATATTTACTAAATATGACTTCTAAAAACATCATGTTCACACTGGCAAGAAATAGGCGTTCTTAAAGGTGAAGTGTATATTTTCTACACCAATAGGTTTTTACCCTAACAAAAAAATCTGTATGTCAGTACATATGAAAACCCTCTTGAAAGCACAAAAACACAGTGAGTAGGGATTTATGGATGAAATATCAGAGACATGACAAACAGCTATAGAGAAACACTCAGGTATAAGCATTAGTGCTTAGGGGCATTTTAAGAGCAACGTTGTACATGTCTCATCTCAGCAACCTGCCGGGACTGAGGCCTCTTGATTGGAGGGTATAAATAGAAATGCCTGCGGTATATGGGCTATTTCTTTTCTCTTTCTTTGTCAAGCAGAACCACTTTGTAGCATTAGAGCATATCTTGTCTATCGCAGCTGCTAATAGTATGGTAAACATCTGTGCTTGGAAGAGAATGGAGTACATTGTTGTGCTTGTCTTCCATTTTGCTTTCGTTCAATGACTATCTCTCTTCTATTGAAATAAGGAGATAACTACAATCTTAGTCACCAGGAGAGTTAAAAGTAAAACCAGCATGTTTGAGAATGATAACAACCCATCTGCTGGTATCACTATTTGTTCAAGTTGCTTACCTCATACTAATCTTTCATGCCATCTTCAAGTGATCATTGAAATTGTTTAGTCCACTTCAACTCTGGCGTGACTTCAGTGTTGAACAAGCTACTCAACATATGCAGCTAGCTAAGCTATCAACTATCCTTGAAAAAGTTGCTAAGCTAAGCTACAAGTTAGCTTATGCTGCATTCCATTCGATGTCAGAACAGCAATGCTCCTGTTAGCTTAGCAGGTATACAGAGGTGTACAAGTTAATAGTTATCAATAGTACCTCCCTGGGTGCCGACATATATGCATAACATCACACAAATGCAACTCAGTGAAATCGGAGTTCTACATTTCCATTTCCATGTTGGAAGTCTGACTCCAAATGGTGCTTCTGCATTTTTTCCAAATAGGAAAATGGAAATTCAGATTTTTCGAGTTGATTGGAACACAGCATTAATAGCTAGTTACACCCTAAGTGTAACTGATCCTGCTTAATCTGCTCTGAGTGGTATTCAAACCGATAGTAGGCTAGTAGGCCAGGGGAGTGAGGTTTACACACTGAACAGCTACCTACCAGCTGGCTACTGCTACACTCACCCCCCTAAACCTCACTCCCATCTGGGTCACAACACCAATATAACAGGTCCTACTCACGGGAATTGAACCACCGTCTCCGGCATGGGAGGCAGGTGCACTAATGAGGAGGATAAAGGCTACATCCTCTAGCGTCAGTCGCTGGTGCACCTCTTGAGGCCAGGGGAGCGAGGTTTACACACTGCACAGCTATCTACCAGCTGGCAACTCTTACACAAGTAGCTTGCTAAAAAAAGATACTTATAGAACAAATCACAGCTATTTTAATATTTAAAAAATTGTGAAAGATTAAAAATAGCTGTAATTTGTTCTAATACGTTTATTAGGGAACCAATTCAGACTGATTCATTGAAAGGAACGACTCAAAATATTGATAATTTTTTTAATTGTCTTCACTATTTGTGATTGTACACAGCTGACAGAACTACAACCTTTTGACATGGAGTGGTATTTTTTATTTTCCTGGTCAATGGCTATGCCACAACCTTTGGCATAACCAATGAACACAAGTATTTGAATTGTTTTTTGGACAATGGGGGGCCTTGGAGTCAAAAAAGGTTAAGAACCACTGGACTCGCTGGTTGTTGGACAGCTGGTTGATAAACCGACCATTGTGACCCATCTCCAGCTTGAACCAGCTAAAAACCCACTACCATGATCCAAAACGCATCTACTATCTTAATTTAGATTTTTCAGCAGGGGAGTGTCTCTGTAGTGTTTTTGACATGTCTGCTTAAAACCATCAGCAGATTTGCTTTGAGCGTAATTGCACAGAATATGTAGAACTGCTGTTGAAATGATATGCTGATGTGTTATAAATAATTTCAAGATGCTGAAAGATTATTGATATTGGCTTCTGACTACTATATACACACACTTGACCAGTTGCAGTCAACAGAGGCTAGTTTTATTATCATTTTCATCTGACATTGCTGTAATTCAGGAGATTTGTGTGGAACATTGTGTAATTTGGTGTATAAACACCCAAGAAAAACTATGCTTCCGCTGAGGCTTTTTAATGAAATGAATCTCACAGGACTAATTTGGATAACTGTACAGGTCAAGGAGCAAAACTCTGCAACAGGGATGCTCTGGGCCATTCTTGCTTAGAAAAAAAAATCTCTTTCTATGCTTGAGAGAGCACAACGTGACAACATAACTCAGGCACGATACACGTGATCATGTTGATTGATGGATAATTTTTTCTCTCCCACACAACACAATCAGTCAGAGAGCAATTCCAAACACACTCTTTTCCTGTGTGCTCCTTTGCCCAAAATCCCAACCTCTACATCACTGAACTGCCATGACTTCATCACAGCCTAGGGACAGTCGAGCCTCCTCCTCCTTGAGTCTGTCGCTGTTAGGGATGAGAATCATAATTAATTCCTATTCTACTTTTAGTTCTGGTTCTGATTCTTCAAGGATTAACTATGTACAGTACGGAAAACTGAAGTGTGTAATATTTTCAACATTAAAAAAATTTCTCCTATCTCAGATATCTATTGAAAAAACTATAAGTAATCCATTCGTCGGTTGAGCCCTTTAAAATATGTAAACACTGTTGTACATAAATTACATTACAGTCATTAGACTGATTCAAACCAGATTGCAAACTCACACAATTTTTGTTGTGGTGCTGTACGATCAGTTGTGAACAGCCCCTTAGAAAGAGTTCTATCCACAGCAGCGGAAGAATGTGCGTTCAGACATTCAGTAATCGTTAACAAAACCGAATATCATGAATCATTTAGGTCCTGTATTTTGGAAATGGAAATAAAACTGGTTCGGAATAAAACCTAAGAACCAGGGGCAGGAGAATTCAATTCTTCTTCATTTAGTATATATATATATATATATATATATATATATATATATATATATAAATACAAACCTTTACCTACTGGCAAACTTAAATGGAACTTTAAACTTAGAACTTTCCTATTTTTTTTTCTTACGTTTTGCTACGTCTCCTTTATATTTTCTTATGTCTTTCTTTTTTAATGAAGCTGTTTTTGGGTGAGAACACACCAATATACAGTATAAATCCTTTTTCACTATAAATCTTGACATAGGCAGTCTACTTGGTAATCATGATTTCAAGCCCGATTACACTTCCTTAGCGCCATCCGCCATGTTCTGCACCTGCGTCAAGCACTAGGAAGTATAATCAAGCTTGAAATCATGACTGCGCACTGTAATGGCAAGATGTACAGTAAAAAAGGAGTTATATTTTTGGTCTGTTCTCACTCAACATCGATTAAATCACTTCAGAATAGAGTCTTTTGGATTACTTTCAAGCTGCCTTTTGTGCTTTTTGGAACAATTTGGTCACCATTGACTTATTGGCCAACGAGGCTGAGATATTCTTAAAAAAAATTGTTCTGCAGAAAGAAAATTATACACATCTAAGATGGCATGAGTGTGAGTAAATGATGAGAGAATTTTCATTTTGAGTTAATTACTCATTTGAGACATTACAGTATAATTTTCTGTTATGCTGCTTTGAAACAATGTGTATTGTGAAATAAAAATGACTTCACTCACAAAGACTTATGAAGACATTCCTAAATCCTGGCTGGTCCAAGTCATCATGCTCCTCACCCTTCTGATCACAGACAGCCTCAGCCAGGCCATTGGTAGGGCCTGACCCAGGTCATGCTCCCTGGTTTAGGGGCGGAAACAGTTTAAAGATAGTAGAACTAAGTGATGTAAAGCTGATGGAGAAACTAGTTTTTGTAAGAGGGAGGTACAGACCTTGAATTCCCTCCCAAACCACCAAATAGATGGACATCTGGAGTTACGCAAATCCATTGCACTGCCCTGGGAACTTGGCCCCCTGCCTAAAGAGCTGTTCCTCTGCTTCTAAAAGAGCCAGAGGGGACATAAGGCCGACTCTGCAGCCGGGGGGAAAGCGGATCACTGGGCCATAGGTCTTTCAGCTCCTCATAAAGTCACCCTGGGAGACCTGGCCATGCTCTCCAAACACAGTGGCCAAACACAGTTTGACTGTGCTGTTCTCACATTTTGATGTACAAAGTTCACCCACCCAGGATGAAACATGCCTGACATTATAAGAGAAAGACTGTCAACGCATACAAATATGTTACTTTTGGTGCTCTGGACTGTTTGTCTTCCCAGTTGTCATTGAGTCTTTTAAAAGGACAGTTCAACCAAAAATGAACATTCTTCCTCATGTTTTTCTAAACCCTTCTGACTTATTTTCTTCTGTGGAACACAAAAGGAAATGTTAGGCAGAATGACAGCCACAGTCAGTGTTCACTTTCATTGAATGGAAAAAGTTGCAATGGTAACACTTTACAATAAGGTTCTATTTGTTAAGATTAGTAAATATTAACACTCACCCAGCACTTTATGAGGAACACCTGTACACCTACTTATTCTTGCAAGTATCGTATGGCTGCAGTGCAAAATCATGCATAAAATCATGCAGATACAGGTCAGGATCTTCAGTCAATGTTCACATCAACCATCAAAATGGGGAAAAAATTTAATCTCAGTGTGGCATAATTGTTTCTGCTAGATGGGCTGGTTTGATTATTTCAGTAATTGTAACTATTTAAATGTATTTGTAGTAAAATTAAAATTGCCACAAAATTATGATTTTTATTTTTCCGTGTATTATTACAATGGTTTACTATGAATATCAATGTTAAAATATGGTTATTTAAGTAAAACTATGTTAAATATATTTTATGCAAAAATTATGCAAAACTTGCACAAACTATTGCGAGGGCATGCAAAATTATTCAGAAAAATGTTGCCGTTTTACCAGATCTTATATCTTTTAGCTATACTTTTGAAACAGTTCCATTGTAAGTCCTTTATCATAGCAGTAGTCTATTTTTTGGCACAAATGATGTTATCCATCCATCCATCCATCGTCAACCGCTTATCCTGTGTACAGGGTCGCGGGGACAAATGATGCTAACTGAGCTTAATTAAATTGAAACCTGAATATTCCTTTTGGATCAGACTAAAATGATTGGGAATCTTGTTCAAAATCAAATTCAACTGCTCGTTTCTAATGTTGGGATTCATCAGAAAGATCTACAGAGTGGCCGGTGCTATATACAGCAAAAGAAAGACTTTGACAGACTTTTACTCTTTTTGTCTGTTCTTGAGATGTTTAGGTCTAGAACTCGAAACAGAAACATTCATCTCTGCAGCTCTGTACTCATCTTTAATGAATCTTTACTCTAAACGAAACTGAAACAGAAAACAAAGAATACTGTTTTGGACCAGAGGAGCTGTTTTTCTTTCTAGAACATAGTTTCACTCTGTCTACCTCTATTGCACATTTCTTCTGTCATTGATTTATTCTTGAGTTAGCTCAAATACAACTTGCTGAGACCAAGCCCTCAGAAAAACTTTGATAAACTGCAGTGTCCTAATTTCTAGCATTAAACCAAGATGACTGTCACGTTCAGCCAAAAGCCATAAAGACATCAAACAGATGTAATGTTGCAATATGTATATTTATTAAACAGATGCAGATATGAAGATCACATGATGGAATCCATATTTACTAAAGCCACTTTCAATGCAATGTCCAGGTTTTCATAAATTTGGACTTAAGTAGGGCAAAATACTGGTCCAATCAAAATCATTCTGATGCATTTCCCCCAAAAAAATATACAGAGGAAGCAGTTGCTGCACTGCAAAAATATTATTTGTTTAAAAAATATTTTTATGTATTTTTCTTAATCAGTATTTCCAGTAAAACCTACATCCTTAAATTAAGATGCATTTTCTTACGAGGCAAAAAAGCATGGGGCCTGGATAGCCTCAGCGAGTAATGACGTTGACAACCACCTCCTGGAGTCACAAGTTCAAATCCAGGGTGTGCTGAGTGACTCCAGCCAGGTCTCTAAAGCAACCTAATTGTCCTGGTTTCTAGGGAGGATATAGTCACATGGGGTAACCTCCTCATGGTCACGATTAGTGGTTCTGGTTTACATTAGATTGTTTGGTTGGGCCTGTTTGGAAAAACATGAGAGTGATTAAAAAATAAAAGTATATTATTTTTTGTTGAACTAACCTTTATGATTATAGAGATTATATCTAAAATGATAATTTTTAGAATGTTTTATACATAAATCAGTTCAAATTTAGTAACGATTATGCTTTAAACAAGACTATTTGCCAATGGGGTAAGAAAATTAAACATAATTCAAGATAAAAAAGTCTTATTTGACAAAATATTGCTTCTCAATTAAATTTATTTTGTTTTAAGGATGTTAACTTATTTTCAACGGAAAGCTCAACAAACATACTGATTAAGAAATAATTTTTTGTCAAGTAATATGAGATAAAACCTATTTCTGTGGCTGATCACAGTTTGTTGATGCTTGTTGCCTGGCAACTATCTAATATCTTCTACAAGCAAACAGGCCAATGAAAACGTGATTTACCTTTAATCAGGAGGCGAAACCAACCTTCCTGAACCTGGTCTCATATAAATAAACTCTTAACATAAGGACATGTTCACACTCTTAATTCTTCGCCAAGAGGCCACAGCGGTCTGTGGTCTGTGACACACCAAGGCTGTATATATTTACCGTTTCTTGTTAAAGTTAAGGCCAGTGTTATGTTAACAACTTTGAGTCATATTGTGTGTGATTGTATTGGATAGATTTGCTGTATTATGTTCCTCTCAATCTGCAATTATGACTGCAGCCAGTTTTAAAGGAGATGTATGGCAGGAATTTGTTTGCTCTTCTAAGGCCATTTCTTAGTACAATACTTAATCTGGACATGTTTTTGCTGATGGTAAACGTCTAATCGCAAACTGAAGCACTAAACCTTTTTTTATTTTTAGAAATGAATATGAAAGAGTGTGTTTACTTTTTTTTAATACACATTCCTGGTCATATACTGTGGTCCATTCAACTCTAATTTCCAAAAGTCCCTGTAACGACTTTACAAGAAGAAGGACACGGGAACAGGGTTCAACACAAAGGTGAGGCTCTTTAATCACGGGGTGTAGACAGACAGGGGTAGTGCAAATACGTGCTATACATAAACGTTTCTAAACTAAACTAACAATTTGGCGTTGTCTCTCTGTTGCCAACACTGGACTGGCAGCTCTCTCTCTCGACTGGAGGCACTCGTGCTCTTTTATGCCGCTCTCCCCATACTCACTGAAATTAGAGACAGGTGTTAGACATAATTTAGCTCAGGTGCAAGCGCCCTTACCGCTTTCTCCCCTTCGGACGGAGTTTGACCACGCCCCCGCTGCCACAGTCCCATACTACATATTTCTCATATAATGTTGTGTTCCCAATCTGTCGCTCACTTCGACATTGTGTCGAGTGAAGCGACACTAGGCCTCGGTTACCTCTGAAATTGAGAAAAGGCCAATGAGAATTTGGCAGACAGAATTTGCATGTCCCTTCCCCGGACATAAAGGTATAAAGGGAGGGAATCCTGCATCTGTTCATTCAGATTTCTTCTTCGGAGCCGAGTGGTTATTTGATCAGTGAGCTGAGATCACTACTGTTCCACTCACCTCTGTAGAGCGTCTGCTGTTGGATCTACGGCACATATCAGTGGCTTTCTTCTTCTCTGCACTGCAGTGCAGTTTTGCCCCTGAGTACTTCGACAGCGCTTCTTGAAGAGAACATTTCTAATAGAGTTTATTTTCTCTAAAAGAGCAATACACAGCTGGTGTTGAACGTCCTTTTCAGGACTCGTCTTTGTAAAAATGCCCTTCCGCCCCTGTGTAGTTCTGGATGCGGTTGATTTCTCTCTGCTCCTGACTGTCATAGATGCTAGCTTGTGTGTCTGGGCCGCGATCACACTGAGGCGCCGTTTGTGGATGGTTCATGTTCACAATGCGAGATCTTAACCATGGCAACGTTGCGGTCGTGGCTTTCCTTCTTAAAGAGGAACGACACTCCAGCCGTCCCCACGTCGCTCCTTCTTCCCACGGGATTGAGGACGAACCAGCTGGCGATGGAGCCGATTTGGGGATGGCAGCGGGCTCGGTTTCACCGGGTAGATCCCCACCCCCCGGCATGCTCTTTGACTTCCGTCCCCTGAGCTAAATGAGGAATTCGCAACTACATGGGAGAGTGTTCCGGCATATGACTCGATTGGACTGCTACCTTTGGGTTGGCACGGCCAGTCTGAGAATGACGGCCAGATGGCTGACATGCTTGCCCAGGCCACCGTCAGCGTGGGGTTAGACTGGAACCCTCTATCCTCCCCGCAGTCCTCACAGCTTGACGATTGGTTCCTCGGATCCGTGCGCCGAGCTGCTAGAATCAGTCGAGCTCAAAGCCCTCTCTTTGAAGACGGCCCTCCTGTTCTTGCTCGCTTCCATCAAGAGGGTTGGGGATCTAAAAGCGTTCTCTGTGACACTTGCCTGGAGTTCGGTCCGACAGACACCCATGTCGTCCTAAGACCGTGACAGGGATACGTGCCCAAGGTTCCTACGACCCCCCTCAGGGACCAGGTAGTGAACCTGCAAGTGCTGCCCCGGGAGGAGGCAGACCCAGTCTTTTTGTTGGTGTCCAATGCTTGCTTTGCGTACCTATTTGGACCACATGCAGAGCTTTAGATGTTCTGAGCAGCTCATTGTCTGCTTTGGTGGACAGCGGAAAGGGAACGCTGTCTCCAAACAGAGGCTTTCCCACAAGGTCATTTACGCTATCACCTTGGCCTATCACACCCAGGCCATGCCCGCACCCTTGCGGGTTTGAGCACACTCAATGAGAAGTGTGGCATCCTCGTGTGGCACTGGCCAACGGCACCTCCTTAGCAGACATTTGCAGAGCAGCAGGCTGGGCAACACCCAATACCTTTAAGAGATTTTACAATCTCAGGGTTGAGTCGGTCTCATCCCGTGTTCTCTCAGGTCCGAGTACGTAGAACTCGGGAATGCAGAACGTCTGACCGGTGTTCCGCTTGCACATAGCACCTTTCCCCTCCACTAGATTTGCGCTCCCTGGATGTTCTTCCTCCCTAGCCCTCTGGTCCGCGAATTCAGTGGAGGAATACCCCGACCAGACCCACTATGGGTACTAAAATTACTCTTTACTGAATAGGTGCTCCACAGGATGGGTCTTTGTGGATTAATCCCCCTGTGTGTATTTTCAGCGGTATGGTTCCCCTACTGGCGGACCCGTGTCTCCCTTGAGTCCCTGCTGCCCCCTGGTCACCGTATTTGCACCAACTCCTCCCTCTCAACAGGTAGGATCTACCACCGCGCCATTTCCACGTGTTTCCTGAAAACCTATGTGACATATTTTCAACACTCTTTACCTCCCCCCAGCCTGGGCAGGTGGTGGTCTCCGTGGGGTCTTTTCCCCCTGAAAGAATAGGAGTTAGAACAAACCGCCTTCCCGATGCATGTGATAGCATTAAAATAGCCCCAGCCACTTTTACTTTATGCGAGAAACATAGAGAGAGAAAAGGTGAGGCCTGCTCCAATGCACGTCGCTTTGTTCCGTCCCTCCGGGATGTTGGGTACCTAAAAAGTTTATGCCGATTTTTATGGAGCGTTGGGGAAGGGTACGTACAGTCTGATGCAGCCTGTTGCTTTGGCACGCAACTGCCTGACTGCACCTGCGTCAGCAGCGCACGTACATGGTTCAGCGCATGGTGTGATTGAATAGAGATCCCTAGTGTCGCTTCACGCCACACAACACTGAAGTGAGCGACAGATGGGGAATGTCTAGGTTACCGTTGTAACCTCCGTTCCCTGATGGAGGGAATGAGACGTTGTGTCCCCTCGGCCATGACCCTGAACCGAGTTCTCGGCTCCTCAGTGCAAAACCTGAATGAACAGATGCATGATTCCCTCCCTTTATACCCGTATGTCTGGGAGAGGGACATGCAAATTCTGTCTGCCAAATTTCAGAAATTCATCATATTACGGAAGTAAAATGGGTTGTGAATGCTTTTTAACATTACGTTTAAACAGAGAAGCCAAGGCTTTGTACAGAGCTAACCCATACCTGTCAACACTCCCGTTTTTCCCGGGAGTCTCCTGTATTTCACACCCATCTCCCGCCCCCATCCCGTTTGTTAATTCTCCCGGGAAACTCCCGTAATTTGTATGGTCCAATCCTCGTTATATGAATAATCACATCAATATATTATTCCAAGGTTGTCCAGTTGCCAGATCGTGTATGAAATGCATCCTACTCACACAATCGACACATCATACAAATTTCAACCCATTTGTGACCTCAAACTTGCAAAATACAACCTACAGGTAGATTCAACCCGGGAAGTTGAATCAAGCATAATTCATAGATGGGAGGAGAAGACTGAGGTGGTTCTCTGGCAAAAAAATACTAAATATACATGTACATTTAACAACACCTGGATGGAAGAATGTAAGTTAAAATCTCGAAGCCATATCAACAATGCCTACTCCTTTTGAAAAGTGTGTCACATTGATTTTAATATAAAATGTTGACAGGTATGAGCTAACCTGAGTATCTACTCTGTTGGGAAGCCTACAATTTAGATTTCCAGTAAACCTTAAATGTTTTCTGAGTTATTTTCAAATATAAGGTTTAAGCTTTTGCCCAACATAGATTGCTCGTTCTACAAGCACAAAGAGAGAACGAACAAGTAAGAAATACAATACATTTTTATCTTAAGTCCTACATGAGGTGGAGACGTGAGACTGTCATACTCTGTAGGTTGGTGATAAATGTATCAGGGTACACCTAAAAGTTCAAATAATCATAAGCCATGCTGTGGGATTTCTGAGCACAGAGTCATCATAAATAACAGTCTAAGAATACAAATACTTGTACACATGTACACACTCTTGTATGGGGTTTGACAGTGATGTCATCATCTGGTACTATGAAAACACTTCAATGAAACCACCCAGAATTCTTATTTTTAATGCGAATGCAGTCTGATTCTAAATGGTAGTACTAGAAACGTATGAATTTTGGAAGTGACACATACAGTTGAATCAAGAAATGAAGCATCACAATGTCATACTGTAGTGTAACAAGTAGCTAGAGGCTCTCGCATTGAAGTTGCATGTCACCTCTGAATGTTCACTTGGACCAATCAGATATAAGCTTGCAGTTAGACATCCACAACAGTAGACTGAATATAAGATCCACTGTAAATCATACAAATGAAATGCACTAGTATAACATTTATTTGGCATGGATTATTTTTACATAGCAAAACATGGTTCCCTATACATATGATTTGAAACAAAAATGCTACCTGGTCTCATAATAACAAAACATTTGCTTAATTTTCCTGGTGAAATGAACACTAGGGCACTGCAACAACAATGACAATAAGTAAATGTGCAGATTTTCTATTCATAAACACTCTGTTTTAGCCCTGCTATCTTCTGACAACTAAACATTTTTTATATAGTTCATAACTTGTAATACGATACAATTTACAGTTTGCATTACAAAACCAACAACATTTACAAGTTTTTTTGATGCAATCAAACTGTGCAGTAGCTCAATTGATAGAGTGTTGCACTTGGGACACAAAAGACTGGAGTACAAATCCTGAAGAGCACTCAAGTCAACATGTGAGTTGAAAGTGTCATAGAAACTTCACAAAGCTTCAGTAATTGCATTTTATTGTCATACTGGCTTTTTATGACACTATTGGTTAGATTTAGGATCAGGTTTAAGGTTTAGTGTAGGGAGGAAGCTTTTGATGATTAGTTTAGAACTCAAAACTTCCTACTCACTGCAAAAAGAGCATTTTTGAAACCAAGCTGCCAAAACAACAAGTTGTGTACTTCCTCCATCTTGTGATGACACACTGTGGTAGATCTTTGCATCTGACCACCTTCACAACAACAAATCAAAGCCTACTTTACCTTATAACTATTGCAGCAAGCTCAGAAGTGGTGAGCAGTGGGATGGCAAGTAGAGAGAGCAGGTCAGTCAAGAGCAGAGAGACAATTTTAACAGTGGACGTTTACTGTCAATTTTAAAGGAGAAACAGCACCAAAATGGAGCATTTCTGACAGTGGGTCATAATGAGGGTTGAAAATTATCAGGTTTTACTAATATATAAATGTTTTAGTCCATAAATCAGCAAAAACTGTCATCTGGAGTGTCAAAGTAAGTTTGTCACTGTGATGTATGGCCAAAGGCAACTTCATAAATTCAGCAAAAAGTGTCTTTGGAAAGCAGCCCAGGATCCACTTTAAGGTCGCTATAAGTAGTTGAAACTTTGGCAGGTAAGACTAGCAAATGAACCCAGGCTTGTCTTTCTTTCACTCCCTTCTATCTTGCTTTTTCTGTATCTATTCTTAAAGAGATAGTTCATCCAAAAAGGAAAATTCTGTCATCATTCTCTTATTCTCATATCGTTCCAAAACTAAAATGTCTATGGTACAGAAAAGGAGATATTTTAAATAATAATGTACTGGTTACTCTTTTCCATGCAATTACAATGGACTATACTAGTCTGCATACCACTCCACCATCTTCCCTGCTGCACTGAAAAAAATTATTAAATTAGTAAATAATAAAATGAGTAAATTGTACATTATCAAATTGAGGTCTATTGAAGAATTTTAGGTTTTCAATTTACTAAATAATAATTCATAATTTTTTGTTTTGAACAAACGTATGTCAATTATGTAAAGTCAAATAAAAAATATAGTTTTAACTGAGCTGCGTTTACGAGAGTGGCAAGAGGCTCTTGCTTCTGAATATTTAATTATGTAGGACCTGGAAAGGTATGTGAGCTTATGTGGAGTGTAAATAGTTGCTTTTCGTAATTCATAAATGTAGTTGTGTTTAAACTTTGTTTAGTGTTACCCATTACGTATATCATAGAGGTTTGTGTTACTTTTATGCGAAACCTTTTTCTCAAGTTAACATGTTTCTAGTTAACATGCCTCTATGGAATGTTTGAAGTATCAAAAACAACAACAACAACAGCAAAACATATTATAACTCGCACGTGTTTGTAAGGAGTATTCTTAACTTAAATATATTATGTAATCTCAAAAATGTGTTTAATTTGGTAAACCGAACAAAGTTAGATGTGTCAGTGTACGTAACTCAAATAAATCTATTTTTTCTTTATGTACTAACTAGTGAATGTGAATGTTAGCATGCTAAATACTGGAATGCTGTAGTTACCACAGCATTTGCAATTTGATAGTATGTACGTTCCTCTGATCACACCAGGATTTGTTGATCATAAAAATACACCACCACCTCAGCTTTTACCTGAGAGGTCTTTTGCAATTTAATGTGTGACATCTACCTGTCTTCATTGTAAGCTCAAGCTCCACTCTTCACCATAATGTTAACCCCTAAAACTCCAACATAACAGAAACTCTTCTAAATCTCGACACATCAAAACATTAAACACTAACAAGTACCCCCCTCTATATTCATCTTGCACAAAAGCACATAAAATAACACTTGCTTTTAACATTTGCTCTCCCTATCGAGTCCCATACAGTATGCTGGGAAATGGAAATCCCCTTGGCTGCATTTCTCAAAAGAATCACAAGCTTAAGTTGATCGTAGAGACTATTGGTGCCTACTTTAGGCCAAAGTATACTTTGTGTGTCTGCATTGTGGATCCCTTGCCCGCACAATATGTGTGACAAAAATTGCGTCATCAGCACAGCGCGTGGCTTGACCGCGTACCATCTAGATTTTCTTGACTCGCGCACAAGGTCCTCATCTGTGTGCATCGTCTGCACATGCACTGGCCATTGACTGTACTAAAAGAGTGGCAAAAAGCAGTTGTAGTGCATTCCTTTTCGTTTGCAGTCAGAAAAGTATACTCAGATAGGCAATGCAGAAAAACGATGTACTGTATACCCTGGCCTTTATGCTTACTATGCTTTTTCATCATTGCTACATTAACACAACAAAACATATTCATGTAGTCCCAACTCAAACTGATTAAGTAAACTTTAATTTTACAAATTTAAATGGATAGAACACAATGAAATCAAGATGTGACAAAATGTTCTACAACTGTGATGCATTTTAATTAAGTAAATTAAACAAGCAGCAAAAAATCTTTTTTTTTTTTTTTTTTTTTTTGAGCATGGTTAGAGATTACAGTGTTTACTTTTAAAATTAAATTGGAGCCTTGTGTGTATTTCTGAATAAGCAGAATGACCATGAATTTTTTTTATAAATGTACTCACTTTACTTAATATAACTAGCAGCTAACTAAAAACTTATTTGTATTTTCAACTCATAATATATATCTTGTATGTAGATAAATCAATTTTGTTCAACCACTTGCCTTAAAAATTAAGAAACCACTTAAAATAATTTTTTTTGTTTTTTGTTTTTTTTTTTGTTTTTTTTTTTGTCCAGTAAAGAAGAAGCTTGCCATGCAGGATCACAAATCAAGAATGCATCCATATGCCAGGGAAAGATTCTTCTAATTAATGGAGCATATAATGACCTTTCTTTTCTTTTCTTCTCTTTTCTTTTCTTTTCCTTTCTTGTCTCATTTTTGTTTCTTTTTGCAGTAATGCTTGCCAGGGTAAATGGAATCAGAAAGGAACAAATTGAGTCAAACGAATACAAAACTGAAACTGCCGTCGACTCCTAATGAGTCGTTACCTAGGTATGGTGTTAAACAGCTGCCACTAGTATTTAAGGTAGCAGAACTCACAATGATGACGCAAACACACCACAGTTTCTATCCAACAGTACAATGTGAAACGAGACCTGTGGGAGCAGGTTGAGGGGTGTGGAACTGAACTTGAGTTTAGAACAAGTAATCAAATCAAGTTTGAAAACATCCTCATTGACTCATGCAGTTGTCTGTAATTAGAAATAAAAATGTAAATTGCAACACACAGCACAGAGTTAGACATCTATAATGGGATGCTAAAACATTGTCTGCTATAAAATGTGGTTATGAATGAAATCTTTTGAACTTTCAGTAATCCGGCTTTGTGGTGTCAGACTAAGTTCAAGTGTTCAAATTGTGCGTTAGAATGAGCAAGTCAATCCTGTACTGATCTTCAAACATATTTCATCCCCCCAATCACAAATCAAGCTGTGTTACAAAGCCAGGGTGCCTTAATGCAAACGTCATCAAAAATGTGCATGTGATTGGTCAGACGAAGAGACTGATCTACAGTGCCTTGTATCTGACCCTTTTTTGCCCTGCGGGCATTCTCTCCCATGCTTCTCACACCCCTTCCAAAAGCTGGTGCTGGGACAGGCAACATAACTACAATTGGGGAGCTATTTAAAAGACAGGTGTGCATGTTGTGACACATTACACAACACTACAGATCACTGTAGGCAATAGGGAGCTCAGATACAGTTAATTGTCAAACAACAAAGGCATTCACCTGAGCTTTGACTGTCTCATTATATCCATAAACGCAACTTTGTCACGAAGAACCGTGTAATTAACTGGTCTAATTATTTCTGACATTAACCTGACTCTCTGATCTCTGTGTGCCAGAGGTCAGAGGTGTGGAGTGAGATGAAAACTGAAATTGGAGACGATTCCTCCGGAATATAAACTGGACTAAGTCAGAGAGATGTCAACATTTTCACTCAGTTTTCCAACTCTCAAATCTGGCACATGGAACTCTCCCCCATGTGGAACAGAGTCATTTTGAAGTAGAGTACTTTGACTACCATTTCTCCACTGGAAATCTTCCATAAATAGTGCCACCACAGATGCTGTGTGGTAAGATATGAACTGTTACAGTGTAAAAAATATTTGTTAATGGAAAGGACATGGCGTGAAGATGGAAAAAAATATGGATGATCACACATCATCATTTAATTAATATATATATATATATATATATATATATATATATATATATATATATATATATATATATACACACACATTACTGTGCAAAAGATTTAGGCACTTAAAAAAAACTGCATAGCGAGGATATCTTCAAAAATAATGCCATAAATAGTTTTCATTTATCAATTGATGTCATACAAAGTCCAGTAAAGACAAAACCATTACCTTCAAAACAGCACCAATTCTCCTAGGTACACCTGGATACAGTTTGATTTCAGTTGATTTCAGATAGGATGTTTCAAGCTTCTTGGAAAATTTGCCACAGTTCTTCTATCTATCTCTCCACAATAATTAGTTTTCATTAAAAAAAAAACTCTGCTTTCAGTTTAATGATATCATTGTGTATTGCTCAAGATGGCGTCGAGTATAGCTGCTGTGTTTCGAGCTCTGTCCCAATGTTGCAATTTTTTGTTTGTTTTGTCTACAATTCTTATGTTTTTTGTCTTGGATGTTGTCTGCCTTATTGTCTAGAATAGACAAACACCTTTGGACATTGGTTCTACAATAGCGCGGAGGGACTGCTGCATTATCTGCCTTACAGAAACTTGGATGTCTGCGGAGATTCCAGACTCAGTCATCGAACCTGCAGGGTTCTCTGTGCACCAAGCGAACAGGGTGAAAGACCTCTCAGGTAAAAGATGAGGTGGTGGTGTATTTTTATGATCAACAAATCCTGGTGTGATCAGAGGAACGTACATTCTATCAAGTCTTTCTGCTCTCCTGATCTGGAATTTCTCATGCTTCTGTGTCTACCGAGGGAATTCACAGCAGTCATTATCACAGCTGTGTACATCCCCCACAAGCCGACACAGACTGGGCACTCAAGGTACTGTATGGGAGTATAAGAAAGCAGGAAACCGTGCACCCTGAGGCCACATTCATTGTGACCGGGGATTTTAACAAAGCCAACTTCAAGTCAACAGCACCAAAATACTACACACATCAGTTTCAACAGACGAGGGGACCGGGTTTTAGACCATTGCTACTCTCCCTTCCGGGATGGCTACAAAAAGATGGCAGCATCCGATCTCATGTGAATTCTACTCATAGAATGAAACATTAATGTTACATTAGTTAAGGTTTTACATTTTGTCTTGTACATCCTCATATTTAAATGCTATTATAAATGCCTCCCTCAGTGATGTGGCCAGTGTCTGAACGTTCAAAAACAGTATACCGTTACTCAGCTGTTTCGAACATATTTTTGGCTTTGACAGAGAACTTCTCTGTAAGTATACCGGGACCTTAAGGCTACTTTTTGCATTGTTCTTCATACAATTCTATCTTATGACATATAAACACTTACTATAACGTTTGACTCTTGAGTCGAAGCATTTAAAGTTTGCATTACATAACCAATTACATTTATAAGCTTGTTTGAGTGTGATCAAAATTCCAGTTGCTCAACATTGTACTTGCAATGCAAAAGACAGTGATACATGTCTTGAAGACCACATTAGTTGACACGTGGTTCAACAATGTCATAGAAGCACCACGAAATTACATGGTTGCTTCAGCAATTGTGTTTTTAATCTCACATTAGCTTTTTTATTACATGTTTTTATTATCATGTACATCTACTATTCTGTGGATACTTTGGTATGCTTTGAAGCATCTGATGGAATGTAAAGCCACTGAAACATTCAGTAGCATGGTATGTATCTAAGTACCATGGTATCGCATTTGACTTTGATGTGCCATTGTACAGTCTCTGTACTTTAAACCTTGTAAATGTAAATGGGGTTTGGCCAATTTCATAATTGAGTGGGCCAGACCACTTGGCCCAACCTGTGGAACCAGGCCTGTACCTCCTATGGTTTAAAATAAATTTCTCTGATGCACAGACATAGATTTAGGGCATGAGGCCCCCAATATCCCAACGAAACCTATGTCACTGCATGCATCTGATTGATATTATAGAGAAATAAGTTGAGCAACAGGACATTAACTGACACTAGGGGAGTTGCAATGTGAAGACAGGCTACAATCAAAAAACAGGAAGAATGAAAAGAGACCGATAGGCAAGGAAAGCCCCTGGGGTCATGGGTAAGCCCAACAGCTTGGCAACAACATCTATTGATTGAGCCGTCCAACCCTGACTGATCCCAGCCAGATCACTCCCACTGACGAAGGCCATTGTCTCATGCTGAGACTCTAATTAAAGCAATGTGGAGCCTTGATTTATATACACTTACACACACACACACAGATGCGGTCCCCAAGTCGCCTGAGAAGATCGGTGTCAGGTCCTCCTTTGTATTGACCCCTAGAAAAGAAGAATCACAAATGAGATCTCCTTTATATCTCAAATGTTTCATCATGGTCAGATGTTTGCCCAAGAAAATGAAAGAAAGAGAAAAAAAAAAATTCCGACATCGGTAACTTACATTAAGTACATCTCATTATGAAATTCGAGAGGACATCAAAATCTGTGCATGTCTGCACATGCCTGTGAGGTGTATAGATCATGCTGGCTTTTTTATTTAAAGCAGCACTTCAGGCATAGTGCTCTAATGAGTGCTGTAATCTTACAATCATATGCTGTCATCAGCTGAAGCTCTGCTAATTTCACACTGCACACAATCTGTTTGTTACCCAAAGAGGCTTTTTTTTTTTTCTTTTTTTTTTTTGACAGATTAATTTTAACGTGATGGATGAAATGACGATTTCAGAGAATAAAGCAGGTATAACTTGTAATTATTGTGTAAGGATTAAGTCATATTGCATAGTCCAATAAAACACTCTGGCTTTTCACTGATGTTATACCATCATTGTATTTATGATACTATTTGTTCTAGAAAACTAAACAATAGAAAAAATCATGTGCTAAATCATACTGGATGCATATGAAAAAGCTCTTTCACAAGCTTTTGGTGTGGACCAGAGTGGTTTGTGATCCAAAACTATGGCGCCTGCCTACGAAGCCCCTCCAAGGACAGGGTGGTTATTGATTTTCTGAAATATTTTTGCATTACCTTTCAATACGTTTTTTTTTTTTTTTTAATAGAATGTTAGTGCCCATGCAAAAGCTTTGTGTTCCCTAACAATTATTTTGGTTACCACACAATTATTTTGGATTCAATCACAATGAGAAGATCTTTATCCTTCCCTTATGAAATGTAAAGGTGCAATATGTAACAATGTTCATGTAATATTCGCCTTTTTTTGCCAATGTGTGAACGGCTTGTAATGCAACTTAAAAAATTAGCCCTTTCCGGACTTCCTAGGTTGCCAATTAAAGCCTGTAGACTGATTTTCATGTGAAGGGAGCGGGTTGGTTTTGCCCGCAAAATCCAAAGGAAGTGATGTTTATGCTCCCGATAGCAACAGCACCAAACTGCAACACTAGGTAACGTTATTTTAGAGATGGAATCCAGCAAATGTCCAGCTCCCAGCACAACACCGACTCCTACACAATCTCTGAGTAAGCCAAAAAAACATTTATCTACTGAATCCCGTCTGGCTAAGCGGGTACATGATCACGGTCGAGTGAAAACTAGAGTGAACATCGGTAGGGCATTTGAATGCTGGAGGGACCTTCATTCGGTTTTGTCGATCAAAACCGACCCTGAATTGCCATTCATCTTATTGGACAGGTAAACTTGCATAACTGCAAAGCATGTGAAATATGGTGCCATAAGGATTTATCTGTATTTTAGCTAACTTGATCTTACCTGCTAACGCTCACCAATTGCAAGATAATTTGCTTTGTAACTTTCAAATAATTTAAATGGTCTTCTCTTTATACTAAACTCAAGTATACAGAATAAATTTAAGCAAATACGCTGGTTTCTTGATCATAGTACAACAAAGTAAAACAGTCATAACTGTGTAATTTGAATTATGCTACCTCATCTGTCAGCATGATGCTGGTGAATCACGTTCAGCCACTTTGAATGTTAACGTCATTGTTTTATCCGATGCTCGCTCGCAGCTCTATGGAGTGTGAGCACGAGCAACAGGTAGCTGAATGCAGTTCACTTAACGGCCACAGGTGTCATTAATAACAAGGGTTTCTGAATCTTACATACTGCACTTTAACTATGGTACAACTGTGGTACAAGTACCATGGCTTTTAAGCAATGCTTCCTACCAAAAACACATGATGTCACAGAAATTAACCATTGTTTCGCTATAGTAAAACTGCAGTAAACATTTTTTTTTTTTTGGTGGGAACCGTGTTTTTAAAAAACAAAACAAACAAAAAAAAACATATTGTACATGTACAATTAATTAACCATGGTGTAACTATTGTTTTTTTTTGTTGTTGTTTTTTTGGCTGAATGATTATGATTTTTATTAGCATAGTTTTTGTTTTCCTGGATTATTACTGTGGTTTTACTATACATTAATTATTATGTTTAAAATGTAGCTGCTGTGGTATAAATATGGTACATTTTGGTTTTAAAAGGTTTTGCTACAAATTCCATAGTTGAATTGGTTACTGAAGTATAACTATGGTTAATTTTGTCTGGGAAGGATAAAGCTATTTCAAGGGAACACAACACATATGAAAAACAAATACACTTGAAAATGTGGTCTGGTGATCCTTTTTTTGAGAACTCTGCAAGTGAATTGATATTGATGATGTTCTTTATACAGTAACTTTCCCTCATGGGCCCTTTTCACAATCTGTGATAATGCATTTCTGCCTTAATTTAGCAACGAAAGTCTAGCTAGCTTTTTTCATTTTAACATTTTTAATCATTTAATACTGATGAGCCAAAATTAGATCTGTGGAATTAGGAGGCCAGGGCAACACATTGAACTCCTCATAATGTTCCACAAACCATTCCCGAACAAAGTGTGCTGTGTGGCAGGGCGCATTATCCTGCTGAAAGATGCCACTGCCATCAGGGAATACCATTGCTATAAATGGGTGTACCTGGCCTACATGATGTTTAGGTAGGTGGCACGTGTCAAATTGACATCCACATAAATAGCTAGACCCAGGGATTCCCAGCGGAATATTGCCCAGAGAATCACACTCCCTCCATCGGCTTGTCATCTTTCCGCAGTGCATCCTGATGCCATCACTTCCCCAGGTAAACCGCGCACACATACACGGCCGTCCACATGATGTAAAAGAAAATGGGATTCATTGGAGCAGGTGACCTTCTTCCACTGCTCCAAGGTCCAGTTCCGATGCCTGTATGCCATTGTAGGCACTTTCGACGGTGGACAGTGGCATCATGGCACTCTGCCCAGTCTGTGTCTATGCAGCAGGGTATGATGCGCTGATGTGTTATGACACATTCCTTCCTTGACTCAGGTCTTTACTCCTGCCCATTTCTCCTGAATTCAACATATTGACTATGAGAATTGGCTGTCAGCTTACCATCTAATCTTCCCAAAACTTGACACCACCTTGTTAGGAGATGATCAGCGTTATTCGCTTCACCTGTGAGTGGTGTTTTGGCTCATCAAGTGTGTGTGTGTGTGTATATATATATATATATATATATATATATATATATACAGTTGAAATGCCCTATGAAATTTCAATTCTTTTTCTAATATTTCCCAAGTGATGTTTAACAGAGCAAGGGGATTTTAACACAGTATTTCTTATTATATTTACCTCTGGAGAAAGCCTTATTTCAATTTGCCTGGTATAAAATATATATATATATATATATATATATATATATATATTTTTTTTTTTAAACTGCTAAGGTCAATAATATTAGCCCCCATAAGAAATTATCTGTTTGATTGGCTATGGAACCAACCACTGTTATCCAATGATTTGCCTAATTAACCTAATTAATCCTCGACATTAAAATAGTAGTAAGAATAATATAGATACATGTATATGCAGTGTATTAGCAGAATATATAATAAGAAAAACAGAGTAAATATATTTATATATAGATAATCTGTATGAACCATATAGACAGATATGTACAGTATGTACAGCTATGTGCAGGATGAATAGTATGAAGAGCAGTAGAATATGGCTATGTATAGGTGTAATTACAGTATGTACATTTTTAAATAAATAATAAATAGAACAGAATGGGTGGGATAGGGTAGTGCAAATTGTCCGGGGGAGTCAATTGTCACCGGGATGCAGAGCTAGAGTAGGGTGACAGCCGCAGGAAAGAAGCTTCCTCTGAACCTGCTGGTTCGGGTGTGGAGAGACCTGAAACGCCTCCCGGAGGGGAGTGGGTTGAACAGTCTGTGGTTGGGTTGGGAACAGTCTTTGATGATGCTGCGCGCCTTACGCAAGCATCGTTTGCCCTGGATGGCCTCGATGGAGGGGAGTGAGGAACCGTTGATGCGTTGGCCAGTTTTCACCACCCTCTGCAGTGCTTTCTGGTCATGGGCAGAGCAGTTGCTATACCAAACTGTGACACAGTTGGTGAAGATGCTCTCGATGGTGCAGTGGTAGAAGTTCACCGGGATCTGAGGAGACAGGTGGACCTTCTTGAGTCTCCTCAGAAAGAAGAGACGCTGGTGAGCCGTCTTGATCAGGGTAGAGGTGATGCAGACACACACACTCAGTTTAAGTCTAGACTAAAGACTCATATATCCAGACCTACATCTAATTTATCCATCAACTCACAATTTAGCTGCTTTAGTTAGGTCTGCCAGAACCAGAAAAATCTCTGCATAAAATGGAACAGCATCTTCGCTAATTTTATTCTATTTGATTAATATCCCGAGGTTACCAGAGCCTACCAGATCCAGCTCCTTTCCTGCTTGGTGTCAGACTCCACTGCTACATGTCGATGAGAGGTGACAACAAATTACAGCTGGTGCTAGCCAGATGTCACTTCAGTTTTTTTACTTCAGAGGATGAACTGATGCCAACTCCAACAGTAAGACATCGGATACTTCATATGCCACTGCCTGAAACTTGGATTTAGGATGAACCCCACTTACCTCAATGAATTGCCCTGCAGGTTGAACTGCGATGTACCTCATAATTTATCTCTTACTGCATCAACGTTGTCTATTGATGGACTGCACTCTTGAAATGGAATACATAGACTATCATTTAATTGCCAATAAAAGCCTTCATCAGCCAACTAACAAAGGACAATTCATAAACTGTATGTGAACTTCTGCAGTTAATCCAGGATGGACATTAGTATTTAATCTTAAAGTTCATTAAAAAATATTGTATATTTATTTTTAAAACACTGGTCCTTAACTCTTACTTAATTTACAAATTTAAAACCATGACTTGCACTCCACACAAATCATTAATATTGGCATTATATTCATGTTGTTTAGCCAGAGGGTAACCGTCCCCACAGCAAGCCTGGTTTCACCCAAGGTAATTTTTCTCCATTAACAAACATCTTATGGAGTTTTGTGTTCCTTGCCACAGTCACATTCAGCTTGCTCACATGGGTTCTAAATACAATTATTATTTAATTATTTAATTTCTATACACATTTTACAATCATATTTATCACTGTGATCACTGTAAGACTTTATAGATTTATTTATTTTTGTTAATGCATGATTTCCAGTAATGCTGCTTTGAAACTATGTGTGTTATGACAAGCGCTATACAAATAAAAATGACTTGAATTGACGACACACACACACACACAGAGAGAGATCATCAAAATCAAGACTTTCCATTTAAACATCTTTCTCTTTGCTATCTGGGCACTTAATCTCAAGGGGAAAGAGTTCAAAACAGAGGGTGCACACAAGCCCTCAGCCATTACTGAGACGGGGTGGCTGTAAGAACTCGGAGCCCGGAGCAGATTGTAACCAAGCCCATACAGGTGATGAAACATGAGAGGCTTTTTTTTTCCTAAATTCAGGCCGAGGTGCTTATTCCACCTGTCTGAGGAGATGAGAACCGACGGGACACTTTTGAACGCACGCCTTTGTTTAAGAGGAGCTGCTGTTGCTGAAGTGTGACCCGGGGCGGTGGAGCTGATGGGCCCTGCATCAGGGCTCTGTTACGTGAGCTTCACTTTACTGTCTCTTTCTCTCACCGCGAGAAGATAGAGGATAACTTTCTCATCAGGTATTCAGCCCTCACAATAGACACTGATCCCAGCGTATCTATAAGTTACACTGTCCCAGTTTAAAGAGATTGATGTGGTATCTTTGTAAAGTGCTGCAATTGTTTTTTTTGTTTGTTTGTTTTTTGCCTTATTTTCATATGGAATTTATTAATCTTGTCAGTGAATGATGACCTAAATTCAAACCTGTGGTCACTATGAACTTTCATTGTATGGAAATGAGCAGCATAAATATTTCACACACACAAAAAAAAAAAAAAAATACTGTGTTCATGCAAATAAATAAATAAGCATCTTCTTTTTACTGAGTGCAAATAGTGTTAGATGCTATTTGCACTCCTAATTAAATACTAGCATACAGTATAGGGGCATCACTGCAGTGTGTTTATTGTGTTCATTTAGAGTCCCACAGACACCCTACATCAACCCTAACCTTATCTTACAAATGAACCATGGTTTTACAACTGTAACCATAGTATCACCATGTTATTTTGTAGTAAAAACATAGTAACCCCAAAATAAAACATGTAACTAGATTAAGACCTTATTAATGTAGTAAACATATGTTTACTATGGCGAAAAAGCATGGTTACTACAATATTACTATAGTAAAAGCATGGTTAATTTGAGGGAGAGTTTACAATGAGATCATTTTCTCTTTTGAGCAAACTTTTCCTTTAAAGCTGAAAGTGTGTGGCACAGAACTCCAGACTACAAAAAATTACTTATGAGCCATTAGCTTCTAAACAGACACATTAAGGAGCCAAATGGCTGTTTTTAGTCAGCAAATCACAGAATTGCTCGATTTAGATTGCCATTCAGAAATGAGATAGAAAGCTGAAGAGAAGGATGACAGCTGATAACCCATTAATAAGATGTTTAATAAACAGTATACACAGGTGAGAAGAAAAGTTTGCATTCTCTTTTGTCTCATAAATGTTCACACCTCTTTCATAATTTATACAAATATAAGAAATAAAATATTTTTTTATTTAGTACTGCTCTTCAGAATCTATATTACATAGAATTACATAAAGTATTGTATGCCTATAGTAGTGTGTTGTCTTCCTGAGAATCAATGAATGTTTGCACCTTGTGTGTTTGTATATATATATATATATATGTATAATTCAAGGCTTTAGCTCTGGCTTTCAGGATAGCCAATGGAACTGCACCTCTTACTTCAATTCACTTCTCCATGTCTGTGCTCCAACTCGCTCTTTGCGATCTACGAACGAGCGGCACCTGGTGGTCCCATCACAAAGAGGCTCAAAGTCTATTTCACGATCTTTATCATTCTCTGTTCCACTGTGGAGGAATGAGCTTCCAGCTTCCACACAATCTGCTGATGCCATCTCTACATCCAAGAACCAGCTGAAAACACATCTGTTCCGTGTGCAATTAACCAATCCACACTATTTACACTTACTAATGAACTTAACTTGTACTTACTGTACACACAAGTGCTAGCACCTATACTACTCCAGCCACCTTGAGAGCTTGGCAGTACAACATTCTAGATGTTGTTGATCTTTGTATGACAAATTGCTCTATGTTCCTCATTTGTATGTCGCTTTGGATAAAAGCATCTGCTTAATGACTAAATGTAAAATGTAAATGTTTAATGAAATTACAGAATACTGTCATAAATCCTGCTTACTGTTCGCCTGCGTTTCCTACCTCTATATTCCTCCACTGGGAACTGTTCCGATGTGTTGTTTTAATGAGTCCACAATAGGTGATTCATTCGATGTTATATTCCAGACAAATTCAACTTGACTCTTTACTATTGCTCTGGGTCCTATCACAGACATGATCTCCCACAGTCTCCTCCTCCTACAGTCTGTTAATATCACAGGTCTTTTCAATTTTGGACATTGGTTCCACACAATGAAAACGAGTTACTTTGATATGAAATTAAAATGTAAGCTCTCTTTAAATACTCTGCATTAGATTCACTGCTCAGTTGTACCACTTTTGTGCATGGTATTTCAGCGCAAATACCTCTTATTCACTAACCACCTGCAATCATGTTTATCAGGTGGGATCAGCGCTGAAATTGCGCTTCTTCTTCAATATTTAAATGAAGTAATTGTTATTCCTTTCAGCGCTAACATGCCTGCTTTCTATTTAAATAAGGCTCTTCAAAGACTGTTCATCATTCACAAAACTCTGTGCAATTTTCCCTGTTACCACCAAATTAAAGTATGTGGTAAAATGAATTGCGTGGGCAAATTGTGTTCAGCAGTGATTTTGTGGCTTGTTTGCCAGATCTGCATAATTCCTTTAGTAAATCGGGCAAAAGTGAAAGAGCACAGTTAGCGCATGCAAAAAACTTTGCTTTTCATGGGTGCAATTCTTACTTAGTGAATTTGCCCTTTTGTGTAACTAAATATCATGATTACTGTCATAACCTCCATTCCCCGAGGGAGGGAACTAGACGTTGTTTCGAATGAAGTGACACAAGGGGCGCCGAATCGTACCTATTTAAAATATTTAAAAGTCTGTATATATATATATATATATATAAAACCATCAGATGACATAATTCCATTCTGGATAGTGCCCAACCAATATATCGGTTTATATTTGCCTTTCACCGATATATCGATATCGGCGTATATGTTTACTGATATGTACAGATATAAAAGCAATTTTTCAGAACATATAATGCAGAAAATAATGCTTTAGAATTGCCGTCATAATGTAGTTTGTCCAGCAGAGTGTGCTCCGACTCAATTGTTTACAGAGCTGAGCTGACGGTGGTTCTGGTGAAAGTGTGGTGTTAAGTGGTGCGGAGTTAAGCGGTGTCTTCTTGGTAAGTTGCTAACTAGTTTGTGAAATACACACTGGAAAGTTAATAAACAATGACCCCATCATTTTCCCTTTTCAATATAACTAATATAACATTAAACCTGTTCCTGACAACCATGTCACTCATGTTTATCACATCTGTTTGCTGTTAGCCAGCTATAGTTTGTCAGTGCAGTCAGTAATGTTGAAGATTTTAAACATCAGAGCATCTTTACGCAGCTCAGCAGACAAAGGTTCAGTGGTGGATCTTGTCTATTGAGTGTTGATTTCACGCTACGTTGTTACCTAGTTGTTGAGATGCAATTCTGGAAAGTAAATTAAGTCCATCTTTTACACTCAGTGACAACAAACTTATAGCTATCTAGCTAATCACGTAGCTACTTTCATTGCTTGTTAGCTGAGTGGACGCTTATGTGTAAACTGTTTTGTTCAGGATTCACAGTTTGGTACCCCTTCAACCGAACAATTCTAGTCATTGCATTTACAAAATGTAATATTTAAAAGTCTGGTTTTCCACCGTACCGAAAATTCCCCTAAACTTGTATAGCAGAATATGGTATAACACCACTGCCACTGTTTATCTCTTGACTCGGCAGGTGTAAATGCTTCTCATTTTACAACCTGCCCTTAATTGACTGACAGTATTAAAATAGTCAACCTTTGACTGACTGATACTGAAGTCTACTACTGATGTTTATTTAGCTTTTTATTTTATTTTGATTTATTATTTATTTCAATGGTCAGCATTTGACTGATACTAAACAGTACTGATGTTTATTTAGCTATTTATTTATTTATTTTAATTTATTATTTATTTTAATGATCAGCAATTGACTGATATTAAACAGTACTGATGTTTATTTAGCTATTTATTTTATTTTAATCAATTGTTTATTTTAATGGTCAGCATTCGACTGATCCTAAACAGTGATGATGTTTATTTAGCTATTTATTGTATTTTTATTGATTTTTTATTTAAATGGCCAGCAACTGACTGACACTGAACATACAGTACTGATGTTTATTAAGCTATTTATTGTATTTGTATTTATTGTTTACTTTCACAGTGTTTACTTCTAGAATTGGTTGACAATTTATAATAATAATGTCAAATATTCTTTGATAAAAAAAATTTGTTTAAGGAAGCAGCCTTCCGAGTACCTTTGCATAGTTATATCGGCACAAAATCAATAAACAATTCACATAGAAAAGGTCTGTTTTCATTCCAGCTCAACTATGTCGGCCACCATATCGGTAATTAGTGAATTTTCCCCCTCTAAAATTGGTATCAGTCGGATCTAATATATAACATTTAATACTTTGTTAGTTGTTTATAGTGTAGCTAACTACTTTTTTCAAAAGAGTAGCTTTACCACAGTTTAGTTAATTTATGTTATGAGAAGCTTTTAAGTAGATTCCCCCTCACTGATTGTGACTAAAGTCCTAAGATGTACATCGTGCAGTCTGAAATAAAAGACAGTTGACTTTTATGCAAAATCACACTGGGCTCATATATTAGAAAATCTTGCAAGCAACAATCATAAAGGACAGAAAAATAAATCAAATCAAACAGCGCATGCCAGATTTATATCAGGGCTATCATCGAATCTACAGTCCATGCTGCAGTAACAGACAGCTTGCTCCACTCAGGTCAGTGGTATCCAATAAAAGCCAGCTCTGTAAAGCATTTATCAGTTGGCTTTGGCTATCCTGATCACTAGATCCCAGGTTAATCTCTCACCGAGAGTCAGTGACATTTTTAAATCTGCTCTCCCCGAAACCCCCGTCCTCTGAGAGATTGTTTAACACCGTTTGACATTTCCACAGAGCTGGAAATGCTCCACATGTCGACCAGGATGTAAAAGGCTCTCTATGTGCGTACACCTCTCCAAAACTCCAGCAGATATTCCTCTCCTAATGATCTTGATGTGAAACCGGCAGTCATCGTATGCATATCGTTCAGATGACGCATTCAAGCCTGTCACTTTTTCAGGAGCTGACATTTCAAGTATGCTGAAAATTGAGCTTTTCTAGTGGGTGTGTGATAGCATTCTATAGTCCTTTTTAGACCTATTCAGCTGACAGTGGAGATTAAGATCGTGGTCATTCATAGATTTGACATTATTTAAGTTTGACCTAATGTCACACATCTGATCATTTTTGTTGAATTAGTAGGGTACAACGGGGCTCAAGCCCCCTTTAAAGGTTAAAATTTTTTTACACTTCACCCCAGGGTGATGAAGTCAATCATGGAGAGACACAACAATAAACAGTGAAAATAATCTACGATTGGTAGGCCACATGTTGGCACATTCATTCTCTTAATTTTCCATTGATGCCTCAAAGGAATGTATCACTCGAACATAAATTCATTGCTTTCAGCAGGCTTAGTAAATGTCAGTATCATTTAGTGAAGTAACGACTGCGAGCTTCAGTTCATTCAGCCAGCAGGGTTGAGGAGACATTTTCTTATAATGATCTCTTTTATGAGCGTAATTTCATCCTCGTCATTAAACTGCAACTCAGTGCGTAACTACTGTGGACATCAGTTCAAGTTACGTACATATTTTCACATGACTCAGTTTCATTAACGGTCTTAATACAATCTACACTTGACATATAGCAATGACATTTTATGGGTAACGGATTCAAGTTTTATAACCATAAAAAGATCTATGCCAAATGGTACTAAAGCATATTTCTACTACAGTCTATTTTTGGCCCCATCATGCAAAAAAAAAAGTAAAGACAAACTTATTCAGTATTAGTTTGGCAAAAACAAAACAGCACACAAAATAAAAAAAATAAATGAAACATCTTGCTCAGGATTGTTGTCTTGCTTTCCAGTAAAAATATCTAAACATCCTTAAAGCATGATGCATTTCATTGAGAAGCAAAATTACAAGATATTAAGTCTTGATTTCAGAGAAATCTAACACAATTTTGTGAGGTTTAGGCAGCTACCTTCAAAGGGTCTGTTCACACCAAATATATTTTCTGCATCTGTTCCCTGCAGTGTCAGAAATGTTATATTAAATGGGAAAATATTTCTTAATGTATTATTTTGTACCTTTATGGGGGAAAATTGGATCAATTCATAAATTTTATCAATGTATCAAAGGTGTCATTTCATGAGTATCACAATTTTCTTGATATTTTACATATAAGAGATCATCTATAAAAGCACACATTAAATTTAAAAACTCAAAAGTTAATCTCAAATGCAATAAAAGCATTTATTGAAACCCAGCTGCAAAAACGCCTCATTCTACTTACTTTATTAGTGGCCCAAATATTCATGACTGCCTCTTCACCAACAACATCAAAGCCTACTTTACATCATCGCACTCCCGGCCCCACCCACTTGGGCTCAGTTTGGAAACAGAGAGAAAGCAGGACAAACAGAATACCAAAGGGGACCCATCTGGAATTAGGTCCAGAATTATTTTGGTATATAAATATGCACTAGACAAAGTCTTTGACCATTGTTATGTATATTGCACTGCTGAAGGATGAAAGATGCTGTGTCAAGTTACAACTCTGAAAAGGAGACCCTGTTTCATTTAGTTGTTGCATCTTGTTTTTTTTTTTTAGCACAACTGCATCATGCACATGTTCTCGTACCCATCTGCACTATTTTTTTTTGGTGTACTGTATGTAAACATGCACTAGTTCAGGGGTCAGCAACCTGTGGCACACATGCACACTAGCAACAGCAAGAGATGAGTAGAGGTGCAAGGAACTTCATATAAATAAAATAGCCGGCTCCTCTTTCACTGTTGCTTGCGTGATTTTGAAAAATGTATGACATAAAATATGAAATATTTAAGATTCCACACAATTTTGTGATCAGTATTCAAATAAGCAAATTTGTAAGATTAACTTTTAACTCATTTTGTGCAAAAGGAAAGGTTTTCTTTCATTAAAGCACTTTCACAAGATGCTGCTCTCTGAAAATTAACATGCAGGATCATGATTATCATATTAGGATATCATAATTATTGGGTTCTGCACAAATGTTTCTGCACAAACTGTTATGCTAATAATATAATTTGTAATGAAAAATAGAAACATTTCCACTAGTGGAAACCATTGACCAGGAAAATAAAAAATGGCACACCATGTCAAAAAGTTTGCCGACCCCTGCACAAGATGGACCTCTTTGAGTTTAATGCATTTCCGGTGACGTGTGACTCAGTGCACAATGATAATGTACAGTATGTGTGTACAAACATTTTATACACTGTGCTATGGACTATGTATGTGCATTAAAAAAAAAAAAAAAAAACATCTTCACATGCTTGTGAATTAGTCATAATATGATTCAAGCTTTGCAAAGGAACTATTATTGAAGGTTAAGGCAGCTAAAAACACTATTGGATGCCATCGCAAAACTGTGAGTAAACATTTTCATTCATGAATATTTCATATGTCATTACTGTTTTATATGGCACTACTGTGCTTACAGTAAAAAACAGTTTAATATATTTGGATGAAAAAAAATTGGATGCATTGGATGTGCATTGTGCGTAAACCCAGATATGTTGTTTTATAATGTTGTGGAGCTTGTTCATTCTCTTTCGACTGAGTTTCAAATATGTCTGTATTAAATGGGCTGCATGATGTTAGCCAATATTAACAGTGGGCGTTTACGTTGAAGTTTTAAGGAGGCACTCAGGCAAAGACTGAGCATTTTTTGGCCAGAGACAGGTTGGAAAATTATTTTAAACATATTACTATATTATGAAAGTTCTGGTGCAAAAAACTTTACTTACATTATCAGTTGACCTCAGGGAAGATAATACAATTACAAAAAAGAGTATGTCATGACCCCATTAAGACAAATTCTCAAGATTAAGAAATGTTAATCTTAGAAATCTTAACCTAAAAATTGTTATGCCATAATATGTATAACTTTGACTAAAATAGAATATTAAGAACTATATCAGATGTTACAAATTGAAAAAAAAAAATGAGTAGGAGGAGTTTTCATTAGAATTTTCAAAATCATTTTGAATGTCAAGGGCATTTTTGAAATTTTTGCCCAGAATCCCTCCCTCTAAAATGTTTTGAACATGATGAACTGTTTTTGAAATGTTCTTCTATTCAAACTAGACAAACGTCTTTGATGTTGTGTCACGTCTTGCTGGTTGTTCAGCGGCTTGCACAAGAGCACCACATTTTTTAAGATTCCGTGTCAAGTTAAAATAATTTACACTTTTAAAAATGCACCTTGAGGCATCTGTGTTCTGTTCTATTCGTTGCGCTGCATCTAGCTTTTTTAGCACAAAAACGTGTTCGGACTGAACACCTTCTAAGGCAGAATCCTTACTGAAATGGAACTTTGTAAGGTACATATTTGGGATGTTTTACATTGGCAGCAACTCTGTGTGTCATACAAATATTGCTCCTAATGCAAAACGCACCTGAGACTCGGCCTACAATTGATTTCCATTAGCATGTTGCTATGATAACACTGTGATAATCATATTAGCTTAAAATAAATAGTACACACAAATATTAGGAAAAATATAAACATTTTAATTCGATTAAACAATATGTATAAATACTTTTGGTATTTAATGAATTAAAAGTAGCCTTTATTTATAATAAGCATTCCTCTCAATTCGTCTACCAACCAGGGCTGGATTGGTAATCTGGCATACCAGGCATTTTCCTGGTGGGCTGATGCACTTTGGGGCTGATCATGTGTGGACTGGTCATGGGGAGACCTGGGACTAAGCTGAGATGAACGTTGCCTCAATATGCCGAATTGGACAGTGATATGCAGAAAAGGTCAGCGACAACAACTTGAGACACTTGCGTTCTGTTATATTTGTTGCACTGCAAATAGCTTTTATAGCAGAAGAACACATTAGGTTTGGACAAATCTTTGCTTGAATACAGCTATAAAGTCTTACAATGATACCTACATAGGCAGCTCACTACATTTTGGACAGAGCCCTTGAGATCATCCAACTGAACAACTGGCACATACTGCCCCATGTCGAATGGCAAACCAAACTGTGAGGCATACTGCATGTGAAAACAAATCCAGGGCTAAGGTCCATTTAATGGCTAACATGGAAGTGTGCAGCACTCCAGATGCTGTCCAAACCCAAATGTGTCAGAGAGGCTCCTCAACGAGGATAGATAGCTAAAGTTTGACTATTTCATCTGTTTGCTTGGTGACCTCATCTTGAAATGAATAATTGATATTGAAGGTGGAGGAGCAATCTCATAGACAGATTTTCACTGTCTTTTGATAGCTTTACCCACCCTGAACTCTCTCACTCTCTTTCTCTCTCTCGCCCTTTTTCTCAAGAGTAGAATGGAGACAGAGAAAGAGATAGACATTTTAAATACCACCGTCAGCATTATAAAACCTCTTTAACAGACATTTCTTTTTTAATATTGTATACCCTGGCTTTCTATTGCCAGAAAAATGGAAAACATAGCTTTTTCATTCTTTGTTGATGACAAGGACAGTTTTCTGTAAGTATAGTGTCTATGTAATTTATGTGGGTACAACCTTGAAGAAACATGTTATGGTAGATAAGATATAAGATGTCCATGAACTTAGTTTTAGATGAATGTTATACTGCAGGTCACTGTTGTGACATTTTCATGTCAACAACTCTTATGCAGTCTAGTAGTGTAATAGAGACCAGTCTTGAAGATAAAAATGAAATTGCTTGATAATGGACAATCATTTTTAATGATGCAGTTTTATTAAAGCCTAAACTTATTTGTTTAAATAAGTTTACATATATAAACTCAGACAATAATTGTCTTCTTAATTTCAACTGCTTTTATTTTCAGCAATCTTAACGTGTGAATATTTGTATGAACATTTGTATGAACATTGTATGAAGATTCAACAACTAAGACATAAAATGAACAAGTGTTACAGACACGTGATTAACAGAAATGGAATAATGTCAAAATCAAAAGTAACAGTCGGTATCTGGTGTGGCCACCAGCTGCATTAAGTACTGCAGAGCATCTCCTCCTCATGGACTGCACCAGATTTGCCAGTTCTTGCTGTGAGTTGTTACCCCACAATCCCACCAAGGCACTTGCAAGTTCCAAGACAATTCTGGGGGGAATGGCCCTAGCCCTCACCCTCCGACCAAACAGGTCCCAGATGTGCTCAATAGGATTGAGATCTGGGCTCGTCGTTGGCCATGACAGAACACTGACATTCCTGTCTTGCACAAAATCGCACACAGAACAAGCAGTATGGCTGGTGGCATTGTCATGCTGGAGAGTCATGTTAGGATGAGTCTGCAGGAAGGGTACCACATGAGGGAGGAGGATGTCTTCCTTGTAACGCATAGTTTTGAGATTGCCTGCAATGACAACAAGCTCAGCCCGATGATGCTGTGACACACTGCCCCAGACCATGATGGACCCTCCAACTCCAAATCGATCCCACTCCAGAGTACAGGCCTCAGTGTAACGCTCATTCCTTCAACGATAAACAGGAGTCCGACCATCTCCGCTGGTGAGACAAAACCACGACTCATCAGTTAAAAGCACTTATTACCAGTCCTGTCAGACTTGCAATCATGCTATATGGCAATACATCAGCACTGCTGTAATTACCTTCGGCCTGCGGCCGAATCACAGCAGTGCTGCAAAAAAATTAATGCAATTAATCGCAATGCCCCCGGATTGTAATAAGGAAGATTTCTGAGAAATGCAAGCTTGTAGTACCACCTGTTTACTCTAGAGGGCTGTAATTGAAATTTCAGCTGTGTGGGAACACGCAGTTTATACAGTGAACAAAACAACACTTCAGCAGATAGAAGAACACAAACATGCATCATGTTCTTGTGTTCAAACACTTGAAGGAGCACAAATTCAACTAAGTGATTCTAAGTATTTCTCTTGACACTTTAGTGACCTAAAAAATGTATGTTTATGACGCAACGCACCCAAGACGCTACACAAGCATGTCTGATGCTTGTTGAAATTGATGGGTCATTAAACAAGAACTCATAATAAATCTCGACTTATTGACAAATTCACTTGTGAAATGGATTGCTGTGAACTGTATGCCAATGATTGGTTTATGTTCAATAATATGTTAGTAAACAATATATTGTATTCTAAAGCCGTTTTTTGTATTGTCTTATCAATGATGAACTCTTCTGCCACAAGAATGTAATGCATTTTAATTATCTGAATATTTATATGTTTAATTATATATTTAATTTTTGTAATATTTAAAGATAACAATGTATAATTATTTTCATCATATACATCATTGAATTATTGTTACATGAGGGGCTTTCTCAGCAAATATTTGTATATGCGATTAAATTTGATTAATCGTGATTAATTAATCGGAACATCATGTAATTAATTAGATTAAAAATTGTAATCGATTGACAGCCCTAATATATATATATATATATATATATATATATATACACACTCACCTAAAGGATTATTAGGAACACCTGTTCAATTTCTCATTAATGCAATTATCTAATCAACCAATCACATGGCAGTTGCTTCAATGCATTTAGGGGTGTGGTCCTGGTCAAGACAATCTCCTGAACTCCAAACTGAATGTCAGAATGGGAAAGAAAGGTGATTTCAGCAATTTTGAGCGTGGCATGTTTGTTGGTGCCAGACGGGCCGGTCTGAGTATTTCACAATCTGCTCAGTTACTGGGATTTTCACGCACAACCATTTCTAGGGTTTACAAAGAATGGTGTGAAAAGGGAAAAACATCCAGTATGCAGCAGTCCTGTGGGCGAAAATGCCTTGTTGATGCTAGAGGTCAGAGGAGAATGGGCCGACTGATTCAAGCTGATAGAAGAGCAACTTTGACTGAAAAAAAACACTCGTTACAACCGAGGTATGCAGCAAAGCATTTGTGAAGCCACAACATACACAACCTTGAGGCGGATGGGCTACAACAGCAGAAGACCCCACCGGGTACCACTCATCTCCACTACAAATAGGAAAAAGAGGCTACAATTTGCAAGAGCTCACCAAAATTGGACAGTTGAAGACTGGAAAAATGTTGCCTGGTCTGATGAGTCTCGATTTCTGTTGAGACATTCAGATGGTAGAGTCAGAATTTGGCGTAAACAGAATGAGAACATGGATCCATCATGCCTTGTTACCACTGTGCAGGCTGGTGGTGGTGTAATGGTGTGGGGGATGTTTTCTTGGCACACTTTAGGCCTCTTAGTGCCAATTGGGCATCGTTTAAATGCCACGGTCTACCTGAGCATTGTTTCTGACCATGTCCATCCCTTTATGGCCACCATGTACCCATCCTCTGATGGCTACTTCCAGCAGGATAATGCACCATGTCACAAAGCTCGAATCATTTCAAATTGGTTTCTTGAACATGACAATGAGTTCACTGTACTAAAATGGCCCCCACAGTCACCAGATCTCAACCCAATAGAGCATCTTTGGGATGTGGTGGAACGGGAGCTTCGTGCCCTGGATGTGCATCCCACAAATCTCCATCAACTGCAAGATGCTATCCTATCAATATGGGCCAACATTTCTAAAGAATGCTTTCAGCACCTTGTTGAATCAATGCCACATAGAATTAAGGCAGTTCTGAAGGCGAAAGGGGGTCAAACACAGTATTAGTATGGTGTTCCTAATAATCCTTTAGGTGAGTGTATATATATATATATATATATATATATATATATATATATATATATATATATATATATATATACATATATACATATATATATATATATATATATATATATATATATATATATATATATATATATATATATATATAAAGGTGTATATATATATATATATATATATATATATATACCATTAAAACCATTAAAAAATAAAAATAAATCATCTTTTGCGTATGGAGGTCAATTTTGACCCGGACATCAATTGTGACTTTACATATAATATAACGTAATTTGTTTTGTACATCTGTGAACACAACCTCTTTCCATACTCTCTCACACACTTTTTTGTCTCTCACTGGGACTGCATCTTGTTTACAAACATGCACAAACACACACACACACACACACACACACAGTTCCACACATATTCCTGTACAAAACAGACAGGACAAATGTAACAAACATAAAAAATAAACTAAATCAAAGGTACTACTGCCTAATGGGGGTGTGGCAAGATTTTGTTCATGTACACATTATTCTAAATAGGGCTTGAAAGAGGAAATTGCCCACATTTTACTCTGCAGCCACTCTGAAATAGAATAGAATTTGCTTCAAAACATAATAAATTAGTATTAATGAATTGTAAAATTGTTGTGATGAAGTTTAGTTGAAAAATAATAAGTTGGTACCAAGTAGTATTGAGCAGTTATGAGTAATAGGAAATCAATTCAAATTACTAGTAATTCTCATATTCTCATGTTAAAATAAATTGTATATTATGTTATATTTAGATAAAATGTCACAGAAATGTTGATAAAAAAGATGTCTTCACATGTATCACATTGGTTTGCTGTAATTAATGTATATTTTAAAATGTCAAAGATTTTCTACATTTTATTATTTTTTTAAAAAAGCACATTAAATAGTAACTTTTATTTTTGTCAGTTAACATGCCAAAAATATAAATCTTTTTGCATGTATGAACAGTTATGAACACATACATGACTTATAATATAGTTTTATTTGAAAACTATCAGTGTGAAAGATTTATAAGCTTGAATTCCACAGGATAAAGTAAATTTCTCATGTTTTAAGGATATTTAGATATCTTCACTGGAAAACAAGCCAAAATCAATGATTATAAAAAGTTTAAAATTGATGATGGGGTTTCCCAACGTGATACAGCAGAAAAAGAAACTAAGCAGCCAACAAAATCTCCTGTTGTGGCTGTTTGGGACACATTTGTTTACATTTACTTAGATACTATAGCTTTTTTCACTTGTTGCTTTTTTGCATCACATCTTGTTAGGACAAAGTGTATGCACATGCACAAAAACTTTGTCTCGCTTAAGAGCATAATGACCTCGAGTTGAACCATGCCATTTAATATTTTATGATTATGTGTTTTATTACCATCAGCATATAATAAACTCCTAACCGCATCAGCACACTGTGTACTGTTAATTTAATGCCACTGCTAGAATGCAAGTAACTTTCTCCTTTTTTATCAATACAGTTATTTATTATGATTATGGTTTCTCTACCTTTGCCAGACACCTATTTATCCATGGCCGTAGCCCATACAAGCATGCTATTAGTGTCAAATGCTCCACCGCTTTGCCAGGCAGAAATGTGGCCTGATTACACTGTGTTCTGGTAGGGTGCTGTGAAGCTGCAGGTGGCGGGGGAAAGTTCCAGTTTTCCTGGTTTGATCGGTGTGCCCAGGGCCACATAAATATGCTGGCACTTCCGTCACGCTTGGAGAGCCAGCATTGTCTATGGGCTGGGGTGGACACAATGGCACAGCAGGCTGAGGGTTGGGACAAGACTATGAAGCCAGCTGCACCAATGACCCTCCAGGGGTACAACACTACCTCAATGGCAAAACGAGGGATTTCAAAGAGGCACGAAAGTTTATGAGACTGAACAGAGAGAAACAAAACATAATGAAAAATGTATCCTAAATCCTGATCTCATAAAATAAATACAAAAATACAAATAAAAACAACATGACTGTGGCATCATTTTTGTAAAATAAGTGAAATGTCCACTCTGTGGCGCTAAAAGCGAGTTACATTTTCTTCCAAAGAGATGAGGTTTTAAGGCTCTACCATGTTTTAAATCAACAAAAACTTTCTTTTTTTTTTTTTTAAGGCAAAGATGAAAAACACAATAGCTAAAGCTACCACATCATTTGGTGTTGTTTCTATGACACTTTCAACATGTCGACTCATGTGCTCTTCAGGACTCATACCCCGGTACTTTGCAGCACAAGTGCAATGCTCTATCAGTTGAGCTATCAAAAAATTTGATTGCATGTGAATAAGCTTGTGAATGTTGCTGGTTATGTAAAGGAAATGCTAAAATGTATCACCTTTCAAGTCATGCACTTTAGTAAAACTGTTTAGATGTCATAAAATAGCATTGTGTGAAGTACAGGGTGAAAAGTAAGCGTTTATGAACTGTTGATCTGCCGTTTTACTCCATTTTGATTTGTGTGAAAGTGAATAAATGTCATTGTTGTTTTAGTGTTCATTTCAACAGGACAATGTCACGATGTGCAACAAGCCACATTAAAATAACTTTGCAAAAATGTAGATATAGTAATGTTATTCTACATGACATGGTAGCAAAAATGAAAATGCAAAATAAATGCGACTTTCTTGCTTCCGGGGAAAATTAAAGGAGAAATTTTGAAGAATGTGCTGGTAGTTTTCCAACTAATGTGGACTTTAAAGTATCAAAAATATAAATAAGCACCATAAAAGTATAAAAAAAAAAATTAGAGCATACAAATCTGTGCACTTTATTGCAAGATGTCCGAAGCCATTTGATAACTTTGTGTGAAAAACAGACTGAAATTTTAATAGTTATTCAATGAAAATCTTGATATCCACCCTATCCTTTATAACTGCCACTTTATAACTGTCTGCTACCTCAATAACTGCTATGTGCATAGAACACTATATCATAGTATTTTATGTTTACATTTTGGCATTCAGTAACTGTCATCTTTTTGCACTACTTTGTACTGGTTGGCGCTGCACTGTCTATCACTGTGCCTATTGTCCTGTTCATTGTTAGAAATTTATTGTACTGTCCCGTACTTTTGCACACGTTTTTGCACGTGCACTTTATATAGATATTTTATATAGGTATTTTTATTTAATCTGTGTAGTCTCATGTGGTTCTGTGTTTGTCCTATGTTGTTTTATGTAGCACCATGGTCCTGGAGGAACGTTGTCTCGTTTCACTGTGTACTGTACTAACTGTATATGGTTGAAACGACAATAAAAACCACTTGACTTGACTTGACTAGTGATCCTTTCTGCGTTCATAAGAGTTCATTCGATGATAGCAATGTGCGATTCGTAAATGAATAGTTTTTTAAGTCGGATCTTTTCAATGAATCATGAGATCTTGTTCACAAAACTGGTCTGACTGATTCTTTCACATATTGGTCTGATCTGGTTCTCAAATATTGGTTTGTTCCTCACACAGAGCCATTGAATGAATTCAGAAGACTATTAATATAGTATACAAGTGTGGACATATTTTATAGTCCTCCTGTGTCCTTTTTTGAAGCTTGAAAACTCAAGTCCTTATTTAAGAAATAGTTCACCCAAAAATTTTAATAATCTCATAATTTACTTACCCTCATACCATCACAGATGCGTATGACTTTCTTTTTTCTTTACGCATCCCACAACATGCCTCATTGCACCCTTGGCCCCACCCACTGGCGTGCAATTCAGGCCTTCTGTGGCTAACTATTCTTAGCATAACACCAAAGTGTACCCATCTAGACTCTTTTGGATTCTTTTTTAATATATTCATGCACTAGACAGACATCTTTGACTGCTGGATACATATCTCATGCTGCTTTTTATGGAGTGGTGGTGGCGTAGTGGGCTAAAGCACATAACTGCTAATCAGAAGGTCGCTGGTTCAATCCCCACAGCAACTACCATTGTGTCCTTGAGCAAGGCACTTAACTCCAGGTTGCTCTGGGGGGATTGTCCCTGAAACAAGTACACTGTAAGTCGCTTTGGTTAAAAGCGCCTGTCAAATGCATAAATGAAAATGCTTTTAAAAGATGCAGTGTTAAGTTACAACTCTGAAAGTGAGATGCTATTCTCTTTCATTCAGCTTCTGCCTTTGTTGCTTTGAGTACAAACACATCATGGACATGTTCTTTTGCCCATCTGTGCTATTTTTAATTGTTGGTGTATGTAATCATAGGTGACGTCTTTGATGATGGACGATGGATGTTTTCGACTGTTTCCACCTCAGTGCACCTCAGTGCGCCTTCATTATGTGCGTAATTTCATAGTTCTTTGGAATATGTATGTGCATTTTTTTTTTCCGGCTCATGCCAGCATGGATTGCTTGTGAACAGACAAAATACTATTTAAGCTTTGCAAAGTGACTGGAGGTGCTTAGGTCAAAACAGAGCGTTTTAGACAGTGGGCCAAAAGCAGGCTGGAAAATTATCATATATTACTAAATTGTGACTGTTTTGGTGCAACAAAATAATAATAAAATTAAATCATAACATTATCAGTGGACCTTAGTGAAGATAATAAAATTATAAAAAAATAGCACTTCATAGCCCCTTTAATGCACATATTAAAAGAACACAACCCAGCTTTAACCTCCTCATCTGGGAAGATGGAGCAGTGTGCCAGACCAAGCTTGCACACTGTCCATCTCATGGTTAAATCATATAGTGTTTGTGTATACGTGTGCGAGCGTGCACGCATGTGTGTGTGTGTGTGTGTGTGTGTGTGTGTGTGTGTGTGTGTGTGTGTGTGTGTGCGTGGGCAGGTTTGGGTGGTTTACGAGGAAATAGTTTTAGGTTACAAACTGGTAATTACAAGGGTATTATGCTATAAATGTGGTTTATGAAGACATTTGTAGTATCCCCATAATTCAAATAGCTTACAAATCATACTAAAGGATTTTTATTTATTTTTTTTATGTAAAAATGCATAAAGTTTTTTTTTTTTATGAGGGTTAGTGTTTGGGGATATAATCTATAGTTCACACAGTATAAAAATCATTATGTCTATGGAGAGTCCTCATAAGGATAGCCACACAAATGTATGTGTGTGTGTGTGTGTGTAGAAGACAATCTTAAGTGCCCTCTGCAGCTCCCCTGCATGCAGCTGCCATAAATGGGTACATCGGTGAGACATTATGATGTCATACCCCTGCAGTCAGTACGGCTCTCGTGCTGTCGGGAATGCGTTTGACCCCTGTGCTTTTGCACTTCCATTCACTGCAGCTTTGTGCATTACCTCATCGCAAATGCTCTACCCCCCCAACCCACACTCTCTTTCTTCTTTTTTTAAAGGGAAGTAAAGCTTTATTACATGGTATTCTGCAATACCTTATTCTACTTTATTCTATTTAGTTGCAGCACTCTACAGTCAACTATTTTTGAGTCAGTAAAATATATATTTTTTATATAAGATCCAGGAATGTTAAGTTGGTGTGCTAGAGCTCTGCTGTTTCCAGATAATGGGAATTTCAATTCTGACAGCCCAGGAAAGCCAGAGCAAGCCTCGTAAATCAAACTTTAATTTCCACTCTGTTCCCATCGGATCATGAGCACAGCAGGATTACTCATATACTTTATGTGGATTTACGCTTGTTAGAGCTTCATTCCCTGCGAACCTGAGTTATGCTGATGGACTGGCCTTACAGGAATCAACCCTCATGATAATCTACAATTAGTCCAGAAACTCATTCAAACAAGCCACCTGCAGCATATGTAATGGCAGCAGGTAAGTAGCTGTGCAGTGTATAAATCTCACTCCCCTGGCCTCAAGAGGTGTACAAGTGACTGATGCTAGAGGCTGTAGCCTTTAGACTCCTTGTTAGAGTGACCGCCTCCCATGCCAGAGACGCTAGTTCGAATCCCGTTCGGAGCAGGTTGGGCAGGACCGGTTATACATATGGGTCACTATCCAATCTAAGATTTATAACAGCATATTTCTACACCAATTGACCAAACCATGACGTAAACCAACCAGATCTAATGTGAATCACAACATAACAAACTTTGATTTCAAGCAAAAAAAAGTATTTGAAAATTGACAAAAAGTAGTATAGTTCTAGACCTGCTGTAAGTTCAAATACTCTGACACAGACTGATGGCTTCAACAAAAGCATCCCTACTGAAAAGACCAGCATTGCTGATCACCAGCTAATGTTGTGTTTAGTGTGCTGGGATACTGGTGTCCCCAGAACTAGCTTAAAGGAATAGTTCACCCAAAACTTACAATTATTTACTCATTTACTCACCTCTATGCCATCCCAGATGTGCATGACTTTCTTTCATCTGCTGAACTCAAACAAAGATATTTAGAAAAATGTCTCAGCTTTTTCTATTCATAAAATTCAAGTGAATGGGTGCCAAAATTTGGAAGCTCCACAAATCACATAAATCGGCATAAAAATAATCCATAAGACTCCAGTGGTTAAATCAATATCTTCAGAAGTGATATGATAGGTGTGGGTGAGAAACAGATAAATATTTGTGTTTTTCTTTTTGTTTTCTTTTGACTATAAATTTACCTCCCTGCTCAGTCAATCTGCACTTTATCTTTCACATTCTTCTTCTTATGTTTTGGTGTTTCACATTCTTCATGCATATTGCCCCCTACTGGGAAGGGAGCAAAAAAGACTTAAATATTGATCTGTGTCTCACCCACACATATCATAGCACTTCGGAAGATACAGGCTAAAACGTATGTAATACTTTAATGCTGCCTTTATGTGCTTTTTGGAGCTTCAAAATTTTGGCACCCATTCACTTGCGTTGTATGGACCTACATACGTAGCTGAAATATTCTTCTAAAAATCTCTGTTTGTGTTCTGCAGCAGAAAGAAAGTCATACACATCTGGGATGGCATGAGGGTGAGAAAATGATGAGAGAATATACATTTTTGGGTGAACTATCCCTTTAACCAGCTCCCACTGAAGACATGCTGGTCAAATAACATCACCAGCTAGGATGTTCTTGTGAAAAGCGTGGCTTCGATGGTCCATCAGCTAGACCAGCACCCAACCAGCATTAAGCAGCTTAGACCAGCATTGAACTGGACTTTTTAACAGAAATATACAACTTATTAGCAACCTCAGAGCTCACAGTAGGTCTGTCTTTTATAGTTAAGTTATAGTTAAACAATCAATTCCCATATGGAGAAAATTAATAGGATTTTTACATCCAAAACTTGACTGTTGTGCTCTACCAAATTCATTTAATTTTAGAATTCACTTCTAGCTAAACATTTTGTAGTGCAAAACTTGTTTGTGAGCAGCCCCTGATGCAATAACTTTGGAGTAAGCGTTTTTTTAAAAAAAAAATTTTTTATGGATTTACTGTAAATATTGTATAAAATGTTAGACAGGACTGAGAGTAGCTACAATTGTACACTGTAAACTGTATATCGCTAGGTGGGCTGAATTTCCAGTTGTCTATCGGAAGTGTGATTGGTTGGTGCTTTGTGTGTGTAGCAGGTCACTGTTTGATTGCGTGTTATGCGGTTAGATTCTTGCTTTTTTAAATGTTTAAGATGTCTTTAAATTTTCCCGGTCAATGTGTGCAGTTAATGGTTATCCTTATAATAAAGCGAAACTAAAGTTTTGTCTAAAACACCAATGTTAATATCAGAAACCACTCGCAAAGCACAGTGCTCCAGTCCCAGATGCTGCCTATTCCATTGGCTGCCTATAGAAGGAGTGACTTAAGAACATCTGTTTAAAAAACCTTGGAATAATTTGTTTGTGTGCTCTTTTTACTTTATTGGCAAGAAGTCAACAGCGGGGATTACACCGTTACGGTCCGGCTACGATAGACTTCCAGAAATGGAGAGCAATAAATTACATAAACATTAGCATTATTGTGCTAACATTTGTGTGTATGTGCTGAAAGTTCATTAGAAATGTGGAGAACACCAGAATTTGTTCTCTTCTATTCAGCGTTGACCTTTGTGAATGCTGCCCTTTTGGCCCCACCTGCCAGTAGGCTTTTTCCTGCCTCTCTAGGGCTAGAGAGGGGAACGAGGGGAGGGAAAAAATAAAAAAAGAGGAGAGGGAAAAAAACATGGTTCGCTGGCGCCCAGAAACGCTGTCACCTGGCCCTCAGCCACTCCCCATCCTCTGGTGGACGACAGCTCGCTCCTCCCCCGGCGGATGGTAGTAGGTCCTCCAGCCCCAGGCAGATGGTTACGCTCCTTCACCTCTTTTATCTCTTTTCTTTTTTTTTCCACTATTCTTTTTTTTCTATGGGGGAAATAGCAGTGTAACAGGAGCCAGCTGGTAGATAGCCTCCTTGTTAGCGCACTTACGTTGGTGCCGAAAATTAGGACTCGAACCGACATCTCCGGCGTGGGAGGCGGTCCCACGCCGGAGATGTCGGTTCGAGTCCCATTTGGAGCATGGCGAACAGGACCGGTTACAATGGTGCCGTGACCTGGATGGGAGTGAGGTTTAGGGGGGTGAGTGTAACGGGAGCCAGCTGTTAGATAGCTGTGCAGTGTGTAAACCTCACTCTCCTGACCTCAAGGGGTGCATTAGCGACTGATGCTAGGGGCTGTAGCCTTTAGCCTCCTTGTTAGCGCACCTGCCTCCCAAGCCGGAGATGCCGGTTTGAGTCCTGTTCGGAACAGGGCGAGCAGGGCCGGTTATAGCAGCATGCCTCAGATCCTCGGCAGATGGCCACGGCTGCTCCTGGGTTGGCTGGTAGTGGCGCATCCCTCCTCCTTCCCAGGTTTCGGCACCAACGTAACAAGTTTAAGGATGGAAAGGAAGAGGCATGATCTGGCTGAACCGTCAAAATAATAGTTTAATGAAAACTTAAGACACAGAATACAAACGCACAAACTGCAGCTGCGTGTGGCACTCTCTCTCTCGAACTGCCACATTCCACTGCACTTATCCCTCTCCTCGGCTGATTAGCCCGATTGGGGGCCGGGCGTGCGTAGTCACAGCCCCGCCTCGCCCTCCTCCTCGTCACAGTATTGCATGTAGTTTTTTTTTGTAATGTAATGTATTGTGTGGCTGCAAATACATATTTATTTCCTACACAAAAACAATAAATTCAATCCATCAACAGGATCAGTTGTTCAGTCAACACTAAAACATTTCATGTAGATCATGGCATTTAGATGCAGAGATTATGTAACTGTATGTATGTAAATTGACAATTATACAGCTAGATTGAGCTTACTACACATTCATCTCCCGCAAAATGATTGTATTTTATCCAAAAAATGGCAGCATGACAGTATCTTCATCTAAGTTTGGCAGTTTTGCTATTTTCTGCTGTCTGGACCTCCCCTGTTTCCACAGTAAGTACATCATCTTGTTACAACAGACTCTTCAGGTTCTGACTAGACTCATTATATGCCTTAAAATAACCATAATTATCTACAGTTCTCAAAATCCCAACTTTACAGCTGTGAAGGCGCTAATAGGCTACATAGCATTTCAGGTTAGTCTGCTCAGGTTCTTCCACCAATGGATAAAGACTTAACAATATAACTAAAATGCTTTTATTTGCGATATTTGGCCATCATCCTGAAATCCATAATCATTAATAGATAGGAGAGGAAGAACAATATCTTCTCGCTATAATTATGAGATCATTTGTTCTCAAGTTTATGTAATTTTTATTGCTGCATTAGTACAGAACAACATAACAATTCTTTGTGATGTTCTGCCCACATTGCCCGCAAAGCGTCATGGGACTCAGGAATATTGTGGATAGGGACAGTAAAAAAGCATGATTTAAGCAAAAAAAAAAAAAAAAAAATGCATTGTACGTAGAAATTAAGGCATGTGCTATATAGGCTTTTTCCCCCAAAAACAAACTAGATAAAACTAAACAAAAATAAACCAAACATTTAAAAAGATAAAATATTAAACTATAAAAGTAATTGAGGTTGCTCCCAACTCTGGTAACATATAATAAGAAGTATACTTAAGGTTTATTAATTTAATAAAAAAAATACAGTATTTAGCCCTGCGATGGACTGGCGACCTGTCCAGGGTGTACCCCGCCTTTCGCCCAATGTTAGCTGGGATAGGCTGGGATTATGACAGAATGTTAATTTTTGGGTGAATGATTCCTTAAAGACAGAGTGTTGTTTACACAATGCTATTCTCTCTTCTGTTGAGTTACTGTGAGACTCGGAATTCTCGACCATTCATCATTGCTACACCTGAGAAGCACGTCTTCTAATTTAGCCTGAAACAGACAGGTCTCTATCTGTCAAAAGACTTAGTACTGATAGGATCTCCTCTCCACCAGCAATCACAGCTCTGACATGTTGTTTTAGACCCCTCGTCGGGTCTCTGTAAGTGAGAATTGTTAAAACATCTACTCAGTGAGAATGTCCTCTGCCAACAAAAATAGTGTGCACTCATCTGTCAAGGTCTGTCAGCTAATACCTCAAGCAGTATTTCATTCATCCTGACCAAATGTTTAAGACAGCATAATGCCTGATGTACTGTATAAAGAGACATCCTGGAAAACCAGATGACATAAACACCTTTCAGGAGTGATGAGTGAGAAATGGTCATCATAAGATACTGCATACTTTTTGATTACACTGACAAATGCATAGTTATGAAATGGAGAGATCAGACTATAAATTCTGATTTGATGAGCCACATTCAAAGTTGTTGTAAAATGCTGATAAATTAAAAACTGTAACCGCACATTCGGAAGTAACCGTTAGACTAATGAACCTGGTGACAGAATCTTCTGGGATATATTTATTATTATTTATAATAACTTACTATAAATATTAACTATTTACTGAATATTATTGTCATTTGTTTTCATGTATCAATGTTGACTCAGATGTTTATTGTAAAATGTGTTAAAAATAAAAAGCCATACAATTATTGTGTATAGCAGGTCAGATCATATATTCATGGAAGAATTTGATGTGTAATATTTGAGTTTGTATAGAAATCCACAGAAGAAAGAAAGTTATGTGGGATTGGGACAACATGAGGGTGAATAAATTGGGTTTTAAGTTAAAGTCTCTTTCTGCTCTCCATTTTGCTCAGATATTGTAATATTAAAGACTATACATGTGGAGATGTGATCTACAGGCCTCTAGTGAGATCTTGGCCGGGCTGTGTGTGTTTGGACAGATATTTAGCATGTTGCTGAATGCTGACGTTGCTCTGTGTTTATATTTTTATGGGAGGGAACACCAGTCTCTTCCCTTAATTACATAGCACCAGCAGGCCTTCAATGAGCCATGAAGTCTTCATTGTTTGAGGAGTGGTTCCCCTGTCAAAATCTTGGAAAAACCTCTTCACTTTAATACAAGCAGAGTGAAAGACCAAAATCAACATTAAGGCCAGGGAGAGACAACATTTCCTACTAGGTACAATGCTAAATTGTCACATGACCGGTGTTGGGAAGCCTACTTTGAAAGTCTAGCTTTCCAAGCTACAAGCAAATCATATTTTAAAGTAGTTAAACTACAGTTTGAAGTATTAGCTCCACTACATGCTGCAAGCAAAACATAAAGCTAACCACACTGAACCAACAGAAACCTAGCAAAGCAGAAGTGCAATGTTTGTTTAAAGCAATTAAATAATATGATTATGGGTAAACACTGTCTGAACTGTATCACAACAGTTTTTGAGAACTAAAATATTAACTGTCACAGATTGCAAAAGACGCACTAAAAGGTCAAAGCTAGTTAGCTTACTTGCTAACACTTGTGTAATGAGTTAAGCAATTTTTCAAGGAAGTATTTGACCTGCAATATTTCTTTTTTTAATTCAAAGCATGTTTACTGATAGAAAAATTATTATATACCCTGAAAATGTATACTTCCATAAATGTAAAGGTGCGCTCAGTATGTTTAGTCTTTATGTACTTTATTTACCTAGTGGCTTGGATGCTGCATAATTTAAAATCAATAGTTTCCAGTTTCAGATGCCATTGTAGAAATGCAGTATTCACAGCCAGCCAAGATTACTTAAATCAGTGAGTGGAAGTGTCAGATAACAGGACGGTTACTGAGATTAAGCGAGTAGTATTTGGCTGGTCATGTGATTCAAATATGGCAGCCTCCATGTGCGGACCCTCTCCATGCAGAACAAAACAGATTTTATAAGGTTACTGATATGACTGGAGTCTTCATTTTCATGTGTGCTCATGATGTCCTACATATATTGCAAAATTACAACTCATATATTTACATTTTTAATAAAGAAAAAATGACTAAGTGCACCTCAGTTCTTCAGCATCTCAGACCTTGGCTTAACTGGTAAAACATGATTTTTAACATATTTATATAAAGGGGCATATGCAATAAATCATAAAATATTCTATCAACAATTCAATACATTTTTCCAAATTAAACAAATCCAGATGACATTTGCCTGATTTCTGTGCTGTTTTGTCATAAAAAATGTTTTTGGAAAAATAAAATAAATACATCTTTGTTTAAGGGTATTCATGGTTTACAGTATTAAATATACTACATAACATAGAGATGGGTATTTTTATTATACCAGCATACTGTATATCATAATCATTATTTCTGCCTATTCCAAACCTGTATGACTTTCTTTCTTCCACGGAACACAAAGGAAGATGTAAGGCAGAATGTAAGTCTCAATCGCTATTCATTTTCATTGCATAAGTTTTCCATTAATGAAAATGAATGGTGACTGAGACAAACATTCTGCCTAACATCTTATTTTTTTTGTTACATGGAGGGAAAAAAAAAGTCTATACTTTTTATTACAATTTTTTTATGTGTTTGTGTGTGTGTGTGTGTGTGTGTGTGTGTGTGTGTGTTTGTTATGTATATGCTAAGTGCTATTTCTTTACCCAGTATTTAAGAATGCTCTCTATTCTCCTTTCATAAGCTCTTTAAAATTAGACCTACCTCAGCTAATCATGAATGATGGAACATGTTTGGGATCAGAGAGTGCTCTTTATTTCAGCAAGGGGTAACGCCTGTCTCTCATAAGCACTCCGAGGCTCCATTACATTGACGTATTGTATAGCACAGTTAATGACATATGGAGCTCGGTTTTCCAGCCAATTTATTCAGGATGAGCTTGTGTCCACCTAAAGGGAGGGAATTTTTAACATTGCTTCCGTTGTTTGTTATCTTTGGCCATGACGAAAAAATGCTGCACTGTAAAGATCGCACCAGTCTAAACATGCTGTCCTGGTTTATGCTAGTTTTGGACTCCACTGAAGTAGTGAATACTTTAAAATAGATTTCAGTCAGTGGATTTCAGATGATCTATGGATTATCTTGTCTTCAGAATACAACCTTTGCTATGGCATTTGTTCTGATTAGTCCTCCAAAATTAAACAAATATTCAATGCAAAATTGTGTCGTCATTTAGCAACCCTCAAAGGCAAAATGTCATATTGGTTCTTTTCCATACAATAAAAGTGATTATTTATAGTTCCAAAGCTCCAAAAAGGATACAACACACCATAAAAGTAAATAAGGTTCTCGATTACTAACCCATCTCAACACACTAGAACCAATGACATCGGTGCTGTCAAACCTGGTGCGATGCACCTAAACGTGCCATTGTTGAACAAATGCACAAATGAGATTTGTTTGACAGAGGGAAAGATGATGAGTGAATAATGGCTTAAATTTCAGTCTGTTCCTCACACATATAGAGTGTAAAATAAATCACAGTTCACTTTTGTTTTATGGAAAAGAAAAGCTTAGACATTTTGCCTGTAGCTTTTTTGTGTTTCAAGGTGAGTAAATGGTGACAATAAAATTTTTTAGGGGAAATATTCTCTTAAATACAACTGAAATGCAAGACAACTGTATGGAGTTACTGTACAGTATATAGTATGTTATAAAAGGGACTAATATTTTAAGAGCCAGAATTGGTAACCACTCCAAAGATAAGCACTGTATCTGTGTCTCCATAACCGCAGCCTGCTCAGCTGGATTAGAAGTGTGCAGAGGGATGTTGTGGATGTTGGCCAATGGCAGATCAAGAAAAATTATGTCATTGTGTGACAACACACAAAGTGGATGAATTGCTTGTTTGATCAGACCCTCCACAGAACCCATATTTTTTATAATAGTCAGTAGTCTTCAATAGTCAAAAGTGGATCCATGTGTGCAGAGAAAAAATAATTCATTTTCTGTTTAAATGTGTTTAAAGCATCATCTGTGTGATGTACTTAGGCTGAATGCATCAAATCATGCAGGAAAACCAGGAAAAAAAGAAAAGTTAAAATACATTATTATGACTTCTGGACATTTATTTTACCAGTGAGGAAGCTTTATTCTCATTCAAAACAATGGGAGAGAGCCAGCTATTGTTTGTTTTGTTTTAAACTGTTATTTCTATCCTAATTTAGCCTCTGAAGCATTTCATGCATAGTTGAAATTTATGAAACATTATCTAACAATACTAAACAAAGTTAGAGTGTTAAAATGATGGCACCACACAAAAATCCAGATGTATAAACTAACCGATGAGTAACTCTTGTTGAACACAGCTATGATCGCTAATGTGTCTTCCGCACTCTTTTACGTGAGACTACAAAGCTTCTTCAATCTTCCTTAAATAGACGTGAAAATAAAATAATTACAAATTCTGAAATTTCTGAATCAAAATGAACATTAGGAGACACTCTACATTGTCAAAAGTATGTGGATGCCCCCTCATAATTAAAGGATTTGGCAAGGCCCCTTTTTCCAGTGAAGACAAATCTTAATGGGATAGTCCACCCAAAAATGATCTCCTAATGTACTCACCCTCATGCCATCCCAGATGTGTATGACTTCATTTTTTCTGCTAAACACAAACAAAGATTTTTAGAATAATTTCTCAGCTCTGTAAATCCATACAATACGAGTTATAATATATAATGCTAATTATATTCCTCAAAATTATTTGCAATGAGAATATCAAGGAAACTATTGACAATTATGTTTTTTGTCATAAAAGCAGCCCTGTACATTGACATACTATAATTAACTTTTAGCAGATAAAGTATACACTTTTCAAAATTACTTTGTTTTTTTAAATATTACTTTCTCTTTTTTTTATTACTTTTTGGATAGTCTTTCTCTCCTGGGAAACAAAAATACAAAACAAAATTATTGATGACTCATCATGCACTCACTTACTGTTGGAGAACATCCCTCCCCCTAATACCACCTCATTCTGGTTAGTGAAAGACCTTATTTGCAGCAGTGCCATCTTTGATGGGTTATAAAGGTTGATTCAAGTGTTTTAGATTGTTCTGCTGATGAAAAATTGAAAACATACTGTCCAAGACATTTCAGTAGATAAAAACGCCAGACAACAAGAGCTTTTTGATAGCTTTATACAGTGCATTTCAATGGCGAAATTGTAAGTCTATCCCTCAAAGCCTTGTTTTTATTTCAGTCAAAAACAAAAGATGGTGCTACTGTAAATAACATCTATGCAAGCAGCAAATCATGTTCATGGCTGTGATGTAAAGCTATTGCCCTATGATATTTTCTGCCCCAACTTTCTGTTTGTAAATACAGTAGGTCAGCATATGAAAGAAAACTGTGCTCATCAAGCCAGTTCATGGGACAACTGATTATCACATCGAAGCTAGCTTGCAATGGCATAAAGACACTGAATCATATTACTTTGGATGTAAAAAGTAAGTTCTCAAAACTAGGAGAAAGACTCAAAAACTGTGAAATGTTTATTTGTGGACAGATTGCATTACATTAGTCAGTTTTATTTAATATTTTTGGAAAAGCAGGCCGATTTTGAAAGGTTAACAGATCTGCCGGCAGAACAACACAAGGGGTTAACAGGGAACAATGGCATTATGGCAATTTATCACAAACATTTGGAGAAGTATCTTGAGGATTACAATTAAGAGGAAGGTTTAAGGCAACACAAGTCAATCAGTTGATTGCAGGATGGTGTGCAGGGCCACTAAAACCTTTTGAAGTTCTTAAGGATGACCTCACTTTCAGTTCTAGAGCAATTTATGTACATTCCTCTTGAAGATCTGCAGGCATTCATCGCACCATGTCCACAGCGTAAACATTTCACATCTTAACGCGAAGAGCACTGGTAGTGTGAGCAACATGTGGCGGTCTACAGAGAGACACACCACTTGAAGAAGGACAATACTATCTCCAAACTATCTTCTTTCTGCTGTTTTTCTTTCTCTTCTTGATAAGATGTTTGTGCAGCCTGGAATGTCTCGGTAGCATGAATTGCATCAGGAGAAGTATTTCAAAAAACTCCTTTTTATACTAGCTAACTTCACTGACAATCAATGGCTCTATTCAAAACCTTTTGAGCTGTATACTGCCTACTTGGATGTCTGCTTTCTAGGCCCTATAATCTAGAATCAAGGGCATCAAAACCCTTTGGGACAGACTTTGTGTTTAGACAATGCATAAGATACCTTAAAAGACTAGGTTTTGGAACAAACCTTCTTGATGGCTGACATAATCACACCACCACATTTATGTGGAGAAAATAGGAATAACATAATATTAGGTGTCACTTTTTTACAAGCCATTAATTCACATGTAAGGGGCTTTAAGTCGAGGGAAAACATCTGATAAGATTAGTTTCGTATGTGGTGGCAAAGGCACCAAAATTTGACAGGATACATCTATGTAAAGAGCAAAACCTGTTTACTCTATGCCAATGGGATGTGAAGAAACTTTGAAACTTTGAAGATTTTTGATCTGATAGCTTATTTGAGGTGTCACATTTTGACACATTCCAGGCATTTTGTTTGCAAGATAAAAGCTCTCGGCTGGAAATAATCCAGAGAGTTTTTCCCATAGATTATTCTGATCAATTGGACATATTTCTTTGTAGCTCAAAACATTTTACTATTCATCAAAGCCCTGCTGAAAAAAGAAATGACACACAATTACACCTAAAGATTTGTTATTTGTTTGAGCCATTGTAGAGATGGAGATCATATCACTAGTGCTGGGAAGTAGAGTGATAGAAGCTCAGCTATTCACAATGAGCTACACAAGCTACATTTTCCAACAAGTAGTGCTGTTGTAGCATCACAAAACACTATATTTGTCATATTGTATTGAGAATGCATCAGAGGAGCCAAGGGAGCAATCAAATGTGTTTAAGGGTCGTCACACTAAACTTCACACTCCATTAACTCCCATTCAAATGCAACTGAACACAAGACACCGGAAATGCAAGCTGATGCGAAGAAATTTCGTATGACACTGTGTACGAAAGTTCAAGTATGGTGAACTCTGAACTGCGAATCTGCATGATGAGGGGACGTGTTACCAACAGAAGTTCGAAACGTCACTCACTGACCTTTTGGTTCAGTTCAAAGGACAAATATTTTAAAGTTTTTTTTTTTTTTTTTTATATTGTTGTTGATGGAAAGTTAGTAGAAGTTATATATATATATATATATTTATTGATTTTTTTGTGTGTGTGTTATTTACTAAAATCAGATGACACCATATCCTTGTCATTTGCGTTGTCCAAAATAAATTTGCGTGCTCAAAGCCTAGTGTGACCGTGCCTTTACCTGAACTGTCCTCTCTCATTCTCATGTTGTTTTTTTTGGACGGTTCATGTAAATGAACTAGTTCACATAAATGATTCACTGATTCACTTGAACATTGTGCAGCCTTAAATTGCGCCTCCCTTTTTATTTGAAATATTTAGACACCCGCTGGACAAGTTGACTGACAGTATAATCATTAATACACAGTCTGAGGTGAATTTAGAAAGAATCAAGTGTAAAAAATGGTTTAAAGGTTTACATTTGGAACAATATTAATCATATGCCACTGTCTAGTGTACTGTCTATAAGTGCATTTGTTTAAAATAACTACATAATGTAAAGTAATAATGACTGTTAAAACAAATGTTTAAAACAAATGTTTGACTCTCTTATTGTTGAATACATCCACTTTTGTTATATTTGCTTAAAACCTTACATGTTATGAATTAAATGTGATGAAATTTAAACGCTCCAAGAGTGCAAGCATTAAACATAGGTCTCGCCCAACAAAACCTTATTCATTCTTACCCATTTTTAGATACTTAATACTGCTAACGACTATTAAAATTAACACAGCACAGCACAGAATCTATTGTTTCGATTCAAAATGTTGATTGTGGCGAGAAATCGTGCCAAACATTCACGTTTGTGTGCTAAGGCATACATGCTGCTGTTTATGAATATATTAAGTCAAGTCAAGTCAATTTTATTTGTATAGCGCCTTTCACAACACACATCGTTTCAAAGCAGCTTTACAGAAGTTCAGCATTAACAGACGATAAAAATGTAATGTCTATAAAGTCGATAAATCATCATCCTTGTGCAGGGCTCCAAACTGCGACTAAAAATGGTCGCATTTATGACCAAATAAATTTATTTGCGAGTGTAATTTCTGTCAAGGTCGCCATTGGCGACAGTAAAAATTTACTCCCTTTGATTTTAAAATTTGCATTACATTTCCCGAAATACATTACAAAAGTTTATATCAAAAGAAATAGCGGGGAAAACGGAGTTCATTGCAGGAACTAACCATTTAAAAAAAAAATGGTATTTTACAAAATTATAAATATTACAATTCAGTTATATAAAATAGGATGTTTTCTAACATATTAGTCTCTATTAAGTATAAATTCAGGTTCAGTTTAATGTTTTGACCCTATTTGTTTAACATTTACGAAAACTTACCATGATTTTACTGGTTTTACTATATTCATATTTTAGTAACCATGACTGTGCAGTTGTGTAACAGGTTTGAGGAATGAGGAAGCAGGAGACGGCAAATCCAACTCAAAGGAAAATGTATTCTTCACACAAAAACATGTTCGCTTGACTGCGCAATGGTAAAGCTTTACACAAAAACACTAAAATGCAATATATATATCCTTAGTGCTTCCTCTCTCCCCAGAGGAACGCTCGATCACGCCCTCGCCTCCACAAGTTTGAACTTTTTTTCTTTTTTTTTTGCCAGAAACCATGGTTTTACTAAAGTAACATTAAAGTATACATATGATAACAATGGTTTTACCATACTAATACTGTAGTAACCATGACTGTAGTCACCATGGTTAATTTTTCAGTTACAATGGTTTTACTAATTATTCAATGGTTTAACTATGGTTACTGTAGTAATGAATACTGTTTATAGCTATCAGGTGAAATAACTGAATCATTAAATAATATAATCTGATTGTTATACTGTATAAACTTATATATATATATAAAAATGGGAAAATAGCTGCAATGTAGTTGTACTTTTTGTTAATAGCTTGTAATGTAGATAATTACTTGTTTCAAGGGAGTAGCTTGATTGTAACTTGGGAAGCCACATTTTCAAAGTAGATTCCCCAACACTGGCATCACTTGGATTAGTGGTAAAGCACCTTGATCAACAGAATAATATGTCCAGTTGATCAAAATAATACTCAAAATCATTGTACTATGACCTGAGAATAATATGAGATAACTGATAACATCACAAACAATTCACAGATTTAAAATTAAAGAGGTTATGCACTTGTGAGGTCTATCAGAAAGGACTGCTGGCATGCTGACCAATGCAGCTGAACATCCAAAGGAACGCCCATCCTCCAGATCTTCCAGCAGAAACCATAGATCAGATGCAGCTCTGACAACATGCTGGATTTATTAAGGCATTTCTATTGTAGAAAAATGGCTACTTGTAAAGATCAGAAGAGCAATGGTTTCTTGGGAACTGTCTTGCAATATCTACAGAACTCTGAACTTCAATATGAAATGCCATTCAAAACCAATTTTGCTTCCAACATCTGACATAATTCAGAGTTAAACAGGATATTCAATGAGAAACAAATGGATGTGACTTGGATTTTTCCCATCAGGAATGATTGAACGAAAAGTGGACGCTACTGAACATACCAGAATGGAGTTGGATTGAAGGGGAGTGGTAAATTAAAAGGGATTCATGATGTCAGACAAAAAGGAAAGTCAATTTACATTTACGTGTATTCATTTAGCAGATGCTTTTATGCAATTTACAAATGAGGAGAAAAAGAGAAGCAATTCATCCAACAAAAGTGGCACAAATTTTCACATAGCTTAGAGCAGTACACATAGCATTTTTTTTTAAAGAACATGAAGGTAGTGCATTAGTATGAATGGGTTAGGTGTTCACAAAAAAGATGTGTTTTTAGCTGTTTCTTGAAAGAGGCTAAAGACACAGCCACACAGGTGGAATTAGGCAGTCATTCCACCAGTGAGGAACAGTCAAGGTAAAGGTCTGGGGGGCCTGGGCAGCTCAGCAAGTATTGACACGGGCTACCACCCCTGGAGTCACAAGTTCAAATCCAGTGTGTGCTGAATGACTCCTGCCTGGTCTCCTAAGCAACCAAACTGGCCCAGTTGCTAGGGAGTGTAGAGTCACATGTGCAACCTCCTTGTGGTCGTGATTAGTGGTTCTCACTCTCAATGGGGGGCGTGGTAAGTTGTGCATGTATCGCAGAGCGTAGCATGAGCCTCCACATGCGGAGTCTCTGCGATGTCATGCACAATGAGCCACGTGATAAGATGCGTGGATTGGTGGTCTCAGAATCTGAGGCAACTGAGACTTGTCCTCCACCACCCAGATTGAGATGAGTAACTGCACCACCATGAGGACCTACTAAGTAGTGGGAAATTGGCATTCCAAATTGTGAGAAAAGGGGATAAAAATAAATAAATAAATAAATAAATAAAAAGTTAAAGGTGGAAGGACAGTAATTTTGTGCCTCTATGAGATGGCACCACAAGCACTAATCACCCGCAGAACGCAGGCTTCTGGTAGACACATAAGTCTGAAGTAGTGAGTTTAGATAGTAGGGTGCAGAGCTAGTGGTTGTTCTGTAAGCAAGCATCAATGCCTTGAACGTAATGACCATTGGCAGCCAGTGCAATTTGATGAAGAGAGGTGTGACGTGCACTCTGTTGAGCTTGTTGAAGACCACTCTCTCTGCCTCATGCTGGAAGGTCTGGCAGAAGAACATTGCAATAGTCCAGCCTTTATAGAACAAGAGCTTGGACAAGGAGTTGTGTAGCATGCTTCCATAGGATGGGCCTGATTTTCCTAATGTTGTACAAGGCAAATCTGCATGATCGGGCTGTCCAGAAGTTCAACAGATTGTCAAACACAACTCCAAGATTTATGGCTGTCCTGGATGGTGTACTTGTTGACGAGTCTAGCTGAATGGTGAAGTTGTGATGAATTGCTGGGCTTGCTAGAAGCATGAGCAGCTCAGTCTTAGCAAGGTTGAGTTGGACGTGATGATATTTCATCCAACACAAAATGTCTGCTAGACAGACTGAGATCTGGGCTGCTACCATCGGCTCATCAGGCTGGAATGAGTGGTAGAGTTGTGTGACATCAGCATAGCAGTGATAGGAAAAGCCATGTGCCTGAATGATGAATCCTAGTGATGACATGTTTATGGAGAAGGGAAGCGATCCAAGCACTGAACCATGATGCCCCCTGATAGTTAGTTGATGAGACTTAGACACATCCCCCCTCCAAGACACCCTGAAAGACCTACCTGTGAGGTAAGACTTGAACCAGTGGAGCATAGTTTCTGTGATGCCCTTTGCCATGAGGGTTGACAAGAGAATCTGGTGGTTTACTGTATCGAAAGCAGCAGACAGATCCAGTAGGATGAGTATGGATAATTTTGATGCTGCTCTTGCCAGTCTCAGAGCTTCAGTAACTGACAGCAGGGCAGTCTCTGTAGAGTGTCTGCTTTTGAAGCCAGACTGGTTGCTGTCTAGCAGGTTGTTCTGTGTAAGAAAAGATGAGAATTGGTTGAACACAACTCAGTCAAGTGTTTTAGCCATGAATGAGAGGAGGGGAACTGGTCTGTCATTTTTTTTGTGTAGGGTTTAGGGCAGATTTTTTTAAGCAGTGGGGTTACCCAAGCATGTTTAAATGTGGTGGGAAAGGTACCAGTGAGAAGTGATGTATTAATCACGTGAGTGAGTGCAGATAAGATTGAAGTAGAAATGGCTTGAAGGAGGTGGGAGGGGATAGGACCAAGAGGGCAGGTAGTAGGATGGCTGGAAAGGAGAAGTTTGGAGACTTCTGCTTCCAAGAGGGGAGAGCAAAGAAGGAAGAGTGAGTGTGTGTGGTTAATGTATGTTCCTGGGTTTGTGGTGTGGAGAATTGACTGCTAATGGTTTTGTTTTGTCAATGAAAATGTGGCAAATTCATCAGCTGTTAGATATGATGCAGGAGGGGGGAGGGGGGCTGCGAGAATCGGAAGAATTGTTCATTTTGTCATGATAGTATGATGATTTTGCATTGTAGATGTTAGGAGAGAAGGAAGAGAGGAGTGACTGATACATACTTAGGTCAGCAAGGTCTTTTGATTTGTGCCATTTCCCTCCACTGAGTTTAGAGCGATGTTCACTGAGAAAATCAGATAGCCAGGGAGTGGAGGGTGTACAGCAGGCTGGCCTGGATGAGAGGGGGCAAATGTTATCTAGGCAAGATGCTAAAGTGGAGCATAGAGATTTTGATGTGGAGCAAGTTATTACACTTTGATTAAAGATTAAGAAGACGCATTTTTTCTAATATGTACCAATGAATCATGCACAATGAGCACAAAAATGTGCATTAAGAAAGAAAAAAGGGTCAAATTTGTTTTCATGTTGACTTTAAGGAACAGTAACTGGTGTGGGTCTGGGTTTCCACTCCTACTATATTATGTCATTTCAATGATTCATCCTTTGGAACAAAAGGCAAATGAGAACCTCAATGTTAACCTATATTGACTTTTCTTATCTACATATGCCTCACCTTACTGTAAACTTAATATCAGACAGCTAGATTCTCTTCCATTAGTTGACCTATTGGAATTTGCATTGTACTAGGAATAACTGACATGCGTTCATATAATTCTATAAATACCTACCTGGATCAAAAACAGTGAAACTCTGAAAAAACATTGGCAGTTTCTGTCTGAGACAGGGAACTCATAGTCATGGGATAAAAATAGTTTAACAAGAGGCAAGGGCACTGTTTTTACAGTTCTTTATTTATTTGGATATGGCCCTGAGCTTGGCCATGATGACACGTTTTGTGTGGTGTTCTTCCTACACTATACAAAGCAATAGGTTTTTTGACTTTCGTGTCCTCATTTCTGCTTTGAATCATTAACTGTGAGATATTGTTTTTCCACTATGCTCATCATGGCAGCATTCGCTATAGTCAATTATCCTTGCCTTGAAGTTGCCTAATATAGCCCAACAAGGCCTGTTGCACAAAGCCGGTTTCAGTGGCTACCAAAGTAAATTTGAGTTTAGTTTGAGCAAACTCTGGTTTTACGGTTCATTGCCATAGCAACTTACCCTACATGGCTAACATTCTCCAGAGCAGGTTTTATTCTGGGTTACAGATCGCAAACAGATACCGAACCAATAATCATTGTGTAAAGTGACATCTCTGATGCAATAAAATCACTACCCCTGTGTCTCTCGCTCCAAAGTGAAGCACGCTTCACAGAGAAATGTATATATTTCATTAATTTTGATGCATACATTAAGATTTAATATATTAAACGTACATATTAAGATATCATAAGATGGTTTATTTGAGAGATCCAGGAAAATTGTATATTTTAAGCAGCACTAAAAAAGATTTTATTGAGCTTAAATGCATTTCTTTACATACTGTTTCTGTATGCAGTGCGTGATGCTGAGAACCTTGGGGGGAAAATGTTTTGCAGAAGTGTTTGTAAGGTGATTTTCACACTTTAATAAATGTTTCTTTAGACAATAGCAACAATTAGTCTAAACCCCTATGATGCTGAAATCAATAAATCTAACCTATAATCAATAGATGCCTTATAATCACTCCTGCAATAAATATACCTGAACTGCACATTGCTTATTTTGTTCCTTGCTACATTTTAGCACCTAAAACAGTATAGTATGTTAAGGTTAAGGGAATACAATGTATAGATGGAAACTCTTTATACGTATTGGTTTAAATGTTCAAATATTTCCAGCTAAGCCAATAATTATAAAATGTTTTTTAAATTATAAGGCTGTTCTTTGGAATTATCAAAGAAATACAATGATTAGCAATATAACAGCAACAGTATACATGGAAAGAATTGTTCTCAAGTGAACAGCTTTGGACAATTTATGTGGTTTATTGGTTTTCATTCATGAAACTTTACGAAACATTATGGAAAGCACAAATAGCAAAGTACTTTAGGGAGTGTCTTACAACAGTGAATACAGCATAGTGATTTAAAGCAAATAAACAGCGTGACTCAGCCGCTGAACAGAGGACAAATTGCAGCTGATAAATGGAAAGTTCCGTTAGACAGAAAAGACAATGCAAAGTACGTTAAGACGCCAGTTCATTTGCTCCACAGACATTCAAGAATGGATGAAAAAACAAACATTAGCCCACACACAAAAAAAAAAAAATGAGAATGCTTTAGATATATAATAAATCTCACTTGCTTATCAAGTTAGCAGAAATAAAATTAACATGTTTGAGTTTTATTTTATTTACTTAAATTAGTTTCCACATTAATACTCAGGTAATAAAACAGAAAAAAAATACAGTATAAATCCTTGAAGTTTACAGACACACATGGCTGGGAGAGGTTGCTAAGGCAGGGCTCTATGCTAACATTTTTTTACGGGCACAGTGAAAAATATAAGGGCACTGTCAGAGTTAAAATATTTAAAGACTGTTAGCTGTTAATGTGTCACAACACAACATACATATGCAGAAGCAGGCATTAAGAATTACTACAGAATTCAGGAACAAAGGACATAAGACATCTTCTCTGATAAACTTTTTTAAGCATTTTTCAGAGTACATTACAGGGAACATCAATATCAGGCCTGACTGATTAATTTTATGAACATCTGATAAACAAAAATAAATATTGCTAACACTTAATATTTTTATTAGCCATTAATAACCAATAGGTCTATAAAATTATTAACAGATTAGAAGGTCATTACCATTCAAATATGTAGGAAAATATATTAATCAAACGTTCATGACATTCATAACTATTTAAAAGTAGTTTAAGTTTTAACTATCTGCGTGAGTGAGAGACCTCTCATGGAAAACAGACATGTGAAAACAGCAATTGTAATGCAAAAATAACTAGTATACAAGTACTTTAAAGTATTTTACATATAAGGTTAGATGAGTTCTTATTCTGATGATACTATATTAGTTAATAAGTTTAGGTGTCAGGTGTCACTCGAACCAGTTTGAACTTCACATTCAAACACTGTAATTTTCACTCGCACATGCAAATAAAATCCTTGCACTGTTGAGTCTTGTAAGGTATTGCCAGGGTTGGGAGGGTTACTTTTGAAATGTATTCCACTTCAGATTACCAAATACATGCTGTAAAATGTAATTACGTTAAATAACTCAAGGTCAGTAACTTATTCTAAATACTTTGTATTACTTCTTCAGTACTGGTAGATTTGTTCACTGGTTTTGACTATAAAAATTCAGTAAGACAAAATACAAATGTTAAAAATACATTCTCTGGAAAACCTAAATATCTTATGCAGTGTTGTTTCTAAAACATGTTACATCTAATTAGGGCCCGAGGACCGAAGGTGCTAAAGCCCTATTGTTTTTGGAATGTTTTTTCACAATTATTAGGGCTCAAGCACTGAAAGTGCGGAGGCCATATTGTTCTTCTAAGGATTTAAAAAATTGGAGGGGCTTTTGGGGCACTTAACATGGTCAAAAACTCATGAGTCAT